>ML664161.1:2034389-2069416 GCA_007570785.1 Antilocapra americana | reverse complement strand
AAAAATAAAAATCACATGATTATCTCAATAGATGCAGAGAAAGCCTTTGACAAAATTCAACATCCATTTATGATAAAAACCCTCCAAAAAGCAGGAATAGAAGGAACATACCTCAACATAATAAAAGCTATATATGACAAACCCACAGCAAACATTATCCTCAATGGTGAAAAACTGGAAGCATTCCCCCTGAAATCAGGGACAAGACAAGGGTGCCCACTCTCACCACTACTATTCAACATAGTTTTGGAAGTTTTGGCCACAGCAATCAGAGCAGATAAAGAAATCAAAAACTCTTTTAAGGCTAGTTAGCAATCAAGTAATAAGCCTCAAGTAGAATTACCTTAAAAAATTGCAGCTAGAAGATTATTTTGAAATAAAAAGTTTAAATAACACTCATTCTGCTAATTGCAGGAAAACTACAATAATTCAAATGTCTAATCAAACTGGTGAATCCAGATAGAAAAGTAGAAAGAGCTGGTAGAAAGGTAATGAGGCAGCTATATATATTTCTAGCCCGCTTTCCCTTTTATAAAATACAGAATCAGTATATTATATAAAATTTCTAGTTGCAATTTTGAAAACATCTTTAATTTTGACATGTGTAACCTATTTTTAAATTTGTTTTTAAAATATTCATTTCAAATTGTGGCTTTCTGTGGTCAAAATTTACATATAATTGTTTTGAGAATGGATATTAAATGAACTAAAAGAATAACAAGATGCAAATAAACTTTACCTTCCTTCTCTAAGTGCCCATCAGTAATGTTATGTTTAAGTAATGTGAATACCTATTGCTTCTTCCTCCCCTCACTTGTGTCAACTTCAAGTTAATGGCATTCTTAATTTAAAGTTTGTCTTAGGTTTTTAATTACAAAAGCACAGGCATATATTAGATGTATGCAAGGCATACATTATAAATCAGACATGATTTATATATACTAAGTCTTCAAAGCATTTTAATTGGAAAGGTTAAAAATTTCATGTAAAATAGGAAACAGAATATACAAGACAATCCATGGAAAAAGACTGAGAAGGATGCTAGAAAAGTGATGAAAAGAAACAAACCGGAAGACACGGAGGGCCCTGAGGAACTGATAGGCACCGAGACACGCAAGTCAGCTTCCAGAATGTCCATGTCTCATATCATTTAGTGTTTCCTTGGGTTCACCACACAGAGTTGAAGTATTCATACAATAGCAGACTCTGTAGATCATGGAGCACTGGGACAAATTATGCAGAGGACAATCCTGAGTGAGGTTGGCCTGAGAAAGAGTAGAAAAAATCCACCCTCGAGTATGCCACAACTCCTAAAGTGCATTACTTCTGTACAGAGAGTAGGTTGAAGGAAAAAGAAATTCCATTGGCATACCTGCACTGTCATGCCCCATTGTTAGCTCACTGTGATATCAAACCCCTTTCCTTCCAACGACAGGAAAATTGGCAAGGACTGTGCCTGTGAAAAGGTAGAAAACAAGGATGAGTTGGAACTCTGCCAATGACTTGGAGTGGGCAATTTTCTCCTTACAGATAAAATTGGCACTATTGATTATACTTTATAAGGCTTTTTAGTCTAATACATATGTGTTCTCTATCATAAAAGCAAAAACCACTTAAAAAAATCCTTTTAACTTTCTGCATTGTCTCATTTTCAAATTATTTTTTTTAATGTTTGATTTGCAAGAAAGAAAATGCATGAGATGTGATTAATTTAAAGCCTAAAGCAAAAGCACAGAATAAGGGAGTGAGAGTATGCCTGGGGTTAAAAACAAAAAAAAGCAAAACAAAAATAAAAGCAAGAAAGTAAAGCAAAAAGCTTACCATAGTGTTTTGTCATTAGCCTAAGGAAACCATGTCTGGCTTGTCAATTTAAATGCAGGAGTTGTCTGTCTAATGATTTCAAAGTTTACGTAGATTTCCCCATTCCTACAAGATTCCAATTCAAAGGATCAGTAGTTCTCTAGCTTCACTGTAGTTACTAATTCAGAAATATAGTAACAGATTTGAATTAGAACTTCTGGAATCAAGCATCATGAATAAAGTCTGAAAGGTAGAGAGAAAAGAGAAATTGGAAGTTCCTATTAAGAGAAAATCTATACCTTTGAGGTCTAAGATTACTTTCTCCCAGTAACAGTTTCAGAGATTTGATCTCTACTTCTCTATTAAACTAAAGATATCAGTGTTTATTTAGTATTACCAAGTGGATATCAATCTATTAGAATTCTAAGGAGAGGCATTCAGTTTCAGACATATCTTGACCCAAGGTCATCAATCTCCATTTCTAAATTCTTATTAATGTTTTCAGGAAACCAGCCTCCATGGTGATCAGCCAGATTGTTAATGATAGTTATATGCCTCTATTGCCTTCACAGCTCCTTTCCTGAAAAATAATAGTTTGGCAAAGTTTCAGAAACACTGATTTATCCATCTGGTTTCAAGTATCCAATTATTATGAGTGAAGGTTAGAGTAATAATTAACCAAACATGGGCAAATAACTACATTTTGGTCTGAGATGGTAGAAAGGAAAATATTCTCAAGTGAAACATGGATTAGGCATGATTGGATACATTCCTTTAATAAAGGGCAAGAGATAATGGTAAATCTCACTTTTACATACAGAAATACATGCAGATTTTTTTGGAAATGGATATTAACACATGCATATTATTTGCATTTTTTACTTAGATTGGGTCCATAAAATACTACAATGTTCTTTCTTTAGGATAATTTAGCACACTGTTTTATGCTATTATTATTGGTGTACCTGTGTTATTTCCCCTTCATATCCAAAAGAGTGGGATAATAATATTTATTCATCTTTTTGTTTCAAAATCATCTGACTACTTTTTTGTACATAATAGATTCTCATTAATATAACTGCAAATAAATAAAATAGTAAAGGCTTAACTGAATAGCATGGCTAGATACTTTTGAATGATAATGTTTCTAAATTAAAAATCTAGATGAATGAGAATAAACTAAAATTTATTAGGGCTTAAAATTGTGTCAGGAAAATTGAGAAATGGCCATTTGGATTTTGGCAGTTCTGTTTTTATTTGCCTAAGTGTTTGCCTGGATTTTTCCCTTCTTCTTTGTTCAGTTTGTCTTGCTGGAAGCCAAACCCAGACCAAAACAGAGAGAAGAAGAAAGCTATTGGCAAAATTACTCAAAGTAGGAAAGTCAGAAATTCTGAGTATCTTACTTTATAGGCGACATTAGAAGATAAGGCTAATTCTGATAGTGCCAAATAAGTGTTATAAATTCTTGACTTGGAGAAGAAATATGATATTGATACTGCTTTTCTGCATCTAAAGAATATCAGGTCCTCCTTGTCCTGCCTCAGCTTTATCCAACATTAGAACCTGACACAGCAGAAATTCTGAGACTTAGCAGAAAATTTTGTGGCACACAACAAAGAAAATCAGGTGGTTAAAGTAATTGAAGGACTTTAAAGAAAATTAAAATGGAAACAAAGGTCCTAAACAGAATTCCCCTGCCGGATATGACATAGCTGCCTTTTTGGAGATAACTCAAGAGGTGGAAGGGCATCCCAGGAGGCACTATTGGTAAAGAGCCTGCTTGCCAGTACAGGAGACTTAAGAGAGAGACACAGTTTCCATCCCTGGGTGGGGAAGATCTCCTGGAGGAGGGCAGGGCAACCTACTTCAGTATTCTTTCCTGGAGAATCCTATGGGACAGAGGAGCCTGGTGGGCTACTGTCCATAAGATCACAAAGAGTCAGATATGACTGAAGTGACTTAACAGGCAGGCAAGAGATGACATGGGCTTCCCGAAAGGCTCAGTGATAAAGAATCCACTTGCAATGCAGGAGACACGTGTTTGATCCCTGGGTTGGGAAGATCCCCTGGAGGAGGGCTTGACAACCAACTCCAGTATTCTTGCCATGAAAATCCCATGGACAGAGTAGCCTGGCAGGCTATAATCCATAGGGTCGCAAAGTCAGACATGACTGAAGCAATTGGGTACACACACAAGAGACAGTATCATGTATAAGAAAGCTGGATCTAAAACAAACTTCTTAGTTTCAAGCTCAAAGTTTGATATTTATCATCTCTGGCACTTTAGACAGCTTAACTTTTTTTTTTTCTTGCTTCAATATCTGTATCTGCAAATAGGCCTGTACTTCACTTGGTTACCAATACTTTTGATAAAAAATAAAATACTTTAAGAACAGTTTCTAGCATATTTCATTAGAGAAGTTTTAACTTTGACAATTCCAAAATCCAGTGCCTATTGATGACTTAATAATTAAAGTTGATTTTTCAGTCCTAGTTGAATTCAATGAAGATGCAGATAAGTGACATCTGGAAAGTGGATTTACACCACACAGGATCCACCAATTCAGAGTATTACCACTGCATTTTTATTGTACATCTCTAAGTCATGAAAATCCATAAGCTGAAGAAAAAAAGAGGCAGAGCATCCCAGGAGACAATTTTTGCAGGTAAGATTGAATGCCAGTCAGATTTTACTTGCCAGAACCCAGGAAAATGATCACATTAACTTTAAGGGAGGCAGAACTTTGCTGTGAGTCTTGACGAAGCAGAGAACACAATGTTGATGCTCACTTACAGTCTCTGTCATACACGTTATCAGTCCTTTGTAAACACAAACTGCTTTTTTTCTATTAGAAACCAAGGTCCTATGTCATTCATTTGAATATAGTAGAGATCTGTGCCCAACTTTCACTTGACTGCAGACCTTTTGGCTCTAGAGCTGTGCTCTCAATAAGTCCATTACATTGTACTGCCTCTTAAATATATTAATGAATACGTATTATTTTGTTATAATCATGATAAAATTGGATGAACAACAATGCAAACAAATATTACACATACTCCATAGATATTAAATTTTATATAATCTAAATAGTTCAATATCTAACAATACTGTTTAATTGTTTGTACTCCCTAAATGTACATTACACGAATGGATGAATCAGTGTTTACAATCCAGGCAGCAAACTCATTAAACATTTTAGCATTTTTATTTGATAGATAATAAACCTCCTGATACTTTGGAAAAAAAAATCTTTGTTAGTATTAAGCTTACTTGCATTGTGCTGTCCTTAGTCACTTCAGTCATGTCTGACTCTTTGTGCCTACCAGGCACCTTTGTCCATGAGATTCTCCAGGCAAGAATACTGGAGTGGGTTGCTATGCCCTCTTCCAGGGGATCTTCTCAACCCAGGAATCAAACCTATATCTCTGGAGGATTGCAGGCAGGTTCTTTACTCACTGAGCCACCTGGGAAGCCTTTACTTGCTTTAATGAGTCATTAAAAATGAAAAAAAGGAATTTTTCTGAATTAGAGAAATAACTGAAAATTATTATTGCTTAAAAATCAATGTAAAGGTATTTTGGAACTTCCATAGCTAATGGCCTCAAAAGGATTATACATCATTTTTTGGTCTTCTGAGAATGTAATACTTTAAGTAAAAATATATTTTTTTAATTTGATTTCTAAGTCTCACCTAGTTATCTGATTGATAATGTATATATATATATATATATATATACACACATATACACACATATATTTAGATTGAGAGATGTCAGTGGGTGGCAACAGAGAATGGCAGATTGATATAATGAACAACTAAAAGATTTTGAGAAGCTCTGCTTTGCCTTGAATCATCCATCTGTGGTGCCACATTATTCAGAAATTAATGCAATCCCATAAATGAATAATGATTTAAATGTACTCCTAATAATGGTTAATGCATAAGCATTTTCCTCTGCCACATAATTAGAAAAATTAATGGGGCTTTGGCTAGACTTATGCTCTTTTTGAAAGTTATTCACCCTAGGTACTGACAAAGAAATGAATCAGAAAAAAAAAGCTATTTCTAATATATGACACATTATGTAAACTAAATGACAGTACTCAAATTTTCCAAACTTGACATCCTAAGATTGATAAAAATCATTTTTAGTATTAGAGTCTATAAATTTGTCTCTGGGAGATCTTTGTTAAATGTGATGAAACTGATCATGTTAAACAAAATATGTAATTTATGGAAATAAAAGATTTCACAAGTACAAAATTAGTCCTTTCTATTGTTCAAAAAAAGCAAATAGAAAGTCAGATCTTAATTAAATGCAATTTTAGAGAAAAAAATATGAATGTTATTATTTTGGCTCTTATTTATTATCAAACATTTGTGCAATGCCTATTTTCTTTGTCAGTCCACACAAAGTATTAATGATACAGAAATAACAAGAACAAAAAATGTTCTATCACTGAGAATTTTATTATTAGAGAGTCTGAGAAATTTAAAAGCATGGTACAATGAAATATATACCATGTTACAATATAACATGGTAAAGGTATATGTAAGTTATCATAAGAGCAAAAAAGAACTTATGACTCACCCTAGTTTTGGAGAAAAAATGGTTATTGAACTATGGTAACTTCATGTATATATATAAGGGTTTGCTCATCTGTTGAATCTTCTGATTTATTTGGATATCTTCATCATCGCTCCATATGTTCTTATGGGACTGTCAATTACTATATATCTGCCTCCAATGAGTGAGCCTTCACCTGAGTGCCAAGAAGTATTTTTCAACTCCAAGGACATCATATTTGGGTCTGGGGTTGTCAGGCCTATCCAAGTCTCTCTGGTATTGGGATTGAGATATAGATACTAGGAAAGAACCAACCTGACTAAACTGGAGTGACATTAAACTGGAGGGACCATTTGTCAGTGGTTGTATTGTCCACCCTTAGGAGAAGAATAAAAATAGAGAACAGGGAAGATAAGAGGTCCAGAAGAACACTCTTCTGATGAAATTTTTAAGCCCCTAAGGCAATTTTTTAATGAAATGAAGCAAAAGCAAACTATAATAACAACAGTAAAAAATAGGAAAGTTTCGAAGCTCTGATTACACCCCTAATCTTGGCAATTGAAATGCCCTGCTACAGCTATGGTTGGGGTAAAAAGATGGAACCTTGCTAGAAGTGGATGTATTTAAGATAAAAGTTGAAAGATGATTATAAATTAACTATTTGATGGTTCAGTTGGCACAGGCTTGCTCCATAACTGAACATGATCAAAAAGCATGTATAAATTGTTAAAAAAAAAAAAACAGTTAACCATCTTCAGGAAATAATGCATGGTGAGACATTCTAGAAAAGAGTAATAGGCAAGGTTCTAATTCCTGAGAGAGTTTTGATAATGTGTTGAGAATTTGGAATTTATGTTAAAATTATTGGAATGATCTTAAAGGATTTAAGGAGGGGACTGAATTATGAAAAATAAATTTTTACAATCATCCCTCTATACAAATAAGGAAAACTATCAAAGGCAAGGGGACTTCTCAGGATTCTGTTGCAATTAACATGAGAGATAACAAAAGTTTGTTAGAGCATTTGCCAAAACATTTTTAATAGGTTGAGTTGATGGTATTTGGTGCCAGCATCATATGTGGAGTGAGGAGAAGACCTTAGTTTAACATAGTTACCACTTTTTTGACTCAGGTAATATAGTGACAGGTAGTGTCATTCATTGAGATAAGGGTACCAAAAAGAAAGGAAATATAGAGAATGAATAAACTGTATTTTCTGAATAATATACCTATCAGCTTAGTTGAAACTTATTTTTCTGATTATTTTAACCACCTGTGGTAACAACTTCTCTGAGGTTGTCATCTAAATATATTTAGCATTTCTCAAATACTTATTTATCAGATATCATATATTTTCAGCCATTTCCCCCACAAATCTCCCCCTTTGGCAACTTCTGTTGAATATTCTCTAAATGTCAACTGTGGTGTCCATTTTGGGATAAAATAGTATCTTACCAGATACAGATACTGTGGCTTCCTGGTAAACTGTGGCTTTTCTGTCACTGGTAGGTATAAAATTAGGTCCACTGAAATATTTTCTTAAAAATAAAAAATCCTCATCTAATTCAAAGGTTTTTTTTCTCCTACAATTGAGGCCTATTTCCCTTCTTTTACTCCCTTCTCTCCACTCACAGTCTGGGTAGGACAGCTCTAGAGTTGACCAGGTGGTAGGGTGAAATGTACAAGAGAGAAATCCTATTTAACTGGAACAGTTGTCATTTGTGTTTGGTGCCCTGTGGATAGCATATTCTGAAGTTCTAATGCTTATTCTTTATTTCCTGAGGTGCTTTTGAGTTATATTTTATACCTTCTCTAGTGTGGAAATCTTTCAACTATAGTTTCCTTGAAGGGATTGATCTCTTTTTCTGTCACACACGAAATATAAATTAGATATTGTCATATTTCTGCCTCTCACACTTCAGTGGCTTTCCATTTGTGTGTTTGTGCTCAGTTGCACAATTGTGTCCAACTCTTTGCAACCCTATGGACTGCAGCTCACAAGGATCCTCTATCCTTGGGATTTTCCAGGCAAAAATACTGGAGTGGGTTGCCATTTCCAACTCCAGGGGGTCTTCCTGAACCAGGGGTTGAACTTGTGTCTCCTGTGCTTCCTGCATTAGGAGGTGGATTCTTGACCACTGCACTACTTTGGAAGCCTGAGAAGTCTTTCCCTTTACCCTTAGAGTAGAATGAAAACACCTCACCACTGCCTCTAACATCAGGGCCATTCGCCTCAGCATCCTCCAGCTCTATGGTTGCAACATTGCTCACCTTGCCTGTGGGGTGTGGACACATGATGCCTGTTTCCACCCCAGATCTGTCTTATGCCTGCTATAATCTCTCTCCAACTCTATGTATCCCTTCCATCATTTGCCTCTCACTTTAAATATTAGCAAGTTATATAAACATTTTATGAAAACATACTCTTGAAATGGCCTAACCCCATTTCAGCACATTAATTTGCAAATGCATATTCATACTTTGTTTATTATCTATTTCATTTCACACTCTTAAGTTTTACCATGTCATGAGATTTGTGTTCATTTGTTTATTAGTACTTACATGTTAATAGGAATGCATCATTGATATTTAGGAGGAATATTTATTTGTGAGTAATAAAAAACATTTTAGTATATAAGTAAAAACAGAGAAAGATGATCTATCAATACCTGTAAACATTTTGTATGTTGCCTAGTGATGCATGTGTTCTCTGCAAAGGGAATTGAAATATAGTTATAATTTTATATGCCACAAAAACTCTTAACCATGTTCAGCATATACTAAAATAAGAGTCTATCCTGTTATTTTTCTAGGTTCTCCTGATTCTAAAGTAACACATGTGTGCATGCTCAGCTGCTCAGTCATGTCTGACTCTTTTGTGACTCCATGGACTGTAGCCTGCCAGGCTCCTCTGTTCATGGGATTCTTCAGGCAAGAATGCTGAAATGGGTTGCCATTTCCTCCTCCAAGGGATCTTTCTGACCCAGGATTCAAAACTAGGTCTCCAGCGTCTCCTACATTGGCAGGCAGATTCTTTACCTGAGACTCCTGGGTAAAACATATCTTCAAATTGAAAAACTTTAGTTAAGCTTAAGCCCGGCATGTGGCAGACCATGGGGTTGCAATGAGTTGAACTGAGTGACTGAACAATAACAAGCTTGAATTAAATTTAATTATTAACATTTTAATGTAGAATATGTTGCTGATTGCTGTAACTATAAATCAGTGTTCAAAAGTTAAAGTATACTAGCCATTGGAAGTAAATTAGACAACTTTTTTATTATCATGCTACATCTTTCTAACTATCCATTTACTTTGCAAACATAAAAAATCTTTTCCAAAATATTAATTTTTAAAAAATTTTACTGAAAAGTATTATACAAATGGCATGAAAGCTCATTAACATAGAAAAATCAACATAGAAATGTTTTATTTGTATTTTAAAAGCAATCTTTATTAATAAAATTATAGGAATTCTCTGCATTTTAAATGTTTTCAGAAATATGGCATGTTACATATTTGTAAATAATTGCATTGTCTTTGAAGTAGCTATACTAGATATGAAGTGTGAAATGTTAAAATAAGTACAGTCTTCCATAGCTATGAGCTTTGCATCTGTGGGCTCTACATACATAGGTCTTTGTATCCCAGGAGTCCTGGAACATGTCCTTTGCAGATACTGTGGGATAACTGTATTTCGTCTCTTTATCACCCTCCTCCCCTGCAGAGTTGAAAAAGGTGGTTTGTTGTTGCATGCGAGTGAGACTCTTTGCAACCCTATGGACTGTATCCTGCCATACTCCTCTGTCCATTGCATTTCCCAGGCAAGAATACTGGAATGGATTGCCATTTCCTTCTCCAGGGGAATCTTCTTACCCAGGGATCAAACCCATGTCTTCTGCACTGGCAGGCAATTTCTTTACTTCTAGAGCCATCTGGATTTCTGGTGTCCCAAACCTTTTTTGAGGGAATTAGTGATTCAATAGGAGGTTGTTCAGTTCACAGAGATCTCTAAATCTAATTACTATTCTTTAAAAATAATGTACAAATAAGAGTAATATTTTCAAATTGGTTCCTTAAAGCCAATTTTCCCTCAACTCTAGCTAGCAAGAATTGCAAATAATCAGTCAACAAGGTGATTTTTTTAAAGTTTATTAATATATCTTATAATTTTTTACCTTAATTTCCCTAGTTTTCTTGTAGCTTAAGTACCCCATTAACCATTTCAAATATATTTAAAAATATACTCTATCATTTAGTAGTATTTAAAATTTAATATTTAATGTTAAATTAAAATGTTCTACAGTAGTATCTAATACTAGAGATATTTTAAATAGGACAAAAGTGAAAACAAATAGAAATTGTCTTGATCGTAGAATGTAATCTAGATGAATTTTTGCTAGCAAGTCATTATATTAATATTTAATTAATGCATTGATATATTTTACTGATGCTTTATTTAATTCTTATTTATTTAAATGGTTCAATTCATAACAGCACTACTACTTACTTTATCCGTATAGTAAGAGCCACTTGAATTCATTCCTACTTCTATCAAGTATCTTCCCATATAATCAAAACCTTTTTGTATAAACAAAAAGGATTTGCTTCCCTCTCAGGATAAAGAGAAGATAACCAGAGGAAGAGCTATTTCTTTCTTTATAAGGAAAAAATTGGTGAAGCGGGATTTATATATATCTTAGAAGAAATGTAAGGTTAAGATAAACAAGGTGGAGGTGAGTTGACAAAAACAAACATGTTCATTAGTTAGAATTTTTCTTTTTAATTTAAAAATTCTAAAGAAAAAAGACCTTAAAGTTTTAAAAAGGACAATTGGCAAGAAGGCTTGGAAAGACTTAAATAGCTTTTGAATGATCACATACAGTCAGGATGAAGACGATTTGAAAAACTTCAAGCCAAATATGGCAGGTAGGGTACTCTTTGATGAATTCAGATTTCAAAAGAAAGCTCTAGAATGAGGCACAGAGCCAATGCTCAATTTAATATAGAATGATGAATTAGTATAGGGGCAGTGTCTGGAAGACTAATGCTCAGAATTAACTGAGGCTTCCAAAAATATACAAGGAGAGAAATTGCTTAGAGTTAGCTTAGATTTCTGAAAGTCCAAATGAAGATATGCATATCAGGTAAAGATAAACTTTATATTCATTAAATACTTTTTGTTGCTAAGTAGCTCTGGTGGTTAATTTCATGTGTCAACTGGACAGGCTATAGTGTGTTTATATTAAACATTATTTCTGAGTGTTTCTGTGAGAGCATGCCAGGTAAGTTCGTCATTTGAATCAATGAAATGAATAAAGCAGGAGGCTCTCCTTACTGTGGATGAAAAGAAAGTGAAAGTGTTAGTCTTTGTTACTCCATGGACAGTAGCGACCAGGCTCCTCTGTCCATGGAATTCTTTGGGCAAGAATACTAGAGTGAATTGCCATTCCTTTGTCCAGGGAAACTTTCCAACCCAGAGATAGAACCCAGGTCTCCTGCATTGCAGACAGATTCTTTACCATCTGAACCACCAGGAAAGCCTTATTGTGGATGAGCCTCATACAATCCTTTGAGGGGCTAAATGAAACAAAAGGTGGAGGAAGGAGTAATTTACCCTTTGTTCCCTGACTTACTACATGAGTGGAGACATTTCATATCGTCTACTCTGGCCATCAGAATGTAATTTACACTATCTGCTCCTCTGTTTCTCAGGTCTTCAGAATCACACTGAATGATATCATCAACTCTTCTGGGTCTCCAGCTGTCAAATGGCAGTTCATGGGACTTCTTCAGGCTCCAAAATCATGTGAACCTATTCTTCATACTAAATTAAGACATTTAGGTACACAGTGTGACATTTTAATGTGCATATATATTGTGAAAGGATTCTTCCATCAGGTTAACATACTCATCAGCTCATTTATTTCTTTAGGTGAGAATATTTTTCTACTCTCTTAACAAACTTCAGTTATATTTCAATTATTTTTTTATCAGTTATAGTCACCATATTATACATCATAACTTCAGCTCTTATTCTTCTTACAGCTGAAAATCTCTCCCCTTTTACCAAACTCTCCCTATTTTTTCCACTCACCAGTTTCTGTCAATCACTTTCCTACTCTCTGATTCTATGAGTTAACTTTTTGATGTGTTTTTAGATTCCATGTATAAATGGTCACATGCAGTATTTGTTTTTCTCCTGAACAATAACCTCCAGCTTCAGACATGTTTATGCAGATAAAAGGATATTCCTCTTTTTAAGCTGAATAATATTCCATTTTGTATTTATGTGCATGTATAATAACTATATCTATTTTATTAGCTTATTTGTATTATACAAATAAAGGCAATGGAAACTGAGATCTGATTCAGCTCAGTACATAGAAAGCTTTCCTGAGTTGTCTCCATACAATTGTCTTGTCTGTTGTTGTTTACTTGCTCAGTCATGTCCAACTCTTTGTGAATCCATGGACAGTAACCCATCACGCTGTTTTGTTCATGGGACTTTCTAGGCAAGAACACAAAAATGGGTTGCCATTTCCATCTTTGGTGGATCCTCCAAACCAAGGAATTGAACACATGTCTCCTGTGTCTCCAGCACTGGCAGAGGGATTCTTTACCACTGAGCCACCAGGGAAGGGATGTCATTGTGGTGATTGATAAAACTGTTTTCCAGTCCCTTTTGTCTAAAGGGCCTCCATCTGTGCTACAGCTCTCTTCCCTTCTGTTCACTATCTCTTTATTAAAACCCACACCTGGAATTTGCATTCCCATCAGCTGGCTGTGGTAGACAGCCAAGAAAAAATAGTTATCACTGACTCCATCTCTCTTGTTTTAATCCTGTTTTCTGTTGAACAGAATGGATAGTGTTTTCTCCATTAATTTTGATAACTCCTCTTGCTTTAGATTCTCATACTCTGATGAATGCAATTTTACACCTCACTTGAGAAACTTGTATGCAGGTCAGGAAGCAACAGTTAGAACTGGACATGGAACAACAGACTGGTTCAAATAGGAAAAGGAGTACATCAAGTCTGTATATTGTCACCCTGCTTATTTAACTTATATGCAGAGTACATCATGAGAAACGCTGGGCTGGAGGAAGCATAAGCCTGAATCAAGATTGCCTAGAGAAATATCAATAACCTCAAATATGCAGACGACACCACCCTTATGGCAGAAAGTGAAGAGGAACTAAAAAGCCTCTTGATGAAAGTGAAAGAGGAGAGTGAAAAAGTTAGCTTAAAGCTCAACATTCAGAAAACTAAGATCGTGGCATCTGGTCCCATCACTTCATGGGAAATAGATGAAGACAGTGTCAAACTTTGCTTTTCTGGGCTCCAAAATCACTGCAGATGGTGACTGCAGCCATGAAATTAAAAGACACTTACTCCTTGGAAGGAAGGTTATGACCAACCTAGACAGTAAATTGAAAAGCATAGATATTACTTTGTCAACAAAGGTCTGTCTAGTCAAGGCTATGGTTTTTCCAGTAGTCATGTATGGATGTGAGAGTTGGACTAGAAAGAAAGCTGAGCTTTTAATGCTTTTGAACTGTGGTGTTGGAGAAGACTTTTGAGTGTCCCTTGGATTGCAAGGAAATCCAACCAGTCCATCCTAGAGGAGATCAGTCCTGAATGTTCATTGGAAGGACTGATGTTGAGGCTGAAACTCTAATACTTTAGCCACCTCATGTGAAGAGTTGAGTCATTGGAAAAGACCCTGATGCTGGGAAGGATTGAGGGCAGGAGGAGAAGGGGATGACAGAGGATGAGATGGCTGGATGGCATCACCGACTCAATGAACATGGGTTTGGGTGGACTCTGGGAGTTGGTGATGGACAGGGAGGCCTGGCTTGCTGCGATTCATGGGGTCACAAACAGTCGGACACAACTGAGTGACTGAACTGACTGATATATGTCTTCATCAAAAATGTTCAAACTGGGTTTGGCAAATGGTGACCCATGTCCTATCCCACAGAATGGCTTCAAAAGGATAAGAATATCACTCAAATTACTATAAGTAGCCCTGTATTCATCTGAAAGTTTCCCTAGGACAATATTCTTACAGAGCCTTTCCTGAAAGAGCAGTATCAACATCAATGCAAATATAGTGTCCTAACCAGGAGATATGGTGAAGGACAGGGATGCCTGGTGTGCTAAAGTCCATAGGGTTGCAAAGAGTTGGACATGACTGAACGCCTGAACAGCAGAAACAACAACCTATTAATAGATGTACTGGAGTAGAACTCTCAGGGTGGGACTATGCTCTCTGAGCCCTAACAAGCCTTGAGGGTGATTGTAGTGGCATCCCACTTTGAGAACATCTGTGTTAGACTATCAGAGACAATTGTAATAAAAAAGCCCACAATTCATAAGAAAAAACAGAGTCAAATCTAAATCATTACAGTGAGTAGGAAATGTCAGCAATTACTGAAGCCAAAGGGAAAAAATAACCATGACTCATTCATTTATTTAAAGATATCTATTAAACATCTGTGATGCTTAAGTCATGGGAATCTGTGCTGACTATCTAGATGTGACAAAAACTGTGCTCTTCAATATTGTAACATAATACAAGTTAAGTAGAACAATACTAAATACATATACTACACAAGAAAAATATAATTACACACTTTGTTAATTTTATATAAAAAAGTATAGTTGCTATAAAAGAATTCTTCCTTCACTTTCTTTCAGCTCCAGTAGAGCTCCACGAGCTTCCCTGGTACTGGTGATAAAAGAACCAGCCTGCCAATGTAGGAGACATAAGAGATGTAAGTTCGATCCCTGGATCAGGAAGATTCCCTGCAAGAGGGCATAACAATCCACTCCAGTACTCTTGCCTGGAGAATCTTATGGACAAAGAAGCCTGGTGGGCTACATTCCATAAGGTCGCAAAGAGTTGGACATGACTGAAGTAACTTAAGTACGCACACATAGAGCTCCGCAGTAAACCTCCTAAGCACACGCATCTTTTCCAGTCATTTCAGGGGAACCTGAACTAAGACACGAAGAAGGTGATTGAAATCAGAGGGTGATTAGAAAGGGAGAGAGCAGTGTGAGATGGGCATGGACAGTCAGGCATAAAGTGCAAATTCATGTTAAAGATAAGACATTTTGTTCTAAGTGCAAAAATAGAACATTTTAAAGGATTTTCAAAGGAAGATTTACTAAATATGATTTAAGATTATCATATTTTAACTGTATGGAAATAGAATGGGAAAGCTTTCTTCCTACATGTTGAGGTAAAAGAAAGAGATTGGCATTCTAATTTTAACACACTATTATCTTTCATATTTAGAACTCTTAATCATTGCCTTAGAATAAGAATAAAATTATTTCATAAATGAGATTTTAAGTTCCTTGGAAACCCCCCAAATTTTCTAACTCTGAATTCTCAGGAACTACTATCATGATTATAGATACACAGTAAATACTAAATGTTGAAATTGAAATAAAAGTTGCCTTGAGCATGTGGGTTGCAGGAGAGGTGTTGGCTCTCTCCAGGATGCTTCATCTGTCCTCATTATTTTTGAGTATTCATTGCAGCTGCCTGCAGTCAATTCTTTAGCCTTGGCAAGCACAAGGACTGGATGCATCAACACACTAAGAATATATTTGTCTCACAAAAGCAGGCTCACATTAACCAAGCCCCCGGAGACAGATGTTTAATTCCTGAATTCAAAGGTGGATCAGCAATTTTCCCTCTTTAAGCGTGCTTCACTAAAAGCCCAAATATAACTAAGATGCTATCTGTACATATGCTAGACTGAAAGTCAAATTACAATCATAAATGTGTTTGATAAGCATAGAATCAGAAGAAAAAGTCACTGTGATCTGAATGTATAAAAGCATCATTCTACTGACGCAAACTGATTCATTCATACCAAAAACATGGATTTTTCCATTTGCTAAAGCAACTCAAGTATCTTGATGTTTAAAGTAGCTTGTGACAAATATGATTTTCTGATGTTTCCAGAACTAAATAAGGACCTTGTGAAAGAAACATACATTTATCAATTATGTTAATTACTTTAATGAGATTTTAGTTAATTCTTGCTTGAGTATGTTTATGATTTTAGAATTATTTTTCTTGTTTCTGACATGACTCTGTTTATGGTAATTTAATAATTCTGTCGAAGATATTTATATTCAGTTCAGTTCAGTTCAGTTGCTCAGTCATGTCTGACTCTTTGAGACCCCATGGACTGCAGCACGCCAGGCCTCCCTGTCCATCATCTACTCCCAGAGATTACTCAAACTCATGTCCACTGAGTCGGTGATGCCATACAATAATCTCATCCTCTGTCATCCCATTCTCCTCCTGCTCTCAATCTTTCCCAGCATCAGGGTCTCTTCAAATGAGTCAGCTCTTCATATTAGGTGGCCAAAGTATTGGAGTTTCAGCTTCAACATCAGTCCTTCCAATGAACATTCAGGACTGATCTCCTCTAGGGTAGACTGGTTGGATCTCCTTGCAGTCCAAAAGATTCTCAAGAGCCTTTCAACACCACAATTCAAAAGCATCAATTCTTTAGTGCTCACTTTTCTTTCTAGTCCAACTCTCACATTCATACATGACTACTGGAAAAACCATAGCCTTGACTAGATGGACCTTTGTTGGCAAAGTATTGTCTCCGCTTTTTAACATGCTGTCTAAATTGGTGATAACGTTTCTTCCAATGAGTGTCTTTTAATTTCATGGCTGCAGTCACCATCTGCAGTGATTTTGGAGCCCCCCAAAATATAAAGTCTGCCACTGTTTCCACTTTTTCTCTATGTGTTTACCATGAAGTGATGGTACTGGATTCCATGATCTTAATTTTCTGAATGCTTGTATTTAAGTCAACTTTTTCAATCTCCTCTTTCACTTTCATCAAGCAGCCCTTAGTTCTTCTTCGCTTTCTGCCATAAGGGTGGTGTCATCTCCATATCTGAGGTTATTCATATTTCTCACCACAATCTTGATTCCAGCTTGTGCTTTATCCAGTCCAGCATTTCTCATAACGTACTCTGCATATAAGTTAAATAAGCAGGGTGACAATATACAGCCTTGACGCACTCCTTTTCCTATTTGGAACCAGTCTGTTATTTCATATCCAGTTCTTACTGTTGCTTCCTGACCTGAATACAGATTTCTCAGGAGGTAGGTCAGGTAGTCTGGGATTCCCATCTCGTTCAGAATTTTCCAGTTTATTGTGATCCACACAGTCAAAGTCTTTGGCAGAGTCAATAAAGCAGAAATAGATGTTTTTCTGGAACTCTCTTGCTTTTTGATGATTCAGCAGATGTTGGCAATTTTATCTTTGGTTCTTCTGCCTTTTCTAAATCCAGCTTCAACATCTGGAAGTTCATGGTTCACATCTTGCTGAAGCATGGCTTGGGGAATTTTGAGTATTCCTTTACTAGTGTGTGAGATGAGTGCAATTGTCTGGTGGTTTGAGCATTCTTTGGCATTTCTTTTCTTTGGGATTGGAATGAAAACTGACATTTTCCAGTCCTGTGGCCACTGTTAAGTTTTCCTGTCATATTGAGTACAGTGCTTTTACAGCATCATCTTTTAGGTTTTGAAATAGCTCAACTGGAATTCCATCACCTCCCCTGGCTTTGTTCGTGGTGATGCTACCTAAGGCCCACTTGACTTCACATTCCAGAATGTTTGGCTCTCAGTGAGTAATCACACCATTGTGATTTTCTGGGTCCTAAAGATCTTTTTTTAGAGTTCTTCTGTGTATTCTTGCCACTTCTTCTTAATATCTTCTGCTTCTGACAGGTCCCTAACATTTCTGTCCTTTATTCAGCCCATCTTTGCATGAAATGTTCTTTTGTTAGCTCTAATTTTCTTGAAGAGCTCTCTAGTCTTTCCTATTCTACTGTTTTCCTCTATTTCTTTGCATTGATTACTGAGGAAGCCTTTCTTATCTCTCCATTCTATTCTTTGGAATTCTGCATTCAAACGGAAATATCTTTCCTTTTCTCCTTTGCTTTTTGTTTTCCTTTTTTTTCATAGCTATTTGTAAGGCCTCCTGAGACAGCCATTTTGCTTTTTTTTTTAAATTTCTTTTTATTAGGAATGTTATTTTTGTTATATGAGGGAAGCAGAGCTTATTAGTATGGAAGTTATTTTTTTGCCATTTGTAAAAATCTTTTGTGTAGTAATTAAACTCTAATATTTTAGAGTGTCAATTCCAATTTTTTACCAGGTAATATCATTTGAAACCCTTGTATTAGGAGCTAATATTTGGTATTAATATTGAATAGTCAAACAGATGAAGAATGAAGAAAAGTATTTCTCTATAGAGTAATACAGTGTTAATTATCTGAATTTGCTATTAGCTAGGAAAGCATAGAACTATTTATGCAAAATTTCAGAGATATGCATAAGTTAAATTATGACTTCCAGAAAACTTTGAAAATTATTCCTTTGATTTATCTTTGCTTCTAAGTTCCCTTTAATCAGAAGAGTGATGAAAATTATCAGGCTATATTGTAGTGAATATGTTTATGCAGGGAAATAATTAAATTATCTAATACAGCTCTTGTATGCCCAAGTTGAATATAAAGTAGAATTTCAGCAATTTAAGCTGAGACAGATGTTTTATTCTCAATTAGGTCAATAATGAATTTGGACAAGTTCAGTATTTCAGTGATAAATTTTAATTATGGCCAGAGATTAAAGGAGGTCTCAAGTGAAAGCAAAGCAGCAGGAAAAAATGTAGGGTGGTGGAGTAAAATAAATGAGAATTTAAAATACTCTAGTTCTGGTAATGATTGGGTGACATAGAATTATCTAATATCACTAATAAGTAGATTACCTGGGTATAAAATAAAAATAATAATATGTGCCCTATCCAAACATCTTGTTTACTGAGGCTAATTAAAATAATGTGTGTGAAAATAGACTTTAAACAGATGTTAATGAAAAGTATTGATATCCCTAGCAAAAATATAATACAACTAATATAATAATAGGATTCACAATTTTGCTAACAATGATAATAATAAAATCAAGACTTCTAGATTATCACAACTCTGAACCTATTTAGTGCAAGGAAAATGAGATAAAACTGAAGAATAATAAATAATTAATTATTCATTATCTTTAAAATTATCAAAACAAAAATTTGAAAGTTAAGCTTCTCACTTCTTTATGCTTTCAAAATTAGATTCTATGTTGACAACCATATTTATAATAAAATAGGAGAACATTTTTGTTTTTTTCTTTTTTCATTTTGTCTTATTTTTCAGTTCAGTTCAGTCACTCAGTCATGTCAAAAGTCTTTTCCACTCCATGGACTGCAGCACGCTAGTCTTCCCTGTCCATCAACAACTCCCGGAGCTTGCTCAAACTCATATCCATCGAGTCGGTGATGTCATCAAAACATCTCATCCTCTGTCATCCCTTTTTCCTCCTGCCTTCAGTCTTTCCCAGCATCAGAATCTTTTCCAGTGAGTCAGTTCTTTGCATCAGGTAGCCAAAGTATTGGAGTTTCAGCTTCAACATCAGCATCAATCCTTCTGACGAATATTCAGTACTGATTTACTTTAGGATTGACTGATTTGATCTCCTCACTGTCCAAGGGAATCTCCAGAGTCTTCTCCAACACCACAGTTCAAAAGCATTGATTCTTCAGCACTCAGCTCTTTTCATAGTCCAACTCTCACATCCATACATGACTACTGGAAAAAGCATAGCCTTGAATAGATGGACCTTATTTAGCAAAGTAATGTCTCTGCTTTCTAATATGCTGTCCAGGTTTATCATATCTTTTCTTCCAAGGAGCAAAAGTCTTTTAATTTCATGGCTGCAGTCACCATCTGCAGTGATTTTGGAGCCCGAGAAAAGAAAATCTGTCACTGTTCCCATTGTTTCTCTATCTATTTGTCATGATTTTCTAAATGTAGCTTGGACATCTGTTAGTTCACAGTTCATGTACTATTGAAGCCTAGTTTAGAGAATTTTGAGCATTACTTTGCTAGTGTGTGAGACGAGTGCAGTGGTGCAGTAGTTTGAACATTCTTTGGCATTGCCTTCCTTTGGGATTGGAATGAAAACTGACTTTTTCTAGTTTTGTGGCCACTGTAGAGTTTTCCAAATTTGCTGGCATATTGAGTACAGCACTTTTACAGCATCATCTTTTAGGATTTGAAATAGCTCAACTGGAATTCCATCATCTCCACTAGCTTTTTTCATAGTGATGATTTCTTGACTTCACACTCCAGGATGTCTAGCTCTGTGTGAGTGATCACACTGTCATGGTTATCTGGATCATTAAGATATTTTTGTATAGCAATTCTGTATATTCTTGCCACATCTTCTAATATCTTCTTCTTCTGTTAGGTCCATTCTGTTTCTATCTTTATTGTGTCCATCTTTGCATGAAATGTTCCCTTGATATGTTTAACTTTTCTTGAAGAGATCTCTAGTCATTCCCATTCTATTGTTTTCCCCTATTTCTCTGCATTTTTCACTTAGTTAGGCCTTCATATCTCTCCTTGCTATTCTTTGTAACTCTGCATTGAGATTGATATATGTTTCCACTTCTCAGAAAGAGAATTAAGAAAACCCCATTATCAACTATATCAATTGGAATAATAAATTTAGGAATAAATTTAACCACAGAGGACAATTTGCTTTTACTCATTACCTGAAATATCCATTAAACTCATCAACCCATCAAACTCATTGCAGTTGTTCTGAGGCTCATTTTCTAAACAAAGCTTGTTTTTAGTTTTCCTACATCACATTCTTGTGCTAGATTAACCAACACAGTTTATTATTTATTTGTTACTACATCTATTAATAGTCAACTCCCAACTAAATTACTGGCTGCTAGGTATATGATCACTTTATTCTAATGTCCTCCCCTTGTTGCCTACCTAATTTCTAGGTATAGGTTTCTCTCACTATCTGAAAGTAGAGAGTTCCCATGAAATCTTCATAACTCTGAATGGCATAAAACAAAGAAGCAATTACCTTAGAACACATCTTTCTAATAAATGCACAGAATAAATCAACATAGAACACAGATGCTCACAGACACAGTTTAAAGCTATGGTGACTTTAAGCTGATCACTTAGTATAAATGGGCTTCTCTGGATGCTCAGAGATAAAGAATCCACCTGCCAATTCAGAGGACACTGGTTTGACCCCTGGCTTGGGAGAATCCCCTGGAGAAGGAAATGGCAACCCAATCCAGTATTCTTCCCTGGATGCTCAGAGGTAAAGAATCCACCTACCAATTCAAGGGACACTGGTTTCACCCCTGGCTTAGGAGAATCCCCTGGAGAAGGAAATGGCAACCCAATCCAGTATTCATGGACAGAGGAGTCTAGCAGGCTACAGTCTATAAAGTCAGAAAGAGTTGTACATGACTTAGAAACTAAACAGCAACAACTAACTATGGATGCTAGGGAAGGACCTTGGTGGTGTAAATCTTGCTGCTGCCAGGAGTCTGCATGGCCTTTATAAAGACACAGTGCAAAAAAAAAAAAAATACAATAAAAAATAAATATTATTTCACTTATCATCCTTTTACATAAAAGCAAAAATCCTTTTCAGACTTGTTTATGTTTAATGTAAACAGCTCTAATGTAGGCCTTTTGTAAAAGCAAAATGGGGCAAAAAGAAATGTTATTAATGTAAAGCCAGTGATACTTGTATTTGCCCTAGTATCTAATGAACATCTCACTAATCTTTAAAAACAGAAGACACTTTCCATAAATGCTAATATTGATTTAAGATGAAAACTCTCAATAAATGTAAATAAGTTTACCTATTAGTTCCAAAAAGGAAAAGGAGTATGTTAAGGCTGTATATGGTCACCCTCTTTATTTAACTTAAATGCAGAGTACATCTTGAGAAGTGCTGGGATGGAAGAAGCACAAGCTGGAATCAAGATTGCTGTGAAAAATATCAATAAACTCAGATATGCAGATGATATCACCTTTATGGCAAAATGTGAAGAAGAACTAAAGAGCCTCTTGATGACAGTGAAAGAGGAGAGTGAAAAAATTGGCTTAAAGCCCAACATTCAGAAAACTAAGATCATAGCATCCAGTCCCATCACTTCATGGCAAATAGATAGGGAAACAGTGGCAGAATTTATTTTGGGGAGCTCCAAAATCACTGCAGATGGTGACTGCAGCCACGAAATTAAAAGACGCTTACTCCTTGGAAGGCAAGTTATGACCGACCTAGGCAGAATGTCAAAAAGCAGAGACATTACTTTGCCAACAAAGGTCCATCTAGTCAAGGCTATGGTTTTTCAGTAGTCATGTATGGATGTGAGAGTTGGATTATTAAGAAAGTTAAGCTCAGAAGAATTGATGCTTTTGAACTGTGGTGTTGGAGAAGACTCTTGAGAGTCCCTTGGACTGCAAGGAGATCCAACTAGTCCATCCTAAAGGAAATCAGTCCTGGATGTTCATTGGAAGGACTGATATTGAAGCTGAGACTCCAATATTTAGGCCACCTGATGTGAAGAACTGACTCATTTGAAAAGCCCCTGATGTTGGGAAAGATTGAGGGCAGGAAGAGAAGGGGACTACAGAGGATGAGATGGTTGAATGGCATCACTGACTCAATGGACATGAGTTTGGGTGGACCCCAGGAGTTGGTGATGGATAGGGAGGCCTGGTGTGCTGTGGTTCATGGGGTTGCAAAGAGCTGGACATGACTGAGTGACTGAACTGAACTGAAGTAGACAAAAGAACTGTACACCAAAAATTATGACACCGATGAAAGAAATAAAGACGACATCAACAGATGGAGAGATATTCCATGTTCGTGGATAGGAAGAATCAATATTGAAAAAATGACTATGCTACCAAATGCAATCTACAGATTCAAGGCAATCCTTATCAAATTGCCAACAGCATTTTTCACAGAACTAGAACAAAAATTTTCACAATTCATATGGAAACACAAAAGACTCTGAATAGCCAAAGCAGTCTTGAGAAAGAAGAATGGAGGTGGAGAAATCAATCTTGCTGAGTTCAGATTATACTACAAAGCTACAGTCATCAATATAGTATGGTACTAGGACAAAAACAGAAATATAGATCAATGAAAAAAAGATAGAAAGCCCAGAAATAAACCCCTGCCCTTATTGGTACCTAATTTTTGACAAAGTAGGTAAGAATATACAATGGAGCAAAGACAGCCTCTTCAATAAATGGTGTTGGGAGGACTGGACAGCTACATGTAAAAGAATGTAATTAGAATACTTCCTAACACCATACACATAGATTAACACAAAATGGATTAAAGATCTAAATATGAGACCAGAAACTATTCAACTCTTAGAGGAAATCATAGGCAGAACACTCGATGAGATAAATTAAAGCAAGATCCTCTATTTCCCATCTCCTTGAGTAACAGAAATAAAAACAAAAGTAAACAATAGGACCTGATTAAACTTAAGAGCTTTTGCACAACAAAGAAAACTATAAGCAAGGTGAAAAGGCAACCCTCAGAATGGGAGAAAATAATAGCAAATGAAACAACTGACAAAGGATTAATTTCCAAAACATACAAGCATCTAGTAAAACTTAATACCAGGAAAACAAACAAGCCAATCAAAAAGGGGGGGAAAGTGGGAAAAAGACCTAAACTAACATTTCTCGAAAGAAGACATAGAAGGATAACAAACACATAAAAAGATACTCAACATCGATCATTATTAGAGAAATGCAAATCAAAACCACAGTGAGATATCACCTCACAGTAGTCAGAATGGCCAACATCAAAAAGTCTACAAACAATAAATGGTGGAGAGGATGTGGAGAAAAGGAAACGCTCTTGAACTGTCAGTGAGAATGTAAATTGATACAGCCACTATGGAAAACGATACGGAAATTCCTTAAAAACTAGGAATAAAACCACCATCAGTTCAGGTCAGGTCAGGTCAGTTCAGTTCATTTCAGTTCTGCAGTCATGCCCAACTCTTTGCTATCCCATGGACTGCAGCATGCAAGGATTCCCTGTCCATGACAGACTTCTGGAGTTTACACAAACTCATCTCCACTGAGTCGGTGATGTCATCCAACCATCTCATCCTCTGGCATCCACTTCTCCTGCCCTCAATTTTTCCCAGCATCAGGGTCTTTTCCATTGAGTCAGTTCTTTGCATCAGGTGGCTAAAGTATTGGAGTTTCAGCTTCAACATCAGTCCTTCCAATGAACTTTTAGGACTGATTTCCTTTAGGATGGACTGATTAGATCTCCTTGCAGTTCAAGTGACCCTAAAATATCTTTTCCAACACCACAGTCAGAAGCATCAATTCTTTGGGGCTCATTTTTCTTTATAGTCCAACTCTCACATTCATACATAACTACTGGAAAAACGATAGCCTTGACTAGATATACCTTTGTTGGTAAAGTAATGTCTCTGCTTTTTAACATGCTGTCTAGGTTAGTCATAACGTTCCTTCCAAGGAGTAACTACCTTTTAATTTCATGGCTGCAATCACCATCTGCAATGAATTTGGAGCCCCCCAAAATAAATTCTGCCACTGTTTCCACTGTTTCCCCATCTATTTGCCATGAAGTGATGGGACCAGATGCCATGATCTTAGTTTTCTGAATGTTTTTAAGACAACTTTTTCACTCTCCTCTTTCACTTTCATCAAGAGGCTCTTTAGTTCTTCTTCATTTTCTGCCATAAGAGTGGTGTCATATGCATATCTGAGGTTATTGATATTTCTCAAAGCAATCTTGGTTCCAGCTTGTGCTTCTTCCAGCCCAGCATTTCTCATGATGTACTCTGCGTATAAGTTAAATAAGCAGGGTGAATATACAGCCTTGACTTACTCCTTTTCCTATATGGAACCAGTCTGTTGTTCCATGTCCAATTCTAACTGTTGCTTCCTGACGTGCATATAGATTTCTCAAGAGACAAGTCAAGTGGTCTGGTATTTCCATGTCTTTCAGAATTTTCCACAGTTTATTGTGATCCACACAGTCAAAGTCTTTGGCAGAGTCAATAAAGCAGAAGTAGATGATTTTCTGGAACTCTCTTGCTTTTTTGATGATCCAGCAGATTTTAGCAATATGATCTCTGATTCCTCTGCCTTTTCTAAATCCAGCTTCAACATCTGGAAGTTCACGGTTCACATCTTGCTGAAGCATGGCTTGGGAATTTTGAGCATTCCTTTCCTAGTGTGTGAGATGAGTGCAATTGTCTGGTGGTTTGAGCATTCTTTGGCATTTCTTTTCTTTGGGATTGGAATGAAAACTGACCTTTTCCAGTCCTGTGGCCACTGCTCAGTTTTCCAAATTTGATGGCATATTGAGTGTAGCACTTCCACAGCATCATCTTTTAGGATTTGAAATAGCTCAACTGGAATTCCATCACTTCCCCTAGCTTTATTCATAGTGATGCTTCCTAAGGCCCACTTGACTTCACATTCCAGGATGTCTGGCTCTACGTGAGTGATTTTCTGGGTCCTAAAGATCTTTTTTTGGTACAGTTCTGTGTATTCTTGCCACCTCTTCTTAAAATCTTCTGCTTCTGATAGGTCCCTACCATTTCTGTGCTTTATCGAGCCCACCTTTGCATGAAATATTCCCTTTGTATCTCTAATTTTCTTGAAGAGATCTCTAGTCTTTCCCATTCTGCTGTTTTTCTGTATTTCTTTGCACTGATCTCTGAGGAAAGGTTTCTTATCTCTCCTTGCTCTTCTTCTCTGCATTCAAATGGGTATAACTTTCCTTTTCTCTGTTGCTTTTGGCTTCTCTTCTTTTCATAGCTCTTTGAAAGGCCTCCTCAGACAGCCATTTTGCTTTGTTGCATTTCTTTTGCTTGAGGATGGCCTTGATCCCTGTCCCCAGTACAGTGTCATGAGCCTTCATCCATAGTTCATCAAGCACTCTGTATATCAAATCTAGTCCATTAAATCTAAGTTCCACTGTATAATAGTTAGGGATTTGATTTAGGTCATACCTCAATAATCTAGTTGTTTTCCCTACTTTTCAATTTAAGTCTGAATTTGGTGATAAGGAGTTCATGATATGAGCCACAGTCAACTTCCAGTCTTGTTTTTGCTGACTGTATAGAGCTTCTCCTTCTTTGGCTGCAAAGAATAGAATCAGTCTGATTTCGGTGTTGACCATTTGGTGATGACCATGTGTAGAGTCTTTTCTTGTATTGTTGGAAGAGAGTGTTTGCTATGACCAGTCCATTCTCTTGGCAGAACTCTATTAGCCTTTGCCCTGCTTCATTCTCTACTCCAAGGCCAATGTTGCCTGTTACTCCAGGTGTTTCTTGACTTCCTAGTTTTGCATTCCAATCCTCTATGTTGAAAAGGACATCTTTTTTGGGTATTAGTTCTAGGATATCTTGTAGTTATTCATAGAACCATTCAACTTCAACTTCTGCAGCATTACTTGTTGGGGAATAGATTTGGATTACTGTGGTATTGAATGCTTTGCCTTGGAAATGAACAGAGATCATTCTGTTCGTTTTGAAATTGCATCCAAGTACTGCATTTTGGACTCTTTTGTTCACTATGATGGCCACTCATTTTCTTCTAAGGGAATTCTTTGCCCACAGTTGTAGATATAATGGTCATCTGAGTTCAATTCACCCATTCCAGTCCATTTTAGTTTGCTGATTCCTAAAATGTTGACTTTCACTCTTGCATCTCCTCTTTGACCACTTCCAATTTGCTTTGATTCTTGGACCTAACTTTCCAAGTTCCTAAGCAATATTGCCCTTTACAGCATTGGACCTTGATTCCATCACCAATCACATCTACAACTGGGTGTTGTTTTTGCTTTGGCTCCATCTCTTCATTCTTTCTGGAGTTATTTCTCCTCTGATCTCCAGTAGCATATTGGGCACCTACCGACCTGGGGAGTTCATCTTTCATTGTCCTATATTCTTGCCTTTTCATGCTGTTCATGGGGTTCTTAAGGCAGTTATACTGAATTGGTTTGCCATTCCCTTCTCTAGTGGACCACATTTTGGCAGAACTCTCCACCATGACTTGTCCTTCAGCAACCCCACTCCTAGGCATATACTCTGAGGAAATCAGGGTTATAAAAGACTCATGTATCCCATTTTTCATTTCAGCATTATTTACAGAAGCTAGAACATGGAAGCAACCTAGATGCCCATCGACAGGTTAATAGATAAAGATGTTGTGGTACATATACACAATAGAATATTCTCAGCCATAAAAAGGAACACATTTGAGTCAGTTCTGATGAGGTAGATTAACCTAGAACCTATTATACCAAGTTAAGTGAGTCAGAAAGAGAAAGATAAACATCATGTTCTAACACACATATATGGAATCTAGAAAAATGGTTCTGAAGAATTTATTTACAGGGCAGCAGTGGTGAAACAGACATAGGGAATAAACTTGTGGACATGGGCAGAGGGGAGGAAAGGGTGAGATGTATGGAGAGAGTGACACGGAAACTTATGTTACCATATGTAAAATAGATAGCCAACAGGAATTTGCTGTATGGCTTAGGAAATTCAAATAGGAACTCTGTATCAACCTAGAGGGATGGGATGGGGAGGGAAATGGGAGAGAGGTTAAAAAGGAAAAGGATGTGTATACCTATGACTGATTCGCTTGGAGGTTTGACAGAAAACAACGAAGTTCTGTAAACCAATTATCCTTCAATAAAAAACAAAAAGGAAGAAAAGAAACATGCCCCTTTGATGTTACCATCCAGGTTGAAAACCCAATAGTTAAAGTCTGAAAGGCTCTTTGTGGCAAGAACCAGTGAATTAATGATGTGGAAATGCTTAATTCTATGAAGAAATTTCGTTTTTTTTATCCAGTCTTCTCTTTTTGTTTTCTTTTTCTGGTGAAGATTGGAATGTTGGATTCATAGGCTTCTCCTAAATTGCTGAACATAGAATAGTGAAGATGTGTCTCAGCTTTGCTAAAGCACTTGTGGAGCTGGTCATTATGTTCTATTTATGAACATTTCCTTCTCACAAAAGTTATCTAATACACAATTTTTCTGTGTTATGTATACTTCTAGGGAATGCTGCTTTTAACATAGGATATGTTAAATGCGTAAATATTCTTAATCAGAATGTCTAGAGGGATAATTTCTTTTTCAGAGTTTTGAATATATCACTTGGCATTTGGAAGGACACAGCAGTCAATTGTTTTGAAAACTAAAGTTTTGACCCAGATCTGATATTTATGTTTTAGGAAAATTATTAAACTGTTTCTACAAAGAGTATTTCTACAAGTGAACTTTTACATCTAGGAATCTACAACTATACCCTTGAATTTCAAGTGATAAAGTGAATTTTAAAATAGTCTTGATAAATTTTGAATGTAGTGCTATATTGAACAGACTACATTTTCCTGTATGATTAATGACTGTTTTATACTCTTCATTGCATTTATTTCTTTATGAGCAACATCTGTTTGAAAATATGGCATAACAGAAACTTTCTTGTTGAATTGAATCACTAGGCAAATATATAGCTACAAAAGAAGAAAGTAGAAAAGAGGCAAAATATAAAGAATGTTGTGGAGTTAATTTCCCATAGAATTCTTTATCGATTGAAGATTGTCAGCCTAAAAGACGTACTAACTTTCCTAATGCTATGGTTCAAGGGTTTTATTCCATTGTGCCTTTAAAAACTTTCTGTGGAGCGTTTATAGTACTTTCCATCTTCAAAACAGTTTAAAACTGTCAACTAGCTAGTCCTCACAACACCCGTTTGAGGCAGGTAACCATTATTATTCCCATTTACACTTGGGAAAAAAGGGTAAAATGGTTAAAAAAGAATAGTGACTCAGTCAGAACTCTGTAGCTGAATTCTAGCCTATTACACAGTCCTATCCTTCACCAAAGTTTTCTTTTAATAGCTACCCTTGTAATCATGTTGGTTTAATTAAGTCAAATATTCAGTAAGTAGTAATTGAACAGCAACTCGGTACAACATTTAGTTTCTGGATAAATTTGATCTTACATCCACAAAAAATATGATAGACTAATACACATATGTGCGTTTGTGCAAACATACAGAGACATACTTATGTGTGTGTGTATGTTTGTATGTGTGTGAGATGGCAGTGATGCAAAATTTAAATGAATATATTTGATTATCCATAGCAATATGCTTTAAGCTGCTTGAGGAAGATGCAATGATTCAAGAGAGAGATACCTTCCACTTAAAGATTATCAATGAAAGTCTCATTTAGTAGGTGTCCTTCAGACCACTTCTAAAAGCATATTGCAAATATCTTCCTCTTTATCTCCAGTCCTACAATTCTATATGCCAACTATTCCTCTGCTGCCAAAGGCAACATCCCTTAAACCTTCCTATATGTATCTGCCAAAATTATTTTCAAACAGCCAAACTTGACTATGTAGTTTTCCTTGTTTAAAATTCTTCAAAGCCTCATTAAAAGTCCCCATGACAGATGGACCCTTCTTCAGTAGCCTTTGTGATTTTTGTTATCAAATTTAGAAAAATGGATCTTGAAGAATAAGATCTAACTTGCATTCACTGAAACAAGGCTTTTCTGTCCTTTATTTCCAATTCACTGGTTCTTGTTCACCTACCCGCACGGGTGATATTTCACTATGCTTTACACATGTTTATAAAATCATTGGCCATGCTCTACTAGGATCTTTTGTTTGCTTATTCACTTCCCTACTAAGCTGTCAGCCACAGGATGTAGTATCTTGTCTTCAAGTAGTAACTTACCAAATATACATTGAATATTACTCAAAGAATGAGTGATCCAGTTGAGTGTAGAAGTTGTGCACATGCCATCATAGGGAATGTCTCAAATAAATTCCTCAGAGATGACAAGCTCATGGCATGCTTAGAAAACAGCACATGATTCTATTTGACAGGAGCACTGGATTTGAGTAAAGAAGGAAAAGGATAGAGCAGGAGAGTTTATTTGGGATCAGGTGATAGAGAATTTTGTATAGTGATATCTGTTCACAATTTCCTGTTTTTCCTGTGACCCATTCTCTCTTTTATTTTGGTCTAAGCATTCCCTACTTTAGTTTTTACATTCAATAAAGCAACTGTTATTCCTTTTAATTCAATCTATCCATACAGATTTGGTGGCTCTGGTATTGTCACAAAATTGCTTCTTAAAAAATCTTTATTAGCTAATTCTCATTCCCTCAAGCATTAATTTATCCTATACACACAGACTGCTAGATTAATATCCCTGCTGTACATCTTTTACCTTATCATTTTGTTCTCTAAAAATCACTAATGATTCTCCATTACTTGCACAATACAAGCAGGGCTAATTGATTTCTTCTTTTTCTTTGCCTTTATCTGCATTTGTTGGAATGAAATAACTGCAAAATATGATTGAACTAGGGGAAATATGGTATAGTAATATTGTAAAAAATATTTATTGTCTTTAAGTACATTTATTCTCCGTGTCAAACTAGCTAAAAACATATGTGAAGAGGAGAAAATCTATGAAGAAAAGAAGCACTATAAACCCAAGGTGTGTGAGTCTTACTGAGAGAGCATTCACCTTCCTAAACTTCTAGAGAGCTAAGATGCATATGGTCTTTTTAACACAAATAACATGACTGCTTTTAGTCACCTTGTTTTACTACTATAATTTAAGTTTAAGATCTTATATAAAGACACAGTTTGTCTCAATATCAAATCTTTAACAGTTGTTATTTCTTGTTTCCTTATATGTAATTAAGTTTCATTCTTTTTCTTTTGCTGCTATCAAGTATTTACTTCTGTCATTCAGCAGTTTGTATATGATTATCATGATGTAGGTCACTGTCTGTTTGTCCTACCTGAAAGTTTTTGAAAAGCTTGGATAAGTAAATCAATTTTTTCCCATTTTAAAATGAATTTTTAACTTTAGAACAGTTTTAATTTGAAAGAATTATTAGGACAATAACAGAGAGTTCCGAAAGACCACACATTATTATTAACATTTTACATAAGTGTGGTACATTTGTCACAATTAATGAACTAATACTGACACATTTTTATTAACTAAAGTTCAAACTTTATTAAATTTCCACAGTTTTTCTCTAATGCCCTTTGGAAATCCCAAGGTATCATCCAGGCTATCATATTATATTTATTATTCATGTCTCCTTAAGACATTTTTGTTTGGAAAGTTTTTTAGGCTTTTCTTGTTTTTAACAAGGGTTACTGATTGCACAGTTTGTAAAACATTACTCGAGATTTGTCTCATGTTTTTCCCATTATTGGGCTGGGGTAAAGTGTCCTGCGGAGAAATCACAGAGATAAATTACCATTCTTACCAAATCACATGAAGGGTATAACCTATTAATATGATTTATTACTGTTGATATTAAACTTGATCACCTGGCTTTAGGTAGTATTTGTAAAGTTTCTCCACTTTGAAGTACTCATTTTTTCTCCTTTCTCTTTCTGCACTGTATTCTTTGAAAGAAAATCACTATGTGTAGCCTACACTTAAGGCATGAAATGTTATACTGTGGCTCTTTAAGGGTTGAAAATTCTTTATTTCATTATTTGGAATAATATGCTTGTAAAATCATATTTAGGAAGCTTTTATCAGTTATGTATTTAAATAGTTTCTTCAGTTCCTTTCTCTCTCTCCTATGCTTCCATGACAACCTTTACAACTATCTCTGGAAAAGGAAATGACAACCCACTCCAGTATTCTTGCCTGGGAAATTCCATTGACAGAGGAGCCTGGCAGGCTATAGCCCATGGGGTTACAAAAGAGTCAGACATACTGAGCTACTAAACAAAAACAATAACAACAACTATGTTATTAAATAGTGTTTAAGACTATTTTACATGTCATTGAAGCTGTGTTTTTTACTTCAATATTTTTTCTGTCTGCTTTATGGACTAATTTCTATTGTCCTCAAAAATAATCAATAAACAATCTATAATAGGAACACAAAAGTTTTATTTGAGCAAAACTGAGAAGTGTAACTTGAAAGAAAGCCTCTCAGATAACTCTGAAGAACCACTCAGGAGAAACATGGTTTTCATCACCATTTTAAATCATGTCAGAACAAAGAACATTTAATAAGTCAGGGATACTATTTTTTTTCTTTAACAGCTAAACAAACAAACAAAACTTATCAGCACATACACAGCAGCTCAGTATGCCTTGGCACCTAGAAAGGGAGTCATCACTGAAGAAGTACCAGCATTGGTGCCCCAGGAAGTGAGACATTCAATCTTTATTTTTAACATGGATGTTCTGTGCTTGCATCCTTTTATTAAATAACTAAAGCAGATGTACAAAGTATGTCTGATTGGCCACAAACAGGCTGTTTTGGTTAACATAAAATTCAAGTTAACTCATTTATAACACAGAATGACTTCTCCACACCTCAATATTTGAAAATTTCTTTTATCACTATCAATCAAGCTGTAAGTACACTAATTTTTCTTGCAATATCATGCCTACTGTTGAGTCAATCTATTGACATTTTTATTTTTGTTCTTTTCAACTCTAGAGTTTCTCTTTGGCTTTCTTTTGTAGTTTTTTTCTCTGTTGAAATTCCCCATTTGTTGACTAATCAGCATTATAACTTGCTTTAATTCTTTGAACATATATTTAATAGTTTCTTTGAAATCGTTGACTGTTAACCCTATGTCTGTGCCTACATTGAGTCAGCTTCTCTTGGTGACATTTATTCTTGAGCATGGGTCCCATTTCACCTTTCCTTTCATGTCATGATTTTTAATTGAAACGTTTAGATCATATAATATAAAAAATATTTCTGTATTCTGCTTTATTTTTCTTATATTTAAGTAACTTAGTCTAGAATTGCAGAATATTTCCCCCTTAAGTGTGTAGTTACTGGAATCTGCTCACATTTGTGTGTGTGTGTGTGTGTGTGTGTGTGTGTGTGTGTTTTCTTTTGGTTTTTTTCTCCTTTCTTCTCCTTCTCCTTCTTTTTTCTTTTTGTCAGGGTTACTAGTGGTTGCATAGATTAGTGGTCAATGATTTGTGCATAGTTTGTACTCAAACTTTAATCCCTTCTGTGACCCTCATTTCCAGGATCTTGCTAATTTTTTACTTGGTTTCTTGCCCCAACTGGGACTCATACCTTTGGTTAATAAGGCTGTGGTTTCTCATATTCTTACTTTCTATTAAGTTTATCAGCTTTAGTTAACAATACCACAGGGCTTTGCGCCCCAACACAGATCAGTTTCACTCTTTTAGAAGCAAAGGTCATGGTCTCATTCCTTTATCATCTCCCTGCCCTGCAATCCTCAAATTTTTTAATGAGACTATTTTTGCCAACTGGACTGAAGATGTCAATGAGAGGAATCTCAGGCAAGTTGGCAACAGAATGCTATTTTTACTCAAAACTCTAATTATTTTCCAAGAATATAGTTTTCAATTTGTTGTCTGCCTTTGGTAATTTTTAAAACTGAAGGGATGGATTGTTGACAATTTTCTATAGTTTTGGTTTCTCTCTTTTTTACTGCGTGTGTGTGTGTGTGTGTGTGTGTGCGTATGTAAAGGACTTACCAGCTTATTCATACTGTCTTAGGGCTTCCCTGGTGGCTCAGTGGTGAAGAATCAGCTGCCAAGCAGGAAATGTGGGTTCGATTCTGGGTTAGGAAGATTCCCCTGGAGAAGGAAATGGCAACCTCCTTAAGTATTCTTGCCTGGAAAATTCCATGGACAGAGGAGCCTGACCAGCTACAATCCATGGGGTCGCAAAGAGTCAGACTGGACTTAGTGATAGGCTTTCACTTTCATCCTGTCTCAATGGGAGTCATTTTCCAATATTCATGTAAGAGTCCACTGCTCAAAGGGCCACTGCCCCATCAGCAACTTCTCTCTTTGGGGGTTAAAAGATATTTTACGAATGTTTTATCTTCAGAATGTGTTGTGACAGAAACAGAAAGTTATATTTTTAGAAAACCTTTCCAAAGTATATGAAAGATAAAGGGAATACAATATGACTTAAACACTACAGTTTACATAAACTATATTGCATACTTTAATATTATTAATATATGACAAAAATTTTTCCCCAGGCACATGACATTTTAAATGATTTATCTGAAGTAACATTCTTATTATTCATTAGTTATATGAGTTGTTTATTTACCAAAGGTATCAAATCTTAGTCACTTAGGAACTCATGTTAACTTTGTAATAATATATTATTTAAAAGGATACTCTGCATTGTTTACAATAGCCAAGACATGGAAGCAACCTAGATGTCCATCAACTGACGAATGGATAAGAAAGCTGTGGTACATATACACAATGGAATATTACTCAGCATTAAAAAAAAATTCATTTGAAGCAGTTCTACTCAGATGGATGAAACTGGAGCCCATTATCCAGAGTGAAGTAAGCCAGAAGCAAAAACAACAATACAGTATATTAACACATATATATGGAATTTAGAAAGACGGTAACGAGAACCCAACATGCGAGACAGCAAAAGGAACGCAGATGTATAGAATAGACTCGTGGACTCTGTGGATGAGGGTAAGCGTGGGATGGTATGGGAGAATGGCATTGAAACATGTTAATTATCATATGTCTAATCAATCGCCAGCCCAGGAGTGATGCTCGGGGCTGGTGCATGGAGATTTCCCGGGGGGAGGGAGGAGGAAGGGAGGAGGGAGGGGGGTTCTAGAGAGGGAGCATATGTAAACCCATGGTGATATCATGGCA
>ML664161.1:2001014-2027512 GCA_007570785.1 Antilocapra americana | reverse complement strand
AAAGATGCCACAAAAAAAGAAAACTACAGGCCAATATCACTGATGAACTTAGATGCAAAAATCCTCAACAAAATTCTAGCAAATAGAATCCAACAACACATCAAAAAGATCATACATCATGATCAAGTAGGCTTCATCCCAGGGATGCAAGGTTTCTTCAATATTCGTAAATCAATCAATGTAATACACCACATTAACAAATTGAAAAATAAAAATCACATGATTATCTCAATAGATGCAGAGAAAGCCTTTGACAAAATTCAACATCCATTTATGATAAAACCCTCCAAAAAGTAGGAATAGAAGGAACATACCTCAACATAATAAAAGCTATATATGACAAACCCACAGCAAACATTATCCTCAATGGTGAATAGCTGGAAGCATTCCCCCTGAAGTCAGGAACAAGACAAGGGTGCCCACTCTCACCACTACTTTTCAACATAGTATTGGAAGTCTTGGCCACAGCAATCCTTGCAGATAAAGAAATCAAAGGAATCCAGATTGGAAAAGAAGAAGTAAAACTCTCTCTATTTGCAGATGACATGATCCTCTATATTGAAAACCCAAAGACTCTACGAGAAAATTACTAGAGCTAATCAGTGAATGTAGCAAAGTTTCAGGATACAAAATCAACACACAGAAATCCCTGGCATTCCTATACACTAACAGTGAGAAATCAGAAAGAGAAATTAAGGAAACAATCCCATTCACCATCGAAACAAAAAGAATAAAATACTTAGGAGTATTTCTACCTAAAGAATCAAAAGACTTGTATATAGAAAACTATAGAACACTGATGAAAGAAATCAAGGAGGACACAAACAGATGGAGAAATGTACCGTGCTCATGGATTGGAAGAATCAATATAGTGAAAATGAGTATACTACCTAAAGCAATCTATAGATTCAATGCAATTCCTATCAAGCTACCAGAGGTCTTCTTCAAAGAATTAGAACAAATAATTTCTCAATTTGTATGGAAATACAAAAAACCTCGTATAGCCAAAGCAATCTTGAGAAAGAAGAATGGAACTGGTGGAATCAACCTACCTGACTTTAGGCTATACTACAAATCCACAGTCATTAAGACAGTATGGTACTGGCACAAAGACAGAAATATAGATCAATGGAACAGAATAGAAAGCCCAGAGATAAATCCACGCATCTATGGACACCTTATCTTTGACAAAGGAGGCAAGAATATACAATGGAGAAAAGACAACCTCTTTAACAAGTGGTGCTGGGAAAACTGGACAGCCACTTGTAAAAGAATGAAACTAGATCACTTTCTAACACCATACACAAAGATAAACTCAAAATGGATCAAAGATCTAAGCATAAGACCAGAAACTATAAAACTCCTAGAGGATAACATAGGCAAAACACTCTCTGCTATAACCCAAAGCGGGATACTCCATGACCCACCTCCCAGAATACTGGAAATAAAAACACGAATAAACAAATGGGACCTAATTAAAATTAAAAGCTTTTGCACAACAAAGGAAACTATAAGCAAGGTGAAAAGACAGCCTTCAGAATGGGAGAAAATAATAGCCAATGAAGCAACAGACAAACAATTAATCTCAAAAATTTACAAACAACTCCTGCAGCTCCATTCTAGAAAAATAAACAACCCAATTAAAAAGTGGGCCAAAGAACTTAACAGACATTTCTCCAAGGAAGATATAAAAATGGCTAACAAACACATGAAAAGATGCTCAACATCACTCATTATCAGAGAAATGCAAATCAAAACCACAATGAGGTACCACTTTACACCAGTCAGAATGGCTGCCATCCAAAAGTCTACAAGCAATAAATGCTGGAGAGGATGTGGAGAAAAGGGAACCCTCTTACACTGTTGGTGGGAATGCAAACTAGTACAGCCACTATGGAAAACAGTGTGGAGGTTCCTTAAAAAGCTGCAAATAGACCTGCCATATGACCCGGCAATCCCACTGCTGGGCATATACACCGAGGAAACCAGAATTGAAAGAGCCACGTGCACCCCAATGTTCATCGCTGCATTGTTTACAATAGCCAGGACATGGAAGCAACCTAGATGCCCATCAACTGACGAATGGATAAGAAAGCTGTGGTACATATACACAATGGAATATTACTCAGCATTAAAAAATTCATTTGAATCAATTCTATTCAGATGGACAGAACTGGAGCCCATTATCCAGAGTGAAGTAAGCCAGAAGCAAAAACAACAATACAGTATATTAACACATATATATGGAATTTAGAAAGACAGTAATGAGAACCCAACATGGGAGACAACAAAAGGAACGCAGATGTATAGAATAGACTTGTGGACTTTGTGGATGAGGGTAAGGGTGGGATGAGATGGGAGAAGGGCATTGAAGCATGTTAATTGTCATGTGTCTAATCAATCGCCAGCCCAGGATTGATGCTCGGGACTGGTGCAGCGAGATTTCCCGGGGGGGGAGGGAGGAGGGAGGGGGGACCCGGAGGGGAAGCATATGTAAACCCATGGTGATATCATGACAATGTATGGCAAAAACAATTTAAAAAAAAAATAAATTAAAAAAAAAAGAAAAAAAACAGGGCTGCTATTTTTCTTTATATGTCTGTATAAACTAGAAGCATTTTTTTTTTAATTAGGATGGAGCACACACAAAACAAAAGCCAAGGTTGTTTGATGGGATATTTAGAAGTGTTAATTTTAAAATAACAATTCTTTCCACATATACTTAGTAAAATTTGTGTATATTTTTAGTGAAGTTCCTAGTGAAAAATAGTTGGTTGTTTCCCCCCTTCCTTTTGTTCATTTATCTCATTGTTCTTTCCCCTCTTCCCTCATTTCTCCCCTGTCTTTATTCTGTTCATTTTCAGAAAGCAATGAGAGTTAAGGTTGTGATTCATACTTAGATTACTGTTAGAGTTAGCATATAATGTTCATTAAAAGATGTAGAATAGAAAACAAGAAAGCTGTAGAATGAAGAATAAGAAAGCAAAAGAATCAAGCTGTAGAAGTCTGAATTCACCTCAATAATCTGACCAAAACGAATTAAGAGATTTGATGAAGATTTTTTTTTTAAACTTTTTCTAAGGTTTTAAGAGAAAGTTTGATTGTTTTAAAAAGAACAAGGAAACATCAAGTGCCATCTAAATTAGTGTTAATCAGTAGTTCTTAATAGAATATAGAAATGAAAATTAATAGAATTTCACTTCATTCAAATCTCAAAACTAAAGAAAATGTCATATTTTTGTATAATATTTTCATGCATAGTGGGGAGTGAGAATCTGAGCAATCTCAGTTAAAAAGATTATCCTCGCTTCAAAACATTAAAGTTAACACATAAGTTAGAGCAGGTGACAATTCTTGCCCCAAACCAACAGGAGGCTGTTCATAAGTTTTGCTACTAAAATATTAAAGTGTTTGATTATGAGAAGTTGTTCCATTCCTGTTATGGTTTTAAGCAATGTGCATATTGTTACCTAAGATTTAAAATACACATAAATTAAGAGCACATCTCACTCTAAAGGTTTTGAATAAAGGGCTGTGAACTTGTGGAAGCAGTGATTACAGTCCTGTGTTTCTGATTCTGATATTCTTTCTGTTACAATAGGCTAAAGTGCATCCGCTCTTACAATTGAAATTGCATTAGTCATAGTAATTTATTCTCCAAGACCTATTCCATCCCAAGTGATTAATCTAAGTTATTAATAGTGATCTCTTTCTCACTCTCTTTGCAAATACCTGGCTTTGGAATAGCAATGAAAACTATTTCTTGCCAATCAGAGCTGAAGCAAAGTACACTAGTTGTCTTCTGGGAAAATAATTTTTGTGTCCAAGTAAGAGACACAAAAGTTCATTCAATCAAAGCTATGATTTTTCCAGTAGTCCTGTATGGATGTCAGTTGGACCATAAAGAATGCTGAGCACCAAAGAATTGATGACTTTGAACTGTGGTGCTGGAGAAGATTCTTGAGAGTTCCTTGAATAGCAAGGAGATCACATAAGTCAATCCTAAAAGAAATCAACCCTGAATATTCATTGGAAGGACTGATGCTAAAGCTGACGCTCCAACACTTTGGCCACCTGATGCAAAGGGTGGACCATTTGGAAAAAGCCCTGATGTTTGAAAGATTGAGAGCAAGAAGGGAAAGAGGCAATAGTGGATGAGATTGTTGGATGGCATCACTGACTCAGTATATGTTTGTCTGAGCAAACTCTGGAAGATAGTGAAAGACAGGGAAGCCTGGTGTGCTGCAGTCCATGGGGTCACAGAGTAGGACACAACTTAGAGACTGAGAAACAACAAAAAGACACAAGAAAGAGAGAACCCATGATCTTTTCTTGCTTGAAAATTGTTAGTCCATATGTGATGTCTGTATCTGATTAACAATTTGAAAGAGGAGTAGGCTTAATGAATGCCAAAACCTAACAATAAATATGGCAGAGCTGAGAAATGGAGTCTGTACCTTTGATGATATCATTGTTTCATCAGTTGAGCCAGCTTCGGATCAGAGCCACACACTTGAACTTCCTATCAAGTGATATAATAGGTTATTATATTTTTAAGTCAAATTGAATCATGCTTTTTGCTTACTTATAAGTAAAATCATTTAAACTTACAGAGTTATTTTAATATCTATCATCTATCTATCCTTGTCTATATATTTTACTTTTTCCCCACACTAAATGGGATACTGTGTAGTTGACCATTGGCCAAAATAAATACCAAGTAAATTAAATATCATAATATGCTTGCACATCGGAAAAATATAATTTCAATTCAATTTCACTTTTTTATTTTGTCCTATTGGCATATTTTGATGAATATGCCAGATTTAAAGAAGTAAATCACTGGAATTTGTGACTACCAGAAAAATGTAAGTTGTTTTAGGTCATGTACAAGTTAATTCCCTGGCAAAAAATCAAAACAATTGAGCTCTTTTAAGGGTATAATTACTTCATATTAGTATTATAGATGTTTTGATAAAGATGAGCATTAAGTGCCTATAAAATACCTGAAAACATTACATATCACATTTTTAAAAAGAGAGTTTTTATAGTATATACTTCAGGGCTTACCAAAATTGATGCAGTTATTTCTACAAGGACAGAATATTCAAATGGCTCAAGGACCAAGTAAATTATATACCAATGAAATGGGCTGGATGACTACAAAGGGATTGTAAAGCCCATTTAAAAGGATCAGCTTCTATGTTATTTAAGCAGATATTCCAGTTTTCCTAAAGACTTCCTGTAGACCATTGCTTTGGGGAACTCCAATTAAGCACGCTGTCTATTACTCACACCATTGTGAAATCACCATATATGTAATTCTGTAATTTGCCAGGTGAGTACCTTTTCCCAAACGGGTATTTTTAAGTGTGACACAGTAGAGTATTAATAGGTGTTAGCAGCATGCATGCAAGGGCAGTTTGTTACAAAGTTTCTTTTCAGAACCTCACCACCATGATATGAGGCAGCCCTAACAGCCAGGTGGAGAGGTGTACATTCAGCAAAGCCAAGATGCCCAGTCAGTGGCCTCACTTGAGCTTCTAGTATCCCTCTAGATGACTCCTGGCCTTTCATCTTACACTAAATGTGAGAATAAGCACCTATTCAACTACATGGCTTCCCAAGTGGTGATAGCAGTAAAGAACCTGTCTGCCAATACAGGTAGACATAAGAGATGCAAGTTCAATCTCTGGGTTGGGAAGATCCCCTGGAGGAGGGCCTGACAGCCCACTCCAGTATTCTTGCCTAGAAAATTCCATGGGCAGAGAAGCTTGGCAGGCTACAATCCATAGGGTGGAAAAGAGTTGGATATGACTGAAGTGACTTAGCAGACACACAGAAAACTATCATGGATGAGATTGGAAGCATATCACCAAACAGAATTATAGTATATGATAATGATTGTGCTTATTCACTAAACATTGAGATGGTTTATTAGAATGTTGTTGTTCAGTTGCTCAGTCATGTCTGACTCTGTGACCCCATGGATTGCAGCACACCAGGCTTCTCTGTCCTTTACCATCTCCCAGAGCTTGGTCAAAGTCATGTCTATTGAATCAGTGCTGCCACCCTTCAATCTTCCCCAGCATCAGTATTTTTTCTAATAAGTCAGTTCATCACATCAAGTGACCAAAGTATTGGAGCTTCGTCTTCAGTATCAGTCCTTCCAATGAATATTCAGGATTGATTTCCTTTAGGATTCACTGGTTTGATCACCTTGGGGTCCAAGGGACTCTCAAGAGTCTTCTCCAACATCACAGTTAAAAACATCAATTCTTTGGCACTCAGTCTTCTTTATGATCCAATATGATCTCATATCCATACATGACTACTAGAAAAACCATAGCTTTGACTACTCAGGCCTTTGTCTCTGTTTTTTAATATGCAGTCTAAGTTTGTCATAGTTTTTCTTCCAAGGATCAAGTGTGTTTTAATTTCATGGTTGCAGTCACCATCTGCAGTGATTTTGGAGCCCAAGAAAATAAACCTCTTTCCATCCTTTCCCCGTCTATTTGCTATGAAGTGATGGGACTGGATGACATGATCTTAGTGTTCTGAATGTTGAGTTTTAAGCCAGCTTTTTCACTCTCCTCTCTTTTTCACTCTCCTTGTTTTTATTAGATAGTAAGAAATAATGGAGACACTCCACAGATTCAGCTTTTATGTAGCCTCTTAATTTTAAGAAAGTTACTTTTTTCTCAAGATACAGATGATAAGTAGCATAAATTTGCAACCTTTAATTTAGTTCAAACTTCACATTTCACTGAAGAAACTGATGTCCAGTAGGTCAGGTGGTGATAGTAGACTCAGTCCATAGTGTTAGTTTGTATAAACATGCAAGTGCTCACAGATGTGAGATAATACATGAATTCACAAGCCAACTTCAGATTGGTCTTTCAAGAAACTGATGAGGTAAACAATATAAACAGTTATCATGCCTATAATATATACCATACCAAACCATTTATAGTGTTTTCCCCATTATCAAATTCTATCTATTTAAGACAATGCTTTTCTCAGTTTGTTGTATAATAAGTAAGAAGTGGAAAGATCTCTGGTGGAACACTGCAGTCAGGCTTAGAGTTAAAAGACCACTTAAGAATTGTTTGATTGAAATTTTAAAAAAAAATCCATATTTAGCTTAATTTAGAATCCATCTCTTCTACTTCATGAGGTATATTTTATGTTCCTTGAATACCAAAAATCTTCTACATGTGTACAGTGTCTTAAGGAAAAAATTCTGTTCAGAATACTAACTCTAAAGCTTACCCTAGAATCCTCCATATGTAGGCTTCATTTTCAACATCCTTCTTGTCAACTAAATGTAAATAATTTTACATTCTTCTCCTCCTCACTGGATCATGAGCAGTGGTTTAGAATAGTCTGAAAGTAAAAAAGAAAAAAAAAATTGGTAAAGCTTCTGTTTATGAGACACAAGAGGAGATTAAAGCACAGCCCTGTCAATCTGCAGAAAAAGAACATATTGCTCATGACTGGTTACTCTCTTTTCAGAGTATGGAACTTGGCAGTAAAATCAGTAGAAGTAACTGGCAGAGGCACAGGACTGGCAGGGATTTGGCAGCCCCTGTGGAGAGGCTGTCTACAGATGACATAACAATAACCACAGGATCTGCATGTGGACTGGCTTCACTGGAGAAACTAATCAAGTAGTAAGAGTAAAGTTTAAGCTTTCAAAATGTATGCACTTGCTTACTCAGTAACATAAAGAGGAGGGTGATTAGATGCAAACTATTCAGTAAAATGTTTAGAGATATGCCAATTGAAGGCATATAACATGAGAGGAAAAAAATATGTTTTCAGACAAAAACTCCATTCTGTTTATTACTAAAACTGATCACAGAGAGAATGTGTTTCTCTCCCTACTGCCTGCTCCCATCTCTCTAGATTACTAGATATGTATGGTGACCATCTTTATTCTTTGCTTTAATAATTGCCTCAGACGTTGTTAATGCTCTCTTTTTAAAATTTCTTTCAGATTTTGTTATATTATTTCCATAAGGCTTTTTTGAAACTGGCTATCTGTGAATATTTAGAGGTGAAAATTTCAGACCAGGGCCTCTGGCCACCATATACACTTCCCACCAAAATATATCTCTTCTATAACATGAGGTCTACCATACAGATAGTAACAGGGAAGTGCCTCGCTAGAGCATGTGCATTTGTATGCTACAGAGCAAGGTACAGAACTTACTTTTGTTCTGAGGCCCTACTTATATCACTATATTTTATTTATGGAAGGGTTAACACTAATGCTTTCCAACACCTTGTGAATAATAAGTAACATGACATTTTGAAAGTGACTTACTAATTTCCTAAGTTACACTTAATTACTTTTGAATTTGGGACAAGCTGTGAGATTTTTAATGTAATCACATTTACCTTTCAATGTTTGGCCTGCTCTATCCTGGTAACTCACTTCTCAATTCAAACAACATATGCAGAGAATAATGCAGCAGGGAAAAATAGGGTTTATTCAAAGAACATATAGGTAATCAGTCATTTGAAAACCGATTCATGAAATTTGCCATGTTATCAGAAATAAAACAAAAAAAATACATGAGATAATTAATAGATTCAGCAAAAGATTTGAGAAAATTAAAATTGGTTTATAATAAAGTCTCTTCTGTGATTTAAAATGTATTGTATAAAAATACCTATAAAATTTCACTGTTGGGGATATAAACTGTAAAAAATGTTATACACTTGACAGTAGGAGAGGGTGAACTATGTAGAATGAAGAAATAATACCAGATGGTAAAATAAATCCATAGAAAAAAAAATGCATAAAGCCTAAAATGTTGAATACAAGGTTAACATAAAAACTCTGCAAATCTGTATTTGATCTCCTTTATTCTCTCAGTTTTCTTAAAAGACCTAAGTTGTTATGAAACAATATTGTTACTATATATTACTGAGTTTGAAGTAGTAAATTGTTCAACGAGTTGCAGAATACTAAAAATTTATTGAAGTGTATACTTTAAATATTTTAATTTCGTGGCATGTAAACATTTAAATAAAGGGTTTTTTTAATAGAAAAATAAGGAGATAGCTTGTAAGGTTGTTTCTTGAGATAGAAAACAACAATAATTATTTTAGAAATAGCAAAAATCTAAATTGTTATATGGAAAATAAAATTTTAGAAAATATTTTGCTAACTCCCTCATTCCTACAGTTTAATTTATTTTTCCCAATTAGAATTCCTCTCAATTAGGTTATTAGAAACAGAGTGTGGAGAAATTAGGTGAGAGATTTATTGCTGTTCTTATTGCAATGGAGGTGCTTTTTGTCTGTATTAAAGTCTTTACGGTGATTTAGTAGCTAGGTCATGTCTGACTCTTGTGACTCCATGGACTATAGCCCACCATGCTGTCAGTCCATGGGATTCTCCAGGCAAAAATACTGGAGTGGTTGCCATTTCCTTCTCCAGGGGATCTTCCTGACTCGGGGATGGAACCCATGTCTGTTACATCTACCTGCACTGGCAGGTGGGTTCTTTACCACTAATGCCACCTGGGAAGTCCAAGGTCCTTATAAATTTAGTTAAAAATGGTTCAAGTGTGCATTTCGCAAGAAACTTGATATATCTTTTTCTTTTTGTCCAAACCATAAGGCAAATACCTAACAGTAAGCTCAATAAGAATATAATAAAATTACTACTGCTGTCTCTGGCATTACCCATCATTAACCTTGTACTTGGTGCTGGAATCTATTATGTACAAGTAGATTTTCTGTAAATTCCATTTATTATGTTTATTTTGAAAGTAAGGAATGAGTTACACACAGATACAGAAGGTTCCAGTTAATAACTGCAGAATGTCTTAGCTATAATATTGCCAAATTAGAAAAAAGAAGATGCTTCTAATTGTAAGATTCTCTTCTAAGTAATCAAAAGAAACATGGGAGGCAAATTATAATATATCAGTTGATTAGTCAACACAAGCTTGCAATTTCTGTTAGTGTTTTACCTTATCATTCTGATACTGAGGGTGACCTTTAAAATATATAGTTGAACTGTGGTGTTGGAGAAGACTCTTGAGAGTCCCTTGGACTGCAAGGAGATCCAACAAGTCCATCCTAAAGGAGATCAGTCCAGGGTGTTCATTGGAAGGACTGATGTTGAAGCTGAAACTCCAATACTTTGGCCACCTCATGCAAAGAGTTGACTCATTGGAAAAGACCCTGATGCTGTGAAGGATTGGGGGCAGGAGGAGAAGGGGTCGACAGAGGATGAGATGGCTGGATGGCATCACTGACTCAATGGACATGGGTTTGGGTAAACTCTGGGAGTTGATGACGGACAGGAGGACCTGGCATGCTGCGATTCCTGGAGTCACAAAGAGTCGGACATGACTGAGTGATTGAACTGGACTGAAAATAGGTAAGATTAGAAGTATTTTTTTTTCTTTTATAATTTGAAGAGATTGAAACTAACAGTGGGATGCTGCTGTATAGTACAGGGAGCCCAGCTCAGTGTTCTGTGGTGACCTAAAGGGGTGGAATGGGGGTGAGTGGGAGGCTCAAGAGGGAGGGAGTATAAGTATACATATAGCTGATTCACTTTGTTATACAGCAGAAACCAACATAACTTTGTAAAGCAATTATATTCCAATAGTAATAATAAAAGAATACAGTGATGTTCATTATGTGCTCGTTCTAACTTTTCTTCTAATGCAGCAAGTATTTATAAGAGAAGAAAGACAGAAAAATTGTGTGAAGGGGCGTATATCTCATGGTAAACTATGTTGTCATTAAACGTTTACCCTTTTTTTTTAAATTTTACTTTTACCCTTTTTAATGTGTATGTGTGTGTAGTCTTAGTCATGTCCAACCCTGAAACCCCATGGAATATAGCCCACTAGGCTCCTCTGTTCGTGGAATTCTCTAGGCAAGAATACTAGAACGGGTTGCCATTCCCTTCTCCAGAGGATCTTCCCAATCCGGGGATAGAACCTAAAACTCCTGCATTGGCAGGCATCTTTGCCACTGTACCACCTGGGAGGCCCATTTTCCATATATTTTCAGCAAAGTAACTTCAGGTTCAAACAATACTAAGTGTGTATACAAATGGAAAAGAAAGTCCTAAGCTCGAGTGGGATAATTGACGGAATATAATAAATTATATGTTTGTATATCTGTGAATCTTGGTTACATTCTTATTTTGTCTGTTTATTTGTTAGCCTGATAAAACAGCTCTTCAAACTGTTGTCTTCATGAGTGTGTCCTAAAATAGAAACACCTTAATGATAACTCTTTCATTATTGTTAAGATATTATTTTACAGCCAGTTTCTTCAATTTAAGAAAATTGTGCAGAAAATTTAAGCTTTCCGATGGCTGGATGGCATCACCGACTTGATGGACATGAGTTTGGGTGGACTCTGGGAGTTGATGATGGACAGGGAGTCCTGGCGTGCTGCGATTCATGGAGTTGTAAAGAGTCCGACACAACTGAGTGACTGAACGGAACGGAACTGAACTGAATTCATACAGTAAGTAAATAGAGAAGATGGATTTCAAACTCACTATTTTCCTGAATCCAAATTTTCCAAATTACCTTGATTTGTAATTTCCACAGTTCAGGAATTATAATTGTTCTACCTAACACACACGCACAGTTATATTTATTAGTCAGGTTTCTTTCTTAGGAGAATAAGCAAGTTATATTTGAAGAAATTTACTCTGCTTTATAAGTAGAAAAAAGACGAGCTTTATCTTTTATTCAGATATAGTCAGGGGAAAGTTCTGTCTAAATAATGAGCGAGAATATATGTATACACATACTGATGTTTGGGGGCAAAGGTTTGTAATGATTTTGGTATTTTTTTTTTCACTTTTCTCTGTGTTTAAAATTTATGTTCAGAAAAAGACCTAGATTTTTTTCTGTGATCTCCTTGTGAATAGCTATTTCTGAGCTGATCCATTGTAGATTCAATGAATTAAAAATAAATCTATAATTTTATGTTAAACATTTTAAAAGATAACCTAAGTCTAATAATCAGAGTAGAAAATATTGCTGAAAGCAGGATATATTGTTTTCAGTTTTATTGTATGACCAGTCTAGGGGAAACATTAGAGATGAATGAGGAGAAACATTAGAATAACTGACAACAGTGGCTAAAGAAAATGTAAGATTGTTTTTATACTACATCATTTGAATGTAACAAAATGATATGTTATAAAAATAATATTTCTCATGGATTTATTGATAAGCATTCTAAATATAAAACCAAAGAAACCAATTTTTCAAAATTTAATTAAAAATAATAAAAACCTATTTTTGGTTTCTAGATTAATGTCTCCTAAGTGATCAGTTCTTAAGTTCTGCAAATTTGCTTACCCACTATAAATAGTAAACTAGAAAATAAGTAAAATGGGAATCTCTTCCACTTTCTTGTCTGGGTCATTCAAGTTAAAGTCTATTTAAAGACCAGTTTAGAACGGTGGGTGTAGATGATGAGAGCTGAATATTCAATGTTCAAATATAGAAAGTGTGTCCAAATTCAGATATAGGAAGATCTGGAAAATCAGATCTTGTAAGTGCCTCATCAGCTTTAAATAATATTTGCATGTGGTGACTGATTGCCTAAATTGCTACAGGTACACATTATTTATAAGAGCTATCTCAGTTACTCAGTCGTGTCCCACTGTTTGTGACCCCATGGACTGTAGTCCACCATGCTCCTTTGTCCTTGGAATTTTCCAGGCAAGAATACTGGAGTGGTTTGCCATTTCATTCTCATTATAAGTACGTTCATCCCCTACCCTCTTTTTAGATTCTACCATTATCTTTCTGACTTTCAAGTTCTGGGTGTTAAACTCAGGCTATTCCTGTCCAACCAACATTTTTTGTTTAAGAATTATTCTTCTGTCTTATCTTGAAGTTATATTATTTATTTTCTTCCAATTTTATAGTCTTTAACAGCAGGTGTGATAAATTAACCCATTCTGATTGATAATACAGTCAATGTGATCACTTTCTCTCTCTCACTTTCTCTCATTTATTCTCCAATCCAATCATTTAGTTGTATACTTAATGAACCTATCGGGGTTTGCACTACATACAGGATGGACTCCAGGGATTCAACTGCCTAAAAGAGAAACTCAAATCTAGTAAAAGTGTAATAATTTTATTAAATAACTAATTGGAATATGAGCTAATTATTATTATGTTAAAGGTATGTGTCAAAGTGTCTTGTAAAAAAGATTTATTTGTTATGAAAATACATAAAGTAAAAGTGAATTTTGCCTGGAAACAGTTGGAATTATTTTTGAGGGGTTGCCATTTGAAGTTTAGAAAAGTTAAAAAGTGAATGGAAAGAAAAGGGAGGCCAGGCAAAAAGACAAAAATAGAAACAAACAAACCAAACAAGTTGAAAAGATAGCAAGAACAAAACACGAAGACATGAATGCTTAGAGAAATGGTTCGCCTACAGTCAGGAGCACCAACATCATATACTAATCTCTTATGAATAGAAATCCTTGGGTCAGTTCAGACTTATTGACTAAGAAACTCTGGGAGTTGGAGCTAGTTACTTGAGTAATAGACATGTCTCCCAGAAGATTCTGAAGCTTTCTTTGAGAATTACAGAGCAAATCTTTTAAAAAGGAATGATTTTATATGACTCTAATGTAGGTCGTATGGCTGAGATGAAAACAGATTTAGATTTTATTCACTAGGTGATTGGGAACCATGAGATGTGTCTTAAGCATAGAACTGACATATTTATAAACGTTTTTTTTAAATTTTATTGGAGTATAGTTGCTTTACACTGTTGTACTAGTTTCTGCTGAACAGCAAAGTGAACCAACTGTGTATGCATATATCAGTTTGTTTTATGATTTCTTTCCCATTTATATCACCAGATCAATTAGTAGAGTTCCCTGTGCTGTACAGTAGGTTATTGTTATCTATTTTATACACAGTAGCGTAGATATGTCAATCCCAAACTCCCAATTCATCCCACCACCATTTCTCCCCATGGTGTCCATACATTGGTTCTCTACATCTGTGTCTCTATTTCTGCTTTGCAAACAGGTTCAACTGTACCATTTTTCTAGATCCCATGCATATGTATTAATAAAATAACTCTGCTGGTATTGTTGCTTTTTAATCAGGTTGATGAAGAGGCTGAAGTCCATTAGTAGGATACAAATAAAGCTATAATAGCATCAATAATGGCAGGAAAGATGAAGGGGAAGGGATAGATGCCAGAGAAAATGTCAATGTAGAATTTTTCAGATAATTTGTATACTTTTTAACGGAATTTTCTGGAGACATTTTTTTTTTTCCCAAAGAAAATCCAATATAGGAAATTTTAAGTGCCAAAGAATGTTGATGGGAAGGTGGGAGAATAAGGTCACTTAAAGGAGTTTCATTCTACCCTGCAAAGCAAAACTAACTTCCTTCTGCTAGCAATGTACAGTATGCAACCTGGAGAAATGAAACAGCTTGTGCTGTTTTGTTCTTCAAGTCAATTAGGTATATCTGCACATCTCTAAACTCTATTTGTGGGTTACATTCGAGTCAGCTTCAAAACAGTGCCTTGACTCTAGGCAAGCGCATATGACTCTCTAACCCATGTTCCTGTCTAGTTAGCCAAAATGTTATAACACTTAAGTGGTTTTCTGGCAGCATTTGAAGAGTGAACTCCTAGATTTGTCTGCAGAATTCAAAGAATGCTTCAGAGAAAGAACTGGCTTTTGAGCTTAATCTCTAATATTGCATAGATGTATATGGACAGAAAAGGAAATAAGAAATTCTAGAGAGAGGATTTACATGAACAAGGTCACAAAATGGGTAAGTCTAAGGCTACTTAGTAAAGTAATTTTTAGATTGAGAGATTCTCATGTCTGTGTTTTGACCAGCTTATTCTGACCTCAGCGTGTATCATTTTCAAGAGAAATAAGTCTGGAGGAAAGAAGCACAATAAGCAAATGTTCTCAACACTCTAAGTAGGAGATGAGTGATGATGGAATGGAGCACTATTGGAGACTGAAAGATTTGGACTCAAAATATTTGCATTAAAAAACTGAGACAGCTGGCACCTTCTAGTTAGCAAGCAGCAAGCAGCCCTGGGCTGTCCACTTTTCTACTCTCAGTGGATTTACTAGGGTCTCTTATAAATGTCTGTCATGTGTTGTTGTTGTTGTTTTTTTTTTTTAAATTTCACTTTGCTTTGAAGAGGAAACTGTCATTCTAATATATGAGGATTTTATTTAATCTAAGCCCATCACATACATAAAAAAAGGAGACCCCATTATTATACTTTCTCCCAGGGAGCTTGATTTTGAAGCTTTATTTTGGCTCTCAGCTTTCTCTGGGCTTCTTTCCAGACTCCAGCAGTAGGACAATGCTATTTAGTTGTCTGATCATCCCAGGAGAGTGTTGTCAGAGAAAGCAAGCCAGGAGCTTGCAATGTGGCTGCTCCGTGCTCACCTTTCCTCAGTTTATCTCTCCATTTCTACCTTCCTCTCATCCATGAGATTGTTTGAATACTGCAGTTAAGAAGCAGAACAAGTCTAAATTTCCCAACACCAAACAAGCTTTTTGTGTGTGTGTGAAATACCTAGGGTGACACAAAAATAGGCATGCACCATATATTGTATTAAGTTTCAAAAAATCACTGTTACAGTTTGAATTGTGTCTACCTAAAGTCTAATTCTAAGCACTTTACGATATGGACTTATTTGGAAATAAAGTCATTACAGAGGCAAGTAAGTTAAAATGAGGTCATTAGGGTGAGCTTTAGTGCAATATGACTGGTATTCTTATGAAAAGGGGCAATTTGAACAGATACTAACACTCATGAAAGGCGAACACTATCTGAAGGTTGGAGATAATCTGACACAAGTCAAGAATCTACCAAGGCTGGGAGAGAGGTCTGGGACAGATCTTTCCTTAGTGCCTTCAGGGAGAACATGACCCCGGTGACATCCTGACCCCTCTTGAGTTGGGAGATAACACATTACTGTTGTTAAACCACTCAGTTTGCAATACCTTTTTATGGCAGCCATAGTATTCTTTACAAACACCTAAGCCCCCCCTTAATTTTATTGCAAACTTCTTCTAAAACTTATTTTGTCAATTTTAGTAATTCCTTGTAATGTTTCCCTGTTTACTTGCTGTCAATATAGCAAGCATTTCAAATTAATTCTGATAAAAAATAGATAACTCCTCATAACTAATTTTCCAATTTGGCAAGATGATTTTTTGAGATTACTTGTATTTGCTCCACTTCCACCTTTGCATTACAGGAGGGCAGCCAGAAAATTTATATTTCTTTGGGTCAAGTGGAGGGATGGCATGGGGTTTTAGAACTTATAAAACACAAGCCAACTAAAGATACATCTCTAATAGTCATTTGTGAGGGCCTCATCTCACTGAGATCATGCTTGGTAAACCAGAAAGGAAGGAGAATAGAGAGAAGGAATAGCTTTCCCACAACGGGCTAATAAAGATGTCTGTGGTTTGTGGACTTTCATGTCTCTGAAGAGCCCTGGAGGATGACAAAACCTCATTATGAAATTCTGGGCAGGTGAATGGGTTAAGCGAAGACTAAATGAGGTTTCTAACCTTATTTAAGATGTCTCTGTGCAATAGGCAGAATTCTAAAGATGTCCAGGAAGATTCTTGTCCCATGGTTACTTAATCAAACACTAATATGAATGCTTCATATGCTAATATGAAGTGATTTTGCAGATATAATTAAGATACCCATTTTAAAATAGGGAGATTACCTTGGGTAACTAGGTTAGTCCCATCTAATTACATGAGAGTGTAAAAGCCAAAAAGCCCTCTGGCTAGAGTCCAAAAGATGTGGCAGAAAAGGAACGTAGAAAAAAAAGAGGGAAAGAGAATTTAAAAGTGAGAAGGATTTGACATATGCTTGTTGGCTTGGGGAAGCAGGGATTATGCTCAAGTAACTGGGAGGCAGCCTTAGGAGCTAAATGCAGCTCTTAAGTTGATAATCAGCAAGGATACTGGACCTCAGTTCTATAATCGCAAGGTTCTGGATTCTTCCAGTAATCTAAATATGCTCAGAAGTATATTATGATTGAGCATCCCAAAAAGAGACCAGTCAACTAATAACTGACACCTTGATTTTGGTCTTGTGAAACAGATCAAAGTAGGGAAAACTAGCTAAGCCAATCAGAACTGTTGACCTACAGAATTGTGAGACAACATATTATGTATTGTATGTATTACTTTGTGTTTAGTGTGTGGTACTTCATTATGGCAGAAATAGAAGACAGATATACCATGCTTCATGGGTAGGATAGAGCAGATTTACTGCTCTTCAAGGCATCAAGGAGTGTTGGGAAAAGATGATATCACCAGGGATCATTATATAATGAGAATTGGAAGTAAACTTCCTGTTTTGAAAGCACGACTTAAACCTCCAAAATTCTCATGTGACCTCATTAATTAGAATCAGGCTTCCTAGGTGGCATGGTGAGAAAGAATACTCCTGCCAATGCAGGAGACAAGGGTTCTATCCCTGGGTCAGGAAGATCCCCTGGAGGAGGAAATGGCAACCCATTCCAGTATTCTTGCCTGGAAAATTCCTGCTGGGTTAAAGTCCATGGGGTCAGAAAAGAGTTACATATGATTGAGTAACTGAGCATGCACCAATATTTATGAGTTGGACTTGAATTTTAACAAACAAGTGAATGTTATCTTTTGTTTGTCTGAGTTTATGAACGAAGATTTATTTCTGCTGCTGCCAGATAAAATGTGAATTGAGTTTATTCAGTATGTTTAATCCCCTTTGTGCTTGTAATTCACATGTCAAGAACTTTTATATTTATATTATCTGATCCACAAACCCCACCCTATCATTCTCATTTCATGTATGCTAAGTCGCTTCAGTCATGTCTGACTCTTTGTGATCTTATAAACTGTATCCTTCAAGGCTTCTCTGTCCATGGGGTTCTCCAGGTAATAATACTGGAGTGAGTTGCCATGTCCTCCTCTAGGGGATCTTCCTGATCCAAAGATCGAACCTGAGTCTCCCACATTGTAGGTAGACACTTTACCGTCTCAGCCACTTCATGAGCCACTTCATAAGCCCTTCTAAACTCTCCTTTCCAGTTCTTCAATTATCTGAACATCACCAACAGGTAAGTTTTGTTCTCTGGTATTTGTTAAATAGGTTCAACTAATGTATTTTGATCAACTATTGTGTTAAACACATTTTTTCTAGTTCTTCCTTACGGTAGCATTTACGTGTCTCTTGAATGAGACTGCTTCAAGAGAACTCGTTTATATCACAAACATTAAACTCAGATAAAGAAATCCTATCCTACCCAGAACACAGTATTTATTAAGAAGAGCAAGTGTTCAAATTTAAGTCTGCTCATCTCCCATTCTAAAATAAGACTGCTTACTCAAGCATCAGTTGGAAAGTATTTAACAAGAAATGTGTATAGAAAAACCAATTGTGAGTCCCCCAGTTCAATATCCTTTGGGCTTCCCTGGTGACTCAGTGGTAAAGAATCTGCCTGCAATGCGGGAGACCGGGCTTTAAGCCTTTGGTCAAGAAGATCCCCTACAGAAGGGTGTGGCTACCCATTCCATTATTCTTGTCTGGAGAATTCCATGGACAGAGGATCCTGACTTGCTGCAGTTCATGGGATCACAAAGAGTTGGACAAAACTGAGCAACTAATACTTCCATTTTTCACTTTCAAAGCATTATCCTTTACTTTTAAACAAAGCATAATGCTTTAAATTAAAGGAATTAAAGTTCAAGAATAGAAAATTCGCTTAGGCAGTTGAAAGTAGGAGAATCATCCAAACATTATCTCAACTTCAGCAGCATGCTATGCAAAATTTATATCTAGCGAAAAGAACTTGAATTTGTCTTTGTTCTCTCCTTTTCCCTAGGGATAATACTGCTTAGAACTAGGGTTCATGTTTTTGCTACATCTGCCATGTCATGTTTTCTGCATCTCTCACTTTTTCTTATGTACCTCTATCTAGTTAGCTTTCTGCATAAGCAGAAGGAAAATCTGCCTAGGCATTCTCCTTCACATATAAGGAAGAGGATGTCACATGTAGCATGCTTCTCAAGCACTGGCCTTTTGGTAAAGACTGGTCATAATCTTGTGGACTGGTTTTGAGATACTTAAAGTGTGCCCTGATTAAGCTAGTTGCTTTCCTGACGTAAATAACAATAATGAAACATTAATGATTTCAGACTAAAACTAATGGTCTGATTTTAAACCTATTAATATTCTTAACTATCTTAAAATTGTAATTTCAGTAAGCTCCATTAGCTGAGTGACTCCTGCTTTTGATTTGAATTACAACTGAATAAGAGCGGACACTTTGGTACAGAGAGGTATGCCATTAAAAGTTATTGGGTTGGTTCTTTTAAAAATTTGGAGATATTAGAAAGAACTCCTATTGTGAAAGTACAAAGATTCAAGTTCTGAACTGTAAGCTTTAAAGCAAAATAAGCTATACATATATACTTTAAAAGGAGTGAAAACACTTGTAAACACTCAAGTGAAGTGAAGCTTTACAAGAACAGAGGTGATGAAATATAGTGTTTCCAGTTGACTTTAATAATTAAATAATCCTTTTATTAAACTTGACATGATGCAGAATTACATTTCACTAAAGTTGATTGTTCTGAATGAGTTAACTATTGTACTCTTCCTTTATTTCCAAAGTTTCTTGGGGCAGCTCCTAAGAAGAAAATATTTTAAACAGCATTGCTCAGAACAGTTGTAAAAATCAAGTACCCTCTAATCAGAATATGTCCTTTGAAGGACATTAGTTCCCAGCTGGTAATTTTATTATGAAACTTTTAGCAGTGTGAAATCCTCAGAGAATTGTGTGATATATCATTAGATTGTAGGAACTGTTATTCCTTTATGTGATATTTGAAGCCAAGCTTTATTTCTGGATAACTTCCATCAGTAGCAGTTAAAGAAATATTAGGCTAGGATGTTCTGAATTTGCATTTTGTATTCACAAGATATTAATTTTTAAAGATGGAATTTTAAAAATATTTTTGTGGCTCACCTCTCAAATGTCAAAGTTTTTATGTTGATAAAGTGAGGAAGTGATTATTATTCTATAATTTTAAGCTTTTATTGACATGAAAATTGCCTTATTCTGTCTCTTTTCTTATATTAATACTATTTTTCAAAGTAATTATTCAAAATTTAATGATACTAACATCTTGCTTGAAATTTAAAAATTAATGTGACATGGCAAACTGATGAAACATTTTAAGTCAAAAGAGAACAGGTACTATACTTGTATGCTAAAATTATATATGTATGACATATATATACATATATATAGCTTCCTTTGTATTTTCAAAAATGATTAAAGATAAAAGACACAGCATAGGTTAAACATATAAGATATAAAATGAACCTAATTCAAAAAATAATTTTTCTGCCTGTTTTTTGTCATGCAAATGAATATTATATACTCTCTTTTAAAAAAAAAATCAAGGTAGAGAACTGTGTCCATGTATGCATGCTAAGTTGCTTCAGTCCTGTCCACCTCCTTCTGACCCCGTAGATTATAGCCTGTTAAGCTCCTCTGTGAGATTCTCCAGGCAAGAATACTAGAGGGGTTACCATTTCCTTCTCCAGGAAATCTTTGAGACCCAGTGTTTGAACCCGCATCTCCTGTATCGGCGGGCAGGTTCATTACCACTGAACCACCTGGGCGGCCCCTACCTATATCAATACTTTTTAGAAAGTCTGAGTCCTCATTGAGCTAAGACAAGTCCATTGTTCTTTTGAATCTATGCTTAGTAGTTCCTTTTTATCTGTGAACACGAATTGACCTTATAACAATTAACCTCGTTATCTATGCACAAAACATTTCTGTGGGCAGAGTGCCTCATTGATGGTGACTTAGGTGCTTAGAAAGCCTATTAACTCTAAAGCAATAGGGTGCCATTTAATGAACTGCAGCAATAACATTTCAAATGGTTCCCTTGTGGACTGAAGAGATTTGCTGCCCTAGATGCCTAAATACTATCAAGGAGGAATTTAGACACTTGGGAAAATACAGGTCGTGGAAAATGCATCTACATAAGCAATGCAAAGTCAAGACTTAAGTCTCTCTTCCAGATCATTCAGAGTAAAAGTGTTTAGTAATTGAAGAAAACAGAATTTCTCGTTAAAAATTTCTTAAGGGGTCTGGTCTGTGATCCCTATTTCCCTAGTGAATTGCGGTATATAACACATAGTAAGCTCTCAAGCTTCCCAGGTGGCACAGTGGGTAAAGAATCCATCTGCCAATGCAGGAGATGCAAGAGATGTTGGTTCAATCCCTGAATTGGGAAAATCCCCTGGAGTAGGAAATGGCAATACACTCCAGTATTCTTGCCTGGAAAATTACATGGACAGAGAAGCCTGACCTTTTACTGAATAAGTGAGTGATGCGAATAGTTGCATCAGGTATTCATTCCATTTAATTTTTATAGATTAAGCCTTGTTTAATCTTTTTTCTTGTTATAAATAAAAAGATTATCTTATTAAGATATAGTATTACACTGTATGCATCCTGTATGTTATAAGGTTGCATATATTTTGGCCATTATATTTAAGTTTATAAGTGAATAAATCATGATAATTTTTGTTTTATGCATAGTTGTTTGATTTAATCTCACTTCACTTTTCCTATGAATGTTTTATGAAAGATTTGTATAGTGAAAAATAAAATGAATCAAGCATATTTCAAAAAACCTAGAATTTCACCAGAAACAATCTGTGTCCTGAATTGTACACTATAAAAGGTATTTTAAATTATTCTCCTGGGAGTAAACAGTGTATTCCTCAAAATTTTTCTTTTCTATACAGAAAAAAAAAACACTCAGTTTTGTTTTTCTTTTATAAAATATTCTTCACTCAATGAATTATTTTAGCTCTGGAGGTCAGAGATTTGATGAAGTCTATGTTCATACTATTGCTTTACCTGCTATATTATTTTCCCATGTAATTTTATTTTAAATTTCTCTCCTCTACACCATCCTAGATGGATGAATCCTAATATATTAGCCTCTATCATACAACTTTTTTGTTTCTTTGATTATTTGATCTGCCTTCCTCTTTTGCTAACTTTTAATGAGGGGAAAAAAATACCTACAGGAAGCATTTCTTCATTAAATAATTAGAATCCTGTGAAAAACTTATTGTAGATAAGGTTCTAGAATATGCCAATCATTAATTATGTTGCTTTAGTTACAGAATTATAGGGGACTGATGTCTTCAACTAGCTAATAATTACCCTTAACTCTTAGTTATTGGTGTAATTGAAATGAATATCTCATCCTTACAAGGGTAATTTGAATTGTTATTTTCATAAAGGCCTTAAATGAAGTAATTTGAGAATCATGTTTACTTAGAGGAGTGTCAGAGATTTTTTTTTTCATTTTAGCTTAATAGAGTCCCCCTTGAATACCCAAGGAAAGCATAATATCTCAAAACCTAAAAAAATTTCATAAAGTTTTTTGTAAGTATTAACTGGTGTGCTTAAAGTATATACTTTGGCATAATAGTTTTTTTTTTAATATATTGCTGTTGTCAACAAAAAATATAATGCCCAATTTAATGGCATTGATATTACTATAAAATAAAATATTTTAGTAGAATTTTATTGAACATTTTTAAAAAGTATTACAATTCTAAATAATATTTTTTATATAACGTAGGTCCTTTGTTTATGTTCTTATTAACTCTCTAAAAGAAATCTAGCAAGTCATTTTGCTAGATTGTTACAGTTTTGGAAAATACACTCTCCCACACTGATATATAAATGCATATTTTACTAGGTGTGTGTCAAATGAATTAATCTGAATTTAAGGATCTTTTTTTGTGTTAATTCAATTCCTAGGATATTTCAATATGAATTTTTTACTAACATAAAACAAATAAAGGTTTAGAAAAAGATTAACACAGTTCTACTGAGAGGTTATGAATACACATTTATAACTCTAGAGATACCGTGAGTATTGTTTCAGGCAGTCAGTTTACTGAAGTAAAGACTCACACACTATCAATAGGTGCATTTGGGAATATATTTATGATCCTTTTTGAAAACTGAAGAATTTATCAGGTTAGCATTAAAATATGAGACCATCCTTTGAGTCTTCCATTAAAATGAAACTGGTGAATTTTCACTGGTGAAACTGGTGAAGTCCAAGAACTAAGATTTTTCTTTGAAACTGTGTTTTTAACACACAAACAGGTGTGTGATCAAAGGTAACACAAGTATAAGGTGGCTAGTTTCCTTTATATAAAGTGAATCATTTAAACTTTAAAAGAACTATACAAATATAAAATAATGTTGAACTTTGGCTATATTTGTACATATAAACATTATCATACTTTGTTATATTTATATTCACTTCTAATTAACCAGCACTGATGACATATTTTAAATATATTATTTGGGTGAAGCAAGTAATTTTACTCATATATGAATGTACTTTTGGTAATATTTGTAACCTATAATTTAATATGTTTAAATATTCATATAAATATATGGAATTCTTCAAAGAGCAAGAATCCCAGAATTACTGGTCTCTGACATTTACTTTTCAGATTTGTTAAGCTCTGAAATATCTTTTCCTTAGACTCATGTTGCTATAGTGATGCTTTGTGTAATTTTGGACACAGGATTTAAGACACATTCATTTCAGTGGAATTGTAAAATTACTTAAAATATGATTGGAATCTAGAAACTATTTGTTGGGCCTCAGCCAACATTCTTCATCTTTTATAACAAGGTAAGATGTTACAATTTACTTTAAATGAAGATATTCATGCAAGAGCTAGTTTGAAGTTTAAATGCCATTGATTTCAATATGAAACTGTTAGGTCCAAATATGATACCATTATACAAAAATGCAACTTACAAAGCGTCTCATGACTTTACGTGGGAAAAAATTTTTAACACAATTTAGCCTTAGGCTCACTTTTGCTTTGATACAATTTCAGACCTTTAACCTTTTTGTATTATCATGTGTAAAATTTTCCATGGATATCTCAAAGCACAACAATTTCAATTTAAATTAGAAGGAAGACCTTTTATGATTTAACTTTGAAATATGAATTTAGGGCCAATCTTCTGCCGATCACTTTTCCTAACTTTGTATGCAGCTACTTGAAATAAAAAAAAATCTCATTTTGCAACATATGAGTGAAGCCAAAAACATCCAAAATTTCAAGGACTCCTCTCATTTGGAGACAATGGGAGTCCTAGGAGAAGTGGAGCTACCATCTTTAAAAAGAACCAGGAGTCATCAAATATTATGTAGTTTTTTTCTTTGTTTTTAAGTGTGTTGAATTTGAAAAAGTGACTATTTTGTAGTTCATAAGTTGATATTAAATGACACTTTCTCAATAATAGTGTCATATTTAAATGTTTTTAAAATAATTTAGTGAAATAATTTATTTTTTATTTCCCTACTTGATTTTGCTTTATTTCATGAAGCAGAATTATTCTGTTAAATGCATACATTTATGTAAAATATAAACAGCTAATGTTAAAATAACTGGTTATTACCACACTCATTCAAGCTCAATGTCTAAATCAAGATTTTATTTCCTCTTTTTTCCTTTCTATCAAACTTAATTGACCAGACTGTAAATACTTAATATGTGCTCTCTTCTTTCTAGAATGGTCATTCCTAAAAAAAAAAAAAAAACTTAAAACAATACATGATGTATTCTAGTTTTCCCAGATGATTTTTTGAGTATGCTTTTGTGTATGCTTCTCTTGAATGTTTTTCTTTATTTTTTTTCATGACAAAAATCTCTAGAGAGAGGCAAAATAACACAGAGCTTACCAGTAAGTCTGAATTAATTATAAAGAAGGAAGATGAATATTACAGAGGCATAAAAATTCTGTAAAATGTATTTTTTTTCTGAATACTAAGAATTACAAAGCAATTGTATTGAATAATGTTTGCTGTATACTTCCTTCAAAATATCAGAAAAAAGAAAAGTGTAACTGTAGTGATAAGGAACAGGGCTTAGGCCTCTGTTATCTGTACTGAGAGAAATCTCTTTCTTCTTTTTAAACCTCACAATGAATTTTTAGCATGGGCTGCATCAAAAGTATTGAATTTTGAATTAATAAGAAAATACCAGTTAATTCAGAATTTGTATTTGCCCAAATGTCCCTCCTTAAATTATTGTAAGCAGCATCTCATTCTTGCCTACTGCATCGCTCAAAAAATGTACCCCCTCAAAAATCTATTCAAAAAGTTTCTTTGGATTTCATAAGTGAGTGATTTCTTCTATATCTGCAGTAAAACCTCTGGGAAAGAACCTATGAGAGTACGGTGTCAGCAATTTTACCTTATTGCACACGACTTGTTCTTATTTCCACATAACTATTTAATGAATTTTAACTTCAGACTGTATAATGCTATAGCTGATAGGAGCCTTGAGCATTTTGAGGCATTTTAAAAATTAAGATTACTGACCACTTTAGGAAGAAAATTTAATGAAGATGATAACTCTTAAAAGATGCTGAGTGATATTTTCTCCTCTCATTTTCCTGGGACTGGCACTAGATGTTATCTGTCCAGAATGTGTTTATGGATTTTAAAGTCTACTTCAAAAGTTCTTGAGCTGCAAGCATGCTGGTGAGTTATTGAGCATGTAGAATCAAAATTCTTTGTCAACAAATGTTAAACAGGAGAAATGGAAACATGAGGATGGCCCAACTTAGTATTCTGTTGCTTGTCATCATTTTTGTTCAATATTCAGCAGAAGGAAAGAGAATAAAAATTGGCAATTGCAAGTGAATAGAAGTGTTCATTGTCCTAGACCAGATATACTTCATTTCAGTTGAGTTCAGTCGCTCAGTCGTGTCCGACTCTTTGTGACCCCATGAACCGCAGCATGCCAGGCCTCCCTGTCCATCACCAACTCCTGGAGTCCACCCAAACCCATGTCCATTGAGTCGGTGATGCCATCCAAACATTTCATCCTCTGTCATCCCCTTCTCCTCCCGCCTTCAATCTTTCCCAGCTTCAAGGTCTTTTCTAGTGAGTCGGTTCTTCACATCAGGTGGCCAAAGTATTGGAGTTTCAGCTTCAACATCAGTCCTTCCAATGAACTCCCGGGACTGATCTCCTTTAGGATGGACTGGTTGGATCTGCTTGCAGTCCAAGGAACTCTCAAGACTCTTCTCCAACACCACAGTTCAAAAGTATCAATTCTGGGGTTGAACTAAGATGGCGGAGGAATAGGACAGGGAGAACACTCTCTCCCCAATAAATATACCAAAAGAACTTTTAAAGGCCGAGCAAACTCCAAAAAATAGGAACTGAATGCTGGCAGAGGACATCGGGCATCTGGAGAGGTGACCCATTGCCGACATGAGTAGGTAGGACAAAAGAAAAAAAAGAAAAAAAAAAAGTAGAGGGAGAGACAAAGAGCTGGGGACGGGTTCCATCCCGGAAGGGGAGTCTGGAATAAAGAGGAAAAAA
>ML664161.1:1915221-1981014 GCA_007570785.1 Antilocapra americana | reverse complement strand
TGCTGATAATAGTCTCTTATGATCCTTTGTATTTCTGTGTTTTCTGTTGTGATCTCTCCGTTTTCTTTTCTAATTCTGTTGATTTGGTTCTTCTCCCTTTGTTTCTTGATGAGTCTGACTAATGGTTTGCCAATTTTATTTATCTTCTCAAAGAACCAGCTTTTGGCTTGGTTGATTTTTGCTATGGTCTCTTTTGTTTGCTTTGCGTTTATTTCTGCCCTGATCTTTAAGATTTCTTTCCTTCTACTAGACCTGGGCTTCTGCATTTCTTCCATTTCTAGTTGCTTTAGGTGTAAAGTAAGGTTATTTATTTGATTTTTTTCTTATTTCCTGAGGTGAGCTTGAATTGCTATGAACCTTCCCCTTAGTACTGCTTTCACAGTGTCCCATAGGTTTTGGGCTGTTGTGTTTTCATTTTCATTCGTTTCCATGCATAACTGAATTTCAGTTTTGATTTCTTCTGTGATTTGTTGGTTATTCAGCAGTGTGTTGTTGAGCCTCCATATGTTGGAGGTTTTGAATGGTTTTCTCCTGTAATTGATATCTAATCTCACTGCATTGTGATTAGAAAAGATGCTTGGGATGATTTCAATGTTTTTGAATTTACCAAGGCTAGATTTATGGCCCAGGATGTGATCTATCCTGGAGAAGGTCCCGTGTGCACTTGAAAAAAAAGTGAAATTCCTTGTTTTGGGGTGGAGTGACCTATAGATATCAATTAGGTCTAGTTGGTCTATTGTATCATTTAAAGTTTGAATTTCCTTGTTACTTTTCTGTTTAGTTGATTTATCCATTGGTGTGAGTGGTGTATTACAGTCTCCCACTATTATTGTGTTGTTGTTAATTTCCCCTTTCATACTTGTTAGCATTTGCCTTACATATTGTGGTGCTCCTATGTTGGGTGCATAAATATTTATAATTGTTATTTCTTCTTCCTCGATTGATCCTTTGATCATTATGTAATGTCCATCTTTATCTCTTTTCACCACCTTTATTTTGCAGTCTACTCTATCTGATATGAGTATTGCCACTCCTGCTTTCTTTTGGTCTTTATTTGCATGGAATATCTTTTTCCAGCCTTTAACTTTCAGTCTATATGTGTCCCTAAATTTGAGGTGGGTCTCTTGTAGACAACATATATAGGGGTCTTGTTTCTGTATCCAATCGGCCAGTCTTTGTCTTTTGGTTGGGGCATTCAGCCTGTTTACATTTAAGGTAATTATTGATAAATATGATCCTGTTGCCATTTCTTCTATTTTATTGTTTTGGGATCGAGATTATATATCCCATCCGTGTTTCCTATCTAGGAAAGATCCTTTAGCATTCGTTGGAGGACTGGTTTGGTGTTGCTGAATTCTCTCAATTTCTGCTTGTCTGAAAAACTTTTGAATTCTCCTTCAAATTTGAATGAAATTTTTGCTGGGTACAGTAATCTGGGTTGTAGTTTCTTTTCTTCCATGACTTTAAGAATGCTCTGCCATTCCCTTCTGGCCTGAAGCGTTTCTATTGAGAGATCAGCTGTTATCCTTATGGGATTCCCCTTGTGGGTTATTTTTTGCTTCTCCCTCACTGCTTTTAATATTTGGTCTTTGTATTTGATATTTGTTAATTTGATTAATATGTGTCTTGGGGTGCTCCGCTTGGGGTTGATTCTATTTGGGACCCTCTGTGTTTCTTGGACCTGAGATGTTATTTGCTTTCCCAATTTAGGGAAATTTTCAACCATGATTTCTTCAAGAATTTTTTCATGGTCCTTCTTTTTGTCTTCTTCTTCTGGGATTCCTATGATTAGAATATTGGTGCATTTAATACTGTCCCAGAGAATCTCACTCCTCCCCCTAAGCGCGTGGCCCGCCCCTCCCTGAGCAGTCCGGTGGCTCGTGGGGGATGGGGCGCCGGGGCCGCTGCTCCGCTGGTTTGCGGTTAGAGACGTTCTCTAAGGGGCTTAACTATTTATAGGCTTCTAAGTCCCGACTTTTATGCTCTTTGAAGAATCGCCTCAGATCTCTCAGATCTGCCAGTGAGAATGTTTCCTGATGTTCAAAAACCTTTATCTCTTTCGAGGCTCCCCTTCCGAGATGAATCTCAGTCCCTGCCTCTTTGCCTCTTTTTATTTTTTATTTTTTTTCCTTTGGTCCTACCTTCTTTTGTCGGCAATGGGCTGTCTTTCCAGATGCCTGAAGACCTCTGCCAGCATTCAGGTGTTGATTTATGGAGTTTGTTCGGTATTTAAATGTTCCTTTGGTGTATTTGTTGGGGAGAGTGTGGACTCCCTGTCCTATTCCTCCGCCATCTTAGTCCTTCCCCGATTTCCATGATCTTAATTAGCTTCATACCACACAGTCACAATTGTCAGTTTCTCCTGCCCAGCCTCCAGGTATGTTGAGCCTGATTTTAGAGAACCATATCCCCTCCACCACAAATATAGCACTCTTGTGTAGACATAGTTACCAGGTGTTAACTTGTATTGTTTTGATCAATTCATTAATTATTTTTAATAGATTTTAAAACCGAGTACATTCATATGCTGTTGTTTACAATAGCAAATAATGAGAAATGTATAATAGGTGTTTTGCTTAATTACTGTAATTTTGTGAAAATGAAGACTATTAAAAGGCATAAGAAGATATTGCACTATAGTGTTTAGTGCAAAATAAAGATTTATCTGCGACTTATATACATACTTATATATCCTACTAAGTGTAATGTAAATGAGAAAAAAATGAGTGGAAACAAATCATGCTCCAGTAGTCTGATGGTTCATTTGAATGTATCACAGGAGTATATGGTTGCTGGTAATTGAAAAGTTCAATAATTTTGGTTTAAGTAAGATTTTATTCTCTTGTAAGAGATTTGCTTAGACAACCCAGTGCCAATAAAGAAACTCCCTATGATTAGAGCCTAGTCAATTTCTATCTTCACTTTTCATCATCATGATTTACATCTTCAATGTAGTCTCATCACCACATGGCTGCTGAAGTTCCAGCCATCTTGACAACATTTCAGATAGAAAGAGAAGAGACAGGGCAAAAGGAGAAAACTTCCAGCAGAAGCAGCCACTTTTAAAGGTTTTTTCTAAAGCTCTTTATGTGAACAAGTATGTGAGAAGTATATTGGAAAAAATAAATTTCAATCTTTTTGTGACAAGAATAGTTATATCGATGAGATGTGAGTGTGCCCTAAAGCTATATAGTCAAAATACTGATAATGAATTTATTTAAATAACACATAAATGTTTTGTCGATGATTTAATATTGCAAGAAAAAGAAAAAAAATGAGGGTATGAAGAGATTTTTAGTCTCTTTGGGGTAAAATACTGACCAAAAAAATGACAAATTTCTCAAAAGATATTTCAATAACACAGTAGTCCATTAAATAGCAGAGTGATTAATCATTTTTTCTCTTTCTCTCCTAACTTTGTAATATTCGTTTATGTGTACATGAATGACATGTAAAACCCTCCATGTTTTCCTTCTCAGCCAAGGAAATAGTCATTAAATATGTACATAGATATAGCATAATATCATAAAATTTCAGTTCTAGATGGGACCTTAGATATCAGAACTTAGATATCAGAAATATGTGTGAATTTGGATTAAATATGATGGGAGATCTAAAAGTTCTTAATGGTACAGAGGAAGAGTAAGAAAAAATGAGGTCCTATATTGATTATCAATTTTTAATATATTTTCTGTTTCTCAGGAAAGAGAAATGTAATTGGGATAATGAAATATAATGGATTGTTTTCCTAGATGTGCCTTGCTTTAGTATTTGGAGTGAAAATGGGGACATAGACACTGAACTAGGATTTCATTCTTATCAAAGTTAAGAATTTTAAATTACTTGAAATGTAAACTATAGCAAACATAATTTAGGGAATCTCATTAATAAAATATAAAATCAGCAGAGAGAAAGATTGTTCACACATATATTTTAAAAATATAGCTTTAAGCAAATTAAGGATTTCATAGCAAATATCTCTAAAATGTAATTCTACATATATGACTTACGTATTTATAGATGCAATATTCAAATCAGGTGAAGTTTCTTCTACAACTGTTCATATGTAGTAGCAAAAATGTTTTTGTTTTTATTTCTGCTTTGTTTTGTTTCTGTTGTCTACATGCATTCATGTGTATAGCTTTTCTATCAACATTCTATGCATATCTATATTCCTGTTTGTTAAATGTGTGATCTTCTTCCTCAAACTGATATTATTAACCCCAAATAGTCACATACTAGGATGCCAAGTTGCAAACTGAGTCTTTTTTCTAGGACTTTACATTTTCTTCAAAACAATTTTTATATGGGAGAATATATTATAACTACCAAAAAATACAGATATAATTTCACAGAGTAGTTTAGAATATTTGCATGAATTTATTACTTAAAGTTGAAATCTTTTACAGCCAAAGAGCACTTTCAGATTCCCCTACTAGATCCCTAGAATATGATTCCCTTTCCTCTTCCATTAGGAGTACTTCAGTGGCAATATTTAAGATATGTTATACACTGTCTTTCTTTGCTCAAATATAGACCTTTTTTTTTTTTTTATAGGTCACCTTTTTTTTTTTTTTCTTTGCTCAAATCAAATTAGAAGTAACCTCTGTAAAATACAAATGCTATAAGGCCATTTAAAACCTTAAATGGCAGCCTTGAGGTACAAACTCATGAAGTATAAGCTCCATCTACCCCAAGGAACTTTGCAGGGCCTGCCAGTCCTGCCAGAGCAGTTCTTCCCTATCTGCTTAGACTCAGATCCAGCCATACTTCCAAACAGACCTAGACTGTGGTGAATATGTGAAGGCTTCCTGAAAAGTGTTGTTTTTCATGTCTCCATGACCTTTCACAAACTCTCCTCTCTTCCCTTTTGCTACACTCTTCCATTTTATAGGATTCCTCATGACCTCTCAGAGCTCAGCTTGCATGATCTCTTTTGCAAAGTTGGCTAAGTAGGGCCAAGTGTAGTCTCCTGTTTTAACTCTGATATTTTGTCATAGTACATCTTAGTTATAAAACTCAAAATTTTGTGAGAATTTTTATTTACTGGAGATCCAAGTTCTAGAAAAATTAGACTACAGTGTGTAGTACAATAAAAGTAATTCTGGATTAAAGCCCTAAGATCTCACTTATGAAACCTCAGTACAGCTTTTGCTTCCCTAGGAACTCTCTTTAACCTTCCTGAATAGTTCCCTCCATCCATAAAGTAGTCTTTCTTTCACAGCCCTCTTAGGGATCCACTGTATTTAAATTAGTCTGTGTGCCAGCATGATTACTCTTTCTTTCCCACCAGATTGTAAGTCTCTCAAAGGTGTGTGCCAGGCATTTTTTTACAAACTTGGTTTACTAGTGAATAAATATTCACTGAATGAAAGAGCTGATTAACCAGTTAGTGGGCTTCCTTTCTAGCATTCACCCCTTGCCCTACAGCGCTTACCCTACACCCTATTCTCCCCTTATCACTACAGTTCATATAAGGCATCTTTTTTTCTAAAATACTCTAGGCTCCTTTCACTGTAGGGCTTTTGTACCTGCTTCTGTCTCTGTCTGGAGCAATCTTCCCATTCTATGTTTTCTTCACAATCTCTGTGTGTGTGTGTGTGTGTGTGTTCAGATGCTTCAGTCATGTTCAACCTTTTATGACCCCGTGGCCTGTAATCTGTAAAGCTCTTCTGTCCATGGGATTTTCCTGGCAAGAATATTGGAATCGGTTGCCATTACTTCCTCCAGGAGATCTTCCTGACCTAAGAACAGAGCGTCTACTGCATTACAGGCAGATTCTTTATAGCTGAGCCATCAGAGAAGCCCTCACAGTTTCTATTTTAGCTTAATTAAACCTTCATAGATTGTCCAGCTCAAACTTCTTCAGAGCATTATGGTCCTCTTTTCTTCCAATTCTGTTTGTCTCTATCAAAACTTGTATTAATTTTACAACCACATAATTCGTTTTTATTTCTTTTGAATTTATAGTGTCCACCAGACTATGAATTCTACAGAGATGGGGACCATGCCTGATTTGGTCACTACTGAAACCCCAGTTACTGGCATAGTGATTTATGAATATTAGACACAATAATATTTTGAATGAAAAAATGAGTAAAAAATACAATAATCAATGAACTATTGAGACATATGTCCTATTGCATTTCATATTACTCCTCCAGGAAAAGCACATTGTGTTTATAAAAGGGTTGGTTATGATAGCACATAATAGATTTAAAACATGCTCAGTTTTCCCACAGATGCTAGTTTCTCTCTAGGTCTCACAGTTGTTCATGATCAAGGTCTCTTGTAGCTGCTCAGGGATACTTCCATTGCTAAATCTACAGGAATCCAGGCATGGGCATGTGTCTCTACTTCCTCTTTTCATGCTCTTATCATAGCAAACCAACCACACACATTAACTTTTCCATTAAAGAATGGTCTCTCTCAATATGCCATCATTCCATTGGAAATTGTGGTCTTATATATCTTTTTCTAGTGGAAATTTTTCTGTTTATTATTTTTTAATGGATTATCTTAATGTTTACCAGGGAATCTCTCATCCCATTTTCTTTCTCCATAAGTTGTTCATGCAGAAATAATGTCCACAGTGTTTTACCACATAATATTATCATCTGATAGCAGTTGAAATTTGTGCATATAGGAAGAAGTGTGTATTCCTGAGCATATGATTTAGTTTCTCATCCTACATAAACACCAAAGATAGGACGTCGTATTACCTAAAAGTGCATTTCCCTTCTTTTGCTGACCAAGCATACTTATTTATTAAACAAATCTTCTCATAGATCAACTGGAAAATGTTACTCTTCAATTCTTTTCAGTACATGCTAAGTGATATGATGTTAGTCACACTAATGTCAAGCAACCTGTTGAACAGAAAATGTTCATAATCTCACCAATAACTGTGAAAGACTGATTAAAATAGTAAGTAGAAGTTACTGAAATTTTTTTGAAAACACCATGCAACACCTGCATGTTCACATGTAAATTACATGCAGGGTTGTTTCATTCTAGATTTTCACCTTCTATATTTGAATATATTTAACATTAAATTTTGAAATAATTCAAGTAATTCACAGCATGTATTAAAGTGCCACACATCCAAGCAAACCAGAATGAACATTCCATAGTTCATATTGCTTTCTCTTATGCACAGAAAAAGAGCACATCCTGTTACTTAGTCAAAAAACTTGTTTTCAGACTCCAAATTTATGTATGCCGAAATAAAGCAAGAGAGAGAAGGAATGAACAAAAGTTCACTTATATTGGCATTCTATAACAAGTGTACATGAACTAAATAATTAACAAAATATTCATACTTATAGTTAATGTTAAATAAAGAAACAGAATTTAGCCATTAAAAGAGATGATGGGCAAAATATAAAGAAAATAGCCTATTTAATATACTAGGATGTGAATTTGACTTCTTTTCATTTTTAAACTCTTTATTATTTTTTTTTTAACTTTTTTTCCTTACAGTTTTGGAGGCTGGAAGTTCAAGATCAAGGTGTCAACAGATTTGGTTTCTTCTGAGGCCTCTGTCCTTGACTCACCTTCTGACTATGCCCTCACATGATCATTTCTCTGTGTGCACATAAATGCCTTACTTTGAAATAATTGTAAATTTAAAGAGCAGTAAAAGCAATTACTATAAACCCTGGTTTACAGTATTTCTTTGAAGTTAGCATTTTAAATAACCATACTTTCTTTATCAGTTTCCCAGGTGGTGCTAGTGGTAAAAACCTGCTTGCCAACGCAGGAGCCATAAAAGACACAGGTTCAGTCTCTGCGTTGGGAAGATCCCCTGGAGTAGGAAATGGCAACCTACTCCAGTATTCTTGCCTGGAAAATTCCATGGACAGAGGAGCCTGTGGCTACCGTCCATGGGGTCACAAAGAGTCAGTCATGACTGAGAAACTGAGCATGCATGCACTTTCTTAATCAAAACTAAATAATTAATGATGATACAATACCATTAACCAAAAAAAACACAAGGATTTTATTCACATTTCACCAGTTTATTAACTAATGTCCTTTTATGGATCCATGAATCAGTAGGACACCATCTTGCACTTAATCATTAAGTCTTCTTTGTTGTTGTTTAGTTGCTAAGTCATGTCCAACTCTTGAGACCCCATGGACTGTAGCCTGCCAGGCTCCTCTGTCCATGGGATTTCCCAGGTGAGACTACTGGGCTGGGTAGCCATTTCCTCCTCAAGGGCATGTTCTTGACCCAGGGATCTTCTAATCTGTGAGGATTTCTCAGTCTTGTCTTTTTATAATTGAAGATTACTGGCAAGATATGTGATAGAATGTCCCTCAGTTTGGATCTGGTTTATTCTTTTCATGATTGAATTGAGTGAGTAGATATGGTGAACAATGTCACATAGGTGAAGTGCCCTTCTCATGATATCATATCAGAAGGTTTATGATATCACTTTGACTACTGGCTGTGTTAAACGTGATTGCTTGGTTAAGGTTGTACATGCCATGTTTCTCTACTGTTAATGCTACTATTGGTTTCTTCTTCATACTCTAGTCATAAGAAGTGAGTCAATAAATCCAGCTCATGTGCAAAAGGATGAGAATTAAGCTACATCTTCAAGAGAAAGGAATATCAAAGAATTTTTGAACATGTGTTAAAACCATCACAATAACTAATATAATGGGAGAGAATGTCTGAGAATATACAAATATCTTGTCTCTTAAGATTTATCCCACTAATTTTAACAAATATAAGTGGATATTGCCTGTACCCATTATTATTATTATGCATTTCTTCTACAATTATTATTTGAAATTCTTCTGTAGGGAAGGTTTGCTCCCCCCCCCACAGTTATATAATTATTCAATTATTTATTTATGTCATTACAGACTCATGGATATTTCTTTTACTCTTAGGAATTTAATCCAAAATTCTTTTTATTTTATTATTTAAACTGTTCCTGTTTTGGTCACTGGAGCTATGCTCAATACTTTGCAATATGCTCAATACTATGTAAAATCCTTTTAGCATTTCATTACTGTATAGCGCTAAAATTTGCTATAGGCTTATTTTGTGTTTTCCTGATAACAGTCCTAAAATTAGCTATTTCCCGTCTTTGTCTTTCTATTTAAGAATGAAATGAAGAAACTAAGACCAGTTCTCTACAGGCTCTTTGCTACTGAAGTCTTACTGCACTGAATCCTTTCCAGCATTTGGTGTAGTTGGTATTTTTTATTTTAGTCTTTCTCATAAAGATTTAGTTATATCTCATTAAGCTTTTAATTTGCTGAATTTAGTTGAAAATCATATGACTGAGTACAATTTAAGGATATTTTGCTAATCCTAAATTAATTCTTTGTTATCATTACTACATGAAGCACATTATAATTATCAGCTTAGTGAATAAAATGGTACTTCAATATTTATGAATCTGTCCAAGTGCAATATCTCTCTGTTGCTATGTTACTGTTGCTTCTCTAACTATGATTAATTTATCATAATAGTTAGATTTCTTTCTATGTTGTTCTTCATTCAAATGTATACATCTGGCCAAAGCATGTAAAGTTATGTTGTAGTTGTATTTTAATGTTGATTTTTTAAATTAAAGTTTAATGTTTTTAGAGGAGTTTTAAATTTATTAATGTGGATTTTGGCAGGCTTTTAAAATTTAATGAGAAAATTTTTATTTTTATAGAACTTTCAATTGATTTAAAAATTCTGTTTAATAGTGGAGCTATACTGAACTTTTTTCTGTATTTTCTGTTTCCCGTAAATGTGTTATCATACTATTATAATTAAAAAATGTTTTTAAAAAGTTAAAAATTCTATTTAGAAATATAGAAAAGTAACTTTGTTTAGAAAAGTAATTTTGTTCACATCCACATTTAAAATTGAAACTGAAAAATCATATTAAAAAGACCAAAATATAAGATAAATATATTTAAAGAGTTTAGGTCTTTATAAATCAAAATTCATCCATAAATTTTTTTTCTTATAATATTTAAAAGTCAAATTTGATTTAAAATTTTATGCTTCATCATCTGCATTAAAGATTTCTCAGAAATATTAACTGGCATTATTAACTAATCTTCTTAAAAATTGAGACATTTTTGAATCAAAGAAAGATCTCAGTGCAAATGACTTTAGTTTCATAATAATTTTTACTCACAATTTTCTACTATACTTCTTGGTTTGCCGAATTCTAGTACAAGTAATTCAAGTCTAACATATGTTCTATTCTTTTTGAATATTCTTAACTTTTGGTGGTCTTATATTTCACTAAGAAGCGTTAAAACTGGTTCAAAGGAGAATTCAAAGTTTCATATCTATACACAGACACACACACACACACACACACACACACACACATACACACATGGTGAGTGGGGAAAGGAAAAATGTAAAGAGTGATGAATTGAGTATACAAATAGATGCAAAATTAGCATAAAAGAGAAATAATTTCTCTCCAAAAGAATTAATTATTGCATATTTATCAGAAAAAAATTCTGTTGATATTACAATCAATAATCTACAATTTACAGAGTTGTTAAGTAGTTCAAAAGTAAGGCAATAAAGAGAAATCTGGTTGGTTGCGTGGAAAGCTAGTTAGAACACCCACACATTTCATCTCTCTTTTCATTTCAAACCTGTTTACAACTTTTCTTGAAGTAAATACTAAATAAATATATACATATATGTGTGTGTGTATATATATATACACACACACATACATATACGTATATATATATATATATATATGTACACCGATGTGAATGAATCCCTAAATTAAACCATATAAATAAACAAAAATTAGCATACTGCTTTTAAATTAATAAAGGATTTTCATTCTTTGCTTCTTTAAAGACTTTTGTCCTCAAAAGGCCCTCTCTCCAGTTCCCCACTCTTGAAGATCTGTGATATTCCAGAATCTCTCTGACTTCAAATAACAAAGCCGTGCCCTTGGTCAAGACAAAGTTAAATAATAACCAGATTTCCTATATCTTTTGAGTTTAATTATTCTACCAGGAGAAACAAAAGGCTTGATTAGCCTGGAGCTGAGACTCTTGTATGAAGGCAGCTGAAAGATTAAACTCTTAGCTAAACAATAAACTAGAATAGATTTACTTTACTCAGAAAGAGGCTATAAAAGTAAAGCCTTAAAACAAAAATTCATTTGTTTCTGTCAGAGCTTTGCATGAAATAATGATAATAAGTGATCCCTGAGAATTTGTTAGCACAGTCCTGCCCTCAAGTGTGTTTGGAATTTGAATTTAAAAATACTATGGTGACTCAGAATACTTGTAGATTAGAGTGCTAAATTTGATTTTATTATAAAGATATCTTAGATAACTGTAGCTACAGACATAAATGAATATATTATCAACATGTGTAAATAATAAAAATATTATTATGCATCATATATAAATCATCCACCCAGAATCCAATAATGGGCAAAAATATGTCAAGGCAAATTCAAGTAAAAACAATCTGAATGGGTTAATAAACATGTGGAAAGTATTCCATTCCAGGTAATGCAAAAATTGACCACCAGGAGATTCCATTTCAGAAAATATATTAATCCAAATTGTGAAGTTTCAATCACACTGAAGGTTGAGAATATAACAAAACAGGGAAACTTAAACATCTTCAGTGTGGTACAAAATGTTTGGTGAGAAATTTGGCAAAATACAGATATTTTGATACTCTACAACACAGTAATTCTATTCCTAGATTTAAAGCATATAATCATATTTACTCATATATACAAGTATGCATCCAAATATATTTATAGCAACATTTTAATAGCCAAAAGTTAGAAGCCACCAACATATTTATTAAATGGAAAAAAGCATAGGTAATTCAAAGCATGTTAATCCATTGGAATTTTATAAAAATGGCAAAAAATAAGGATACATGTGTAAAATAGTTTAAATCTCTAAATATAACCCTTAAAAGTAGAAGTTATGATACTATTTTCATACCATGAACAGTATGAAAAGGCAAAAATAAGACACTGAAAGATGAATGTGCCGGGTCAGTAGGTGCCTGATATGCTATTGGAGGTCAGTGAGAAATAACTCCAGAAAGAATGAAGGGATGGAGCCAAAACATAAACACTCAGTTGTGGAAGTGACTAGAGATAGAAGCAAAATCCAATGCTATAAAAAGCAATATTGCATAGGAACCTGTAATGCTGGGTCCATGAATCGAGGTAAATTGGAAGTGGTCAAACAGGAGATGGCAAAAGTGAACGTTGACATTCTAGGAATCAGTGAACTAAAATGGACTGTAATCAGTGAATTTCACTTACATGACCATTATATCTACTACTGCTTCAGGAATCCATTAGAAGAAATAGAGTAGCCATCATAGTTACAAAAGAGTCCAAAATACAGTACTTGGATGAAATCTCAAAAACAAGAGAATGATCTCTTTTCGTTTCTAAGTCAATATCACAGTAATTCAGGTCTATGCCCCAACCAATAACACTAAAGAAGCTGAAGTTGAATGGTTCTATGAAGATCTACAATACCTTCTAAAACTAACACCCAAAAAAGATGTCCTTTTCATTATAGGAGACTGGAATGCAAAAGTAGGAAGTCAAGAAACACCTGGAGTAACAGGCAAATTTGGCCTTGGAGTACAGAATGAAACAGGACACAAGACAATAGAGTTTTGCAAAAAAACACACTGGTCATAGCAAACACCCTCTTCCAACAACACAAGAGAAGACTTCACACATGGAATCATCAGATGGCCAGTACTGAAATGAGATTGATTATATTCTTTGCAGCCAAAGATGGAGAAGCTCTATACAGTCAGCAAAAACAAGACCGGGAGCTGACTGTGGCACAAGTCATGAACTCCTTATAGCCAAATTCAGATTTAATTGATGAAAGTGGGGAGAACCACTAGACCATTCGGTTATGACCTAAATAAAATCCCTTACGATTATACAGTGGACATGAGAAATAGATTTAAAGGACTAGATCTGATAGATAAAGTGCCTGATGAACTATGGATAGAGGTTCATGATATCATACAGGAGAGAGGGAACAAGACTATCTTCAAGCAAAAAAAAAATCAAAAAAAGCAAAAAGGCTGTCTGAGGAGGCCTTACAAAGAGCTGTGAAAAGGAGAAAAACAAAAAGCAAAAGATAAAGGAAAGATATACCCATTTGAATGCAGCATTCCAAAGAAAAGCAAGCAGAGATAAGAAAGATATCCTCAGTGATCAGTATAAAGAAATAGAGGAGGAGACTAGAATGGGAAAGACTAGAGATCTCTTCAAGAAAATTAGAGATACCAAGGGAACATTTAATGCAAAGATGGGCTCAATAAAGAATGAAAATGATATGGACATAACAGAAGCAGAAGCTATTAAGAAGAGGTGGAAAGAATACACAGAAGAACTGTACAAAAAAGATCTTCAAAACCCAGATAATTATGACGGTGTGATCACCAATCTAGAGCCAGATACCCTGGAATGTGAAGTAAAGTGGGCCTTAGAAAATATCACTATGAACAAAATCAGTGGAGGTGATGGAATTCCAGTTGAGCTATTTCAAATCCTAAAAGATGATGTTGTGAAAGTGCTGCACTCAGTATGCCAGCAAATTTGGAAAACTCAGCAGTGGCCATGGGACTGGAAAAGGTCAGTTTTCATTCCAATCCCAAAGAAAGGCAATGCCAAAGAATGCTCAAACTAACACACTATTGCACTCATCTCACACACTGGTAAAGTAATATTCAAAATTCTCCAAGCCATGCTTCAGCAAGATGTGAACCGTGAACTTCCAGATGTTGAAGCTGGATTTAGAAAAGGCAGAGGAACCAGAGATCAAATTACTGAAATCTGCTGGATCATTGAAAAATCAAGAGAGTTCCAGAAAAACATCTATTTTTATTGACTGTGCCAAAGCCTTTGACTGTGTGGATCACAATAAACTGTGGAAAATTCTGAAAGAGATGGGAATGCCAGACTACCTGACATGTCTCTTGAGAAACCTGTATACAGCTCAGGAAGCAACAGTTAGAACTGGGCATGAAACAACAGACTGGTTCCAAATAGGGAAAGTAGTACATCAAGGCTGTATTTTGGCTCCTTGCTTATTTAACTTATATGCAGAGTACATCATGATAAATGTTGGGCAGGGTGAAGCACAAGCTGGAATTAAGATTGATGGTAGAAATATCAACAACCTCAGGTATGCAAATGACACCACTCTTATGGCAGAAAGTGAAGAACTAAAGAGCCTCTTGATGAAAGTGAAAGAAGAGAGTGAAAAAGTTGGCTTAAAGCTCAACGTTCAGAAAACTAGAATCATGGCATTCGGTCCCATCACTTGATGGGAAATAGATGGGGAAACAGTGGAAATAGTGGCTGACTTTATTTTTGGGAACCCCAAATCACTGCATATGGTGACTGCAGCCATGAAATTAAAAGTCACTTACTCCTTGGAAGGAACGTTATGACCAACCTAGAGGGCATATTTAAAAGCAGAGACAAAGGTCCGTCTAGTCAAGGCTATGGTTTTTCCAGTAGTCATGTTTGGATCTGAGAGTTGGCCTATAAAGAAAGCTGAGTACCAAAGAATTGATGCTTTTGAACTGTGGTGTTGTAGAAGACTCTTGAAAGTCCAAGGGACTCCAAGGATATCCAACCAGTCCAGCCTCAAGGAGATCAGTCCTGGGTGTTCATTGGAAAGACTGATGTTGAAGCTGAAACTTCAATACTTTGGCCACCTGATGCAAAGAGTTGACTTATTTGAACAGACTCTGATGCTGAGAAAGATTGAGGGCAGGAGGAGAAGGGGATGACAGAGGATGAGACGACTGGTTGGCATCACCGACTCAATGGAAATGAGTTTGCGGTAACTCCAGTATTTGGTGATGGACAGGGAATCCTGGCGTGCTGCAGTCCATGGGGTCCCAAAGAGTCAATTACGACTGAGTGACTGAATTGAACTGATGATACCATTTTTTTCCACTGTATAAAATAAGTCTGCATATTCCTTAAAATTAAAAATATATAATGTAAAAATATAGAGACACTTCTATTGAGATTAAATATCTTATTTACTTTTAATGAAAAATACCTCTTCTATCTGGGCTTCCCAGGTTGTGCTAGTGGTAAAGAACCCTCTGCCAATGTAGGAGACTTAAGAGACATTGATTTGATCCCTGAGTCAGGAAAATCCTCTGGAGGAGGGCATGACAACCCAATCCAGTATTCTTGCTTGGAGAATTCCATGGACAGGGGAGCCTGGTGGGCTATAGTCCATAGGGTCACAAAGAATCAGATACAGCTGAAGTTACTTAGCACACAGGCACTTACCTATTTGCTTCACACCTACCTCTCACCTTAAGGGGAGGAAAGAGCTTAAGTACTATGAGTAAGTATCTTCAGCAAGGAGTGTGGATATGAGCTTTTAATATTTTATTTGTCATGTATTTTTACACATGAACTGTTTCAAAATTGTAATACATTAAAAACAAAGTAAATCATAGTTTGGGTATGTATCTTGCAACATGTGCAGCATCAGGAATATATTTTTAAAGCATGTTCCAGAAAGGGAGGGAATAGAAGTTAAAGTAATACAAGATTAATATCTATTCCTTTAACTTTACTTGGTAAGAGCCACTGTACCAGGATTCTACAATCAACACTCCAGAATTTTGTTATACCTTTGGGCCTATTGAGGCTCATCCAAGGCAATGATAGCACCAGCCTTCTCTTTTAACATTTGTATTCAATATCTACAGACAGATTTAGACTTCAGAAATGGATAGCCACTGGCCTTGGAATGATACATTTAACTAAAGAGATTCTGTCTCTGGTGGGTCCAGATAGCACAGGTGAGTCACCATGTGGTTCAAAGACGATCTTCTGTTATTTTATATTATTTGAATAAATTACTACCCTGTAAAAAAATGGTTCATAAATTAGAATTGTTATACCAGTTGTATTTTCATTACTTGAATTTAAAGGAGTGAATGTTCATCTCTTTTATTTCAGGGGATTTACTACTCCAGATATTTTTTATCCCTTAACCTAGAAGCAGTGAGTCATTATAGTACATCTGGGTCTTTTACCTTTTCCTCTTCATTGGGCAGGAAGCTTTTCATAGAAAAGTTACAACCAAACAAACATTCGCTCGTATTGCCCTAATGACTTCAAAACACTGTTGTGCTAGTTTTCTGAAGTTAAACACAAACAGTCCATGAATGTACCAACACAGTCGATCATTCATGATCTTGGTTTCCTGAATTTCATACTACATGTACATTAAATATTGTCTTTAGGTGTAAGGATTTATATCCCTTGGTTTCCTTACCACTCAAGGAACTATAAATTATCTTTGTTGATAATTGTTCCCTCCATGGCTTGACTAGTTGAGAGCCAGGTTCATTGCTGGCCTTTTTTCAAAGTCTTTTCCTATATAGAATTGATACATCAACACTACCTCTTACTTACAAGCTAATTGTCAGAAGAAATTTAATAAGGGTATCTCCTATCTTTGTCTCCACAACCAGTATCATAATCTTCATGACCTGGAAAGTCCTGGCATACAAGTTAATAAAACTCTACCCTGCTTACCTCTCTTGGACTTACATGTACATATATTGCTCCTCTCTGTTTAGATTTTTGGTGAAGAGACCATGAGATAGGTGTCAAACCATCTGCCTTTTGAGCCTTAGATGCTTTATTTGCTTAACAGTGACACAATTCTCTTGCATAATTATCACTGGTAATGAAGCTGCACATTTCCTAATGACTGACTTCATATTTTGGTGAAAAATTCAAAGTGTTTTATGTTCCAATTTCCAGCATCCCTGAATGTCCTCCATTTGGATTTCATTACCATTAACTCTAGCTGTATATTTGGCAACAATTTAATAATAAGTATATGTGTGCATATGTGTGCTGATGTGTATCTATGTATATAAATTTTAAATGTCAGTAACATGAAATATATTATTATATAATTAATCCACACTAGAATATAAACATTAGTATAAGCTAGCTAATGAGGATTATGTATGTTTTTTCAAGCCCCTTTTCACAATTCTACATTGTTTATTCAATTGTACATACAGCATAAATACTCACATTAAATCTTTCAGAGTCTGTAAGATACAAACTTTCATAAGAGGGTCCTCTGGGCCTCAATTTGCATCCCCAAATGGAATCTATTCATTTGAAAGCACAAATATTTTTAAGCAATTTTCATGCTTAAATAGTCATGAAATTGAGGGGGCTTTCAGCTTCAGTAAATAATATACAATTTTCTATTCTCCTTAAATCCTTTTCCTTGTGCAGATGTGGCATATGTTTCTAAATTATTTCTGGGTGTACATTCTTGGTAAGATGGTACCACTTGGGAGAATTTTACATTAATTTATTTTAAATTACACATAAAAGTAGTAAATAACATTTCAAAATGCAATAAATTAAAAATGTCCTATCAAAAATTCACAATGAAAACATACAGAATAAATTTTTAGCTTCATTTTGAGATCAAATATGATATTTCTCATGGTCAACAGAGGATATTATTTTTAATAGACACAATTTTTTTCCTATTTTGAATAATCTGTTGTTTTATTAACATTAAAATATGCTATAAAATGCCCATAAGATAATAAGAGCTTCATCAGCCAGTTTCCTATTGCTTTTTATGTATTGCTTAGTTTTATTCGCACAAATCTACCAAGGCAAAGTTATCATTATTTCCATTATATGGATGAGGGAGGAAGCAAGGAAGTTAGTCATACAAGTAGATCAACTCTAGAATGAATGTGCTTAATTCTCACATTATATTACCTTCTCTATATATACATATTTCCTTCAAAATACATCAATCATGGCATAATGATAGATATTTAATGTTTGTTTATCCTTTTGTTCCAAAGTAATTAATATACCTACACATATATCTGTCACAATTTTCAAGTAAGATTACTCAGGTATATAGCATATACATTAATTTTCACCTTACTTATTTAGCACATGTTGTAAATACAAATGGTATGGACTCCAATAATTACAGAGGTTTATGTCATTATATCTACTACTGTGGACAAGAAATCCTTAGAAAAAATGGGGTAGCCATCATAGTCAACAAAAGAGTCCAAAATGCAGTACTTGGATACAGTCTCAAAAATGACAGAATGATCGCCATTCGTTTCTAAGACAAACCATTCAGTATCAAGATAATCTAAGCCTATGCCCCAGCCAGTAATGCTGAAGAAAATGAAGATGAACGGTTCTATGAAGACCTACAAGACCTTCTAGAACTAACACCCAAAACAGATGTCCTTTTCGCTATAGGGGACTGGAATATGAAAATAGAAAGTGAAGAACCACCTGGAGTAACAGGCAAATAAGGCCTTGGAGCACAGAATGAAGAAGGTTAAAGGATAATATAGTTCTGCCAAGAGAATGCACTGGTCATAGCAAACACCCTCTTCCAACAACACAAGAGAAGACTCTACACATGGACATCACCAGATGGTCAACACCAAAATCAGATTGATTACATTCTTTGCAATTAAAGATGGAGAATCTCTATACAGTCAGCAAAAACAAGACCAGGAGCTGACTGTGGCTCAGATCATGAACTCCTTATGGCAAAATTCAGACTGAAATTGAAGAAAGTTGGGAAAATCACTAGATAATTCAGGTATGATCTAAATTAAATCCCTTATGACTACACAGTGGAAGTGAGAAATAGATTTAAGGACTAGATCTAATAGACAGAATGCCTGATGAACTAAGAATGGAGGTTCGTAACACTGTACAGGAGACAGGAATCAACACCATCCCCCCCTGCAAAAAAAAAAAAAATGCAACAAAGCAAAATGGCTGTGTGAGGAGGCCTTACAAACAGCTGTGAAAAGAAGAGAAGAGAAAAACAAAGGAGAAAAGGAAAGAATGTATTTGAATGCAGAGTACCAAAGAATAGCAAGGAGAGATAAGAAAGCCTTCCTCCACGATCAATGCAAAGAAACAGAAGAAAAGATTAGAATGGGAAAGACTAGAGATCTCTTCAAGAAAATTAGAGATACTAAGGGAACATTTACTCAAAGATGGGCTCGATAAAGGACAGAAATGGTATGGACCTAACAGAAGCAGAAGATATTAAGAAGAGATGGCAAGAATACACAGAGGAATTGTACAAAAAAGATCTTCATGACCCAGATAATGACGATGGTGTGAGCACCAGTCTAGAGACAGACATCATGGAATGTGAAGTCAAGTGTGCTTTAGGAAGCATCACTATGAACAAAGCTAGTGGAGGGGATGGAATTCCAGTTGAGCTATTTCATATCCTGAAAGATGATGCTGTAAAAGTATTGCCCTCAATATGTCAGTAAATTTGGAAAACTCAACAGTGGCCACGGGACTGGAAAAGGTCAGTTTTCATTCCAATCCCAAAGAAAGGCAATGCCAAAGAATACTCAAACTACCGCACAACTGCACTCATCCTGCATGCTAGTAAAGTAATGCTCACAATGCTCCAAGCCAGGCTTCAGCACTACATAAACAGTGAACTTCCAGATGTTCCAGCTGGATTTAGAAAAGGTAGAGAAACCAGAGATCAAGTTGCCAACATCCCCTGGATCACTGAAAAAGCAAGAGAGTTCCAGAAAAACATCTCTTTCTGCTTTATTGACTATGCCAAAGCCTTTGACTGTGTGGATCACAATAAACTGTGGAAAATTCTGAAAGAGATGGAAATACCAGACCCCCTGACCTGTCTCTTGAGAAGCCTCTATGCCCGTCAGTAAGCAACAGTTAGAACTGGACATGGAACAAAAATAACTACATATTTTGATGACATTGTTAGAATTCTCAATATTAGCAAAAGGAGTTAAAAAAGATAAGAAGAAAGAAATCTAGAATAAATCTCATTGTACTGGATTGGAGTTAAAGTTATCAGCAGGATATTATTTTTGTATGTATAAAAGCATATGTGTATCAAAGGTAGAGGAACCAGAGATCAAGTTGCCAACATCCACTGGATCATTGAAAAAGCAAGAGTGTTCCAGAAAAACATCTATTTCTGCTTTATTGACTATGCCAAGTCCTTTGAGTGTGTGGATCACACAATAAACTGTGGGAAACTGTGGGAAATTCTTAAAGAGATAGGAATACCAGACCATCTGACCTGTCTCTTGAGAAACTTATATGCAGGTCAGGAAGCTACAGTTAGAGCTGGACATGGAACAACAGACTGGTTCCAAATAGGAAAAGGAGTACGTCAAGGCTGTATATTGTCACCCTGCTTATTTAACTTGTATGCAGAATACATCATGAGAAATGCTGGGCTGGAGGACATACAAGTTGGAATCAAGATTGCAGGGAGAAATTTCAATAACCTCAAATATGCAGATGACACCACCTTTATGGCAGAAAGTGAAAAAGAATTAAAAAGCCTCCTGATGAAAGTGAAAAAAGAGAGTGAAAAAATTGGCTTAAAGCTCAACATTCAGAAAACTAAGATCATGGTATCTGGTCCCATCACTTCATGGGAAATAGATGGGGAAACAGTGGAAACAGTGTCAGACTTTATTTTTTGGGCTCCAAAATCACTGCAGATGGTGATTGCAGCCATGAAATTAAAAGACACTTACTCTTTGGAAGGAAAGTTATGACCAACCTAGACAGTATATTAAAAAGCAGAGACATCACTTTTTCAACAAAGGTCTGTCTAGTCAAGGCTATGGTTTTTCCAGTAGTTATGTATGGATATTAAAGTTGAACTATAAAGAAAGCTGACCACTAAGGATTTTGATGCTTTTGAACTGTGGTGTTGTAGAAGATTCTTGAAAGTCTATTGGACTACAAGGGGATCCAACCAGTCCATCCTAAAGGAGATCAGTCCTGGATGTTCATTTGAAGGACTGACGTTGAAGCTGAAACTCCAATTCTTTGGCCACCTGATGCGAAGAGCTGACTCATTTGAGCAGACTCTGTTGCTGGGGAAGATTGAGGGCATGAGGAGACGGGGATGACAGAAGATGAGATGGCTGGATGGCATCAATGACTTGATGGCCATGGGTTTGGGTGGACTCCGGAAGCTGGTGATGAACAGGGAGGCCTGGCATACTGCGGTTCATGGGGTCCCAAAGAATTGGACATGACTGAGCATCTGAACTGAAGTGAACTGAAGGGTAGAAAGGTCTTAATTAACCACACAGAAGTTTAACAGTCTAACAGAAATTTAGTGAACAGAAAATTTAGCAGGCCAGAAAATCTATACCTCTTTCTCTTTTTCCTTGGCCAATTCAGGAATTGGCCAAATTTGACAAAGTGACACTCTCAAGGATTAGTTAGGGAGAAGAGAATGCTATTAGGAAAAACTTGAAGACACTATAGTGATTTTTCTGACATCATTTTTTTTAAAGGTTTTGACAAGCTTTTCTCTGTGTATAAAATTTTGATGAGGCAGATACCATTTCCATGGTGTTAGCTTGTTTTAATATTAATAATAAAATATTCCTAGCTTATGGAAACAATTGAAATCTATTTTGATACCAAGGGACCACACGTTTTAGGAATGTGTTTTAGGACCAGTAAAACAAATTTTATTTATTTTTTAAATTTTTATTTATTTATTTTTTTCTTTACATTATTGTGTTGGTTTTGCCATACATTGACATGAATCCACCATGCATATACATGTGTTCCCCTTCCAGTACACCCTTCCCACCTCCTTCCTGATTCCATCTCTCTGGGTAATCCCGGTGCACCAGCCCACAGCACCCTGTATCAAGCGTCAAACTTGAGCTGGCAATTGATTTCACATAGGATAATTTGCATGTTTCAGTGCCGTTCTCCCATATCATCCCACCCTTGGCCTCTCCCATAGAGTCCAAAAGACTGTTTTATACATCTGTGTCTCTTTTGCTGTCTCGCATACAGGGTTATTGTTACCATCTTTCTAAATTCCATATACATGTATTAGTATACTGTATTGTTGTTTTTCCTTCTGACTTACTTCACTCTATAATAGGTTCCAGTTTCGTCCACCTCAGTAGAACTGATTCAAATGTGTTCTTTTTAATGGTTGAGTAGGATTCCATTGTATATATGTACCACAGCTTTCTTATCCATTCATCTGTTGATGGGCATCTAGGTTGCTTCCTTGTCCTGGCTGTTGCAAACAGTGCAGCGATGAACATTGGGGTATACGTGTCTCTTTCAATTGTGGTTTCCTCAGTGTGTATGCCCAGCAGTGGGGCTTCTGGGTCATATGGCAGTTCTATTTCCAGTTTTTTAAGGAATCTCCACACTGTTCTCCATAGTGGCTGTGCTAGTTTGCATTCCCACCAACAGTATAATAGGGTTCCCTTTTCTTCACATCCTCTCCAGCATTTATTGTTTGTAGACTTTTGGATGGCAACCATTCTAACTGGTGTAAAGTGGTACCTCATTGTGGTTTTGATTTGCATTTCTCTGATAATGAGTGATGTTGAGCATCTTTTCATGTGTTTGCCAGCCATTTTTATGTCTTCTTTGGAGAACTGTCTGTTTAGTTCTTTGGCCCACTTTTTGATTGTTTCATTTATTTTTCTGGACTGGAGCTGCAGGAGTTGCTTGTATGATTTTGAGATTAATTGTTTGTCCATTGTTTATTTAAATAAAGTCAAAAATAAACAGATGGGGCCTAATTAAAATTAAAAACCTCTGCACAACAAAGAAAACTAAAAGCAAGGTGAAAAGGCAGCCTTCAGAATGGGAGAAACTAATAGCAAACAAAGCAATGGACAAACAATTAATCTCAAAGCAATTTTTAAATGATATGCTATGAGGTGATAAGTCGCTTCAGTCTTGTTTGACTCTGTGTGATACTTTGGACTGCAATCCACCAGGCTCCTCTGTCCATGAGATTCTCCAGCAAGAAACTGTAGTCGGTTTCCATGACCTCCTCCAGGGGGGATCTTCCTGGCTTAGGGGTTGATCCAGAGTCTCTTAACTCTGTTTTGGTGGCAATTTCTTTACCACTAGTGTCATCTGGGAAGCCCCTTTAAAATAGTGACACCCTTCCACCTCAGAAAAAAAGTTTTATAGAATGCATAACTTCTCTGTTAAGGTTAATTCTGATATATATTATCCAAGTTGATAATATTTAAAATGCAGCATGTTACTTTTATAAAGAAACTTTATACCTGATGACTTTAAAAATGTACACTATGATTAACCAGTGATTATATTTAAATAATATTTCAGTATTTATGTAAAAATCATCTTTATATTTTAAGTCAATGCTTTGAAAGTACATATTTGTTTAAATAGAATCCTTCCTGTTAAATAGAAGACAATAATTATCCTGGTTTTCCATGTGTCTGTTTTAATATTTTATACACATCAGATAGTGTATGCTGGCTACTGGGGCAAAACTTAATATCTTAACATTTGTGAACCACATGAATATACTTCAGTTTTAACAAAATAGCATGCATTCTTGAGCAGTGATTATTGTGAGTAATTTACAAAGGCAAATTTTGTATAAAACTATTTAGTAAGTCTCTCCATTATATAATAGATTCCATTTTTTTAAATTGTTTGAAAACCTTTGTAAATTTACCTCCTTTATTCCCCCTCTATCTAAAGAAATTTGTAGGGTGGAACTTTGGGAAAATATCAGTGCTATTCTATGAGCAAATACAGATAATATCAATAGATGAGAAAAGCAGACTTCAACATAGAATAATTGTTTTGATAAGAATAAAATCATATTAGGACAAATCTTAGTGTTCAAGTTACTCAAATTCATTAATATACTTTAAGGAATGTCTTTTGCATTAGAACCAACTTTTTAGGAATAAAACAAAAACTTTTTAACGTGCTACTTTCGTGAAAATAATGGAAGCAGTCTAATGCAGGTGTCTGCATTAGCGATGAAGGCACACAACTCTTGGCAGCCCTTGGATAAATCTGGATTCACAAGCACATTTCTCATACTCTCTTTAGACAAAACTTATTTCCTAGCATAAGTTTTTCATATATCTCTTAAATTATTCTTCAAGATAAACTTTTCTAATGTCATTGATATTGAGAAATTCATAGATTAACTTGAAAACTCATAGGTCATTTATGATGGACTCACATCTGATATTTGCAGGGCCAATGAGGACTGTATATAGTATGCCAATATTGAAAAAAAATTATTCTAGAAAATTAATAAATAAAACATGTCTTCTGCCTTGACAGATATAACCTCCTTATGAAAAAATTAAAGATATAATGATAAAACAGCAAGCATTCAATTTATTAAAGATGACTATATTTAATTATTGTGATTCATGTATGGGCTGGTGATAACTGTGTCAAAGCAAAACTTGCACTGGCAAAAGTGAAACAGACAAGGAAAACTTCATTCAAAGCTATTGTAATGAGGAAGAGAGAACAGATCAGAGTCTGTACTCAACTCCAGTAAAGCAAAAGGTGAAGGGTATTAAAGAGCTGGTGTGTGTGTGTGTGTGTGTGTGTGTGTGTGTGTGTGGTAGTGGTGGTGGTAGGATGGAGATCATAGGCCATCTATGTCTGATAATTATCCTTACTCAAAGTAAAAGTAAACTTTCACATACTTTATGACAGGAGATAGAGTTGTGATTTGATTCCAAAAGAAGCTGAGCTCCTATCTTTCCAATGAGACTGGAAGATAAAGATTCCATCTTCACTGGTGATTGCATTTCAAAGATATGGCTAGCAGGTCTTTGAGGAAGACAGCCTGGGTTGTAATATTGGCAAGAGGCTTTTTAAAGAGATTTATCTCTCAAAAGAACAGAGACAGAATTCACAGTTACAAGTTTTCCAAAGGGAGGTGGAAACATCTCTGTGGTTAGACCATTTAGATTCTGTAGTCCCCATGATGAGAGAGGAGTTAGGAAGAAAGCTGCCTAAACCACAATCAATAATAATCACTAAAATAAAAATAGAATTTTCTTAAGCTTTTAAAAATGTTTTAAAGTTTTTTTTTCTGAAATAATATATCAAAAGACAAAATAGAATCTGTAATTGAACATATACTTTAAAATCAAAATAATTAAAATTAAATTTTTGAAAGTATGTTTATAAATCATATTAAAATTTTATTAGAAATAAAACTGTGTACAACTGTAATGTTCAATGTCCATTAAATGACTATTGATTGATCATCTATATATCCAGTTTTCAGGATGGCACAAATGGTAAAATATGATAAAATGCTTCTCAGCCACTTACACAAATGATTCTGTATTCCTCCAAACCAGTGACCTAGAACACAAAAAGAAGCAGAAAAATGCATATTAAACTCAACTGAGAAGTGACACTTGTTTTGTTTTGTCTTGTTTTGAAAGAATCTGTTTTGTTCCTGCTGAAATAAATTATAGTAGATTCATCTTTTTTCTTACCTAAGTGCTTCTGTTTTTTAAACTCATCACACTCACAAGCAGTGTCTTACTTTGGCCTAGTAGCAGCCAGCCCACACACTTTCCAGCATTAGGACCATTATCTTTAGCTTTGAGGATACAGATCTTCATTTCTCTGGGGTAGAGTGATGGTGTAATGAGAGGCGACGCTAACGGTTTTAGTATATGATGTCCTAGGACTGAGCACTGAATTCAAGCATCATCCATGTGTATAACATACTGACGTCTCTCAGGCATGAGGTCTGAGACAGAGGTCCCTCTTACCAGACTCTCTGTAGAGATCCAAGATGGAAACCTTTGCGGTACAGTATCATTATATTTAAATTCATTAGGATTTTAAGCCATTTGCCTGAACCTTGTTCAATTGCTTATCTCATTTTAATAATAGAAATATATTCAACACCTATTTTTGTCCCTTTGAAATATGTAGGATGGTTGGGATAGTATCTTCAACTAACTGAATGTTGTTAATTAAAGGTATCAATCCATTTATATTTGGCTTATACTTAACCTGGAGCAATACAGCACTTTTTGAACTATACAATTAAAATAAATTTCATGTTCTGGTGACAAATCCATTTTAATAATTCACATCCATCAGTCAACTATGACTTTGTGAATTTTGTGTCCTTGATCAGAATACTAATAGTTCTTAAAGCAATGCTGTCATTTGTCACTCACTAAAAGTATTAGTGATGGGCACACATAAGAGAAGTGATATATCTTGGAGAGAAAAACTCAACTTTTTTATTGTAGTTTAAAAAGTAATGTTTATATCACCATGAAGTATACTTAAACTGTGTATAGAATATTTAATAGAATAACTTTAATAAGGGTTGTAAATATCTCCCATCAAACTAAAGTGAGGTGTTTGGCTTGAATAGAAAAAAATAATTTTAATTTTTAAAATGTATGGTATAAATTCATTGTGAATCTGAATTTGACATTTGAATATTCTAAGTATGCAATTTGTAAAAGGACATTCAAGATGATGGAAGCAGGAGCTAACTAATCTGATAAGAATCATCTGAGAAGATTGCAGCTATTTTGAGAACATTTAAATTTTACAAGAAGGTGAGACAGTTATTGAGCAAATATGATACCATCTTACAACAAAAATATACTTTGAAGCTCAAAAGAGATACTTAGTGGCAATTATTGCTGCAATTATGATTGCAGTGATTATACAGAAGATGATTTGGTTTAAAAACTTTAAGCGGAAGTTAAAAACTAAACATTTATATATGTTAATCATTGCATGTTTATATTTTTTATCACTAGAGGTTTATTTACTGACTACCTAACCTCTCTAGTCTCCAATAATGCTGAAGAAGCTGAAATAGAATGGTTCTACGAAGGCCTACAATACCTTCTAGAACTAATACCCAAAAAAGATGTCCTTTTCACTATAGGGGACTGGAATGCAAAAGTAGGAAGTCAAGAAACACCTGGAATAACAGGCAAACTTGGCCTTGGAGTAGAGAATGAAGCATAACAAAGGCTAAAAGTTTTGCCAAGAAAATGCATTGGTCATAGCAAACACTCTCTTCCAACAACACAAAGGAGGATCATCACCAGATGGTCAATACCAAAATCAGACTGATTATATTATTTGCAGTCAAAGATGGAGAGTTCTATACAGTGAGCAAAAACAGGAACAGGAGCTGACTGTGGCACAGCTCCTTATTGTAAAATTCAGACTAAAATTTAAGAAAGGAAGAAATAGCACTAGACAATTCAGTTATGACCTAAATCAAATCCCTTACAATTATACAGTAGAAGTGAGAAATAGAGTCAAGGGATTAAATCTGATAGACAGAGTGCCTGAATAACTGTGGATGAAGGTTTGTGACATTGCATAGGAGACAGGGATCAAGACCATCCCCAAGAAAGAAGTGCAAAAAGGCAACATGGTTGTCTAAGGACATGTTATAAATAGCTATAAATAGAAGAGAAGTGAAAGGCAAAGAGAAAAGGAAAGATATACCCATTTGAATGCAGAGTTCCAAAGAATAGCAAAGAGAGATAAGAAAGCCTTCCTCAGTGATCAGTGAAAAGAAATAGAGGAAAATAATAGAATGGAAAAATCTAGAGATATCTTTGATAAAATTAGAGATACCAAGGGAACATTTCATGCAAAGACAGGCACAATAAAGGACAAAAGTGGTATGGATCTAACAAAAGTGGAAGATATTAAGAAGAGGTGGAAAGAATACACAGAAGAACTGTACAAAAAAGATCTTAACAACCCACATAATCACAATGGTGTGATCACCAATCTAGAGCCTGACACCCTAGAATGTAAAGTTAAGTGGGCCTTAGGAAGGGTCACTATGAACAAAGTAGTGGAGGTGATGGAATTCCAATTGAGCTATTTCAAATCCTAAAAGATGATGCTGTGAAAGTGCTACACTCAATATGCCAGCAAATTTGGAAAACTCAGCAATGGCCACAGGATTGGAAAAGGTCAGTTTTCATTCCAACCACAAAGAAATGCAACGCTAAAGAATGCTCAAACTACTGCACAATTGCATTCATCTCACATGCTAGTAAAGTAATGCTTAAAATTCTCCATGCCAGGCTTCAGCAATACGTGAACTGTGAACTTCTAGATGTTCAAGCTGGTTTTAGAAAAGGCAGAGGAACCAGAGATCAAATTGTCAACAACCACTGGATTATTGAAAAAACAAGAGAGTTCCAGAGAAACATCTTCTGCTTTATGGAATATGCCCAAGTCTTTGACTGTGTGGACATCAACAAACTCTGGAAAATTCTTCAAGAGGTGGGAATACCAAATCACCTGACCTGCCCCTTGAGAAATCTGTATGAGGTCAGGAAGCTACAGTTAGAACTGGACATGGAACAACAGACTGGTTCCAAACAGGAAAAGGAGTACCTCAAGGTTGTATATTGTCACCCTGCTTATTTAACTTATACGCAGTTTATATTATGAGAAATGTGGGGTTGGATGAAGCACAAACTGGAATCATTATTTCCAGGAGAAATATTAAAACCTCAGATATGCAGACACCATCCTTATGACAGAAAGTGAAGAACTAAAGAGCCTCTTAATGAAAGTGAAAGTGGAGAGTGAAAAAGTTGGCTTAAAGCTCAACATTTAGAAAACTAAGATCATGGTATCTGGTCTTATTGCTTCATGACAAATAGTTGGGGAAACAGTGGCTGACTTTATTTTTGGAGGCTCCAAAATCACTGCAGATGAAATTAAAAGACACTTACTCACTTGCAGGAAAGTTATGACCTTGTCAGCATTTTAAAAAGCAGAGACATTACTTTGCCAGAAAAGTTTCATCTAGTCAAGGCTATGGTTTTTTCAGTAGTCATGTATGGATGTGAGAGTTGGACTATAAAGGAAGCTGAGTACAGAAGAATTGATGCTTTTGAACTGTGGTGTTGGAGAATACTCTTGAGATTTCCTTGGACTGCAAAGAAATCCAACCAGTCAATCCAAAAGTAAATCAGTCTTGAATATTCATTGCAAGGACTGATGCTAAAGCTGAAACTCCAATACTTTGGCCACCTGATGCAAAAAACTGACTCATTGGGAAAGACTCTGATGTTGGGAAAGATTGAAGGTAGAAGGAGAAGGGGAAGACAAAGCATGAAATCATTGAATGGCATCAACAACTCAATGGACATGAATTTGAGTAAACTGGTGTTGGTGATGGAAAGGGAGGCCTGGCATGCTGCAGTCCATGGGATCGCAAAAGGTCAGAAATGAGTTATCTACTGATCTGAATTGAATTGAACCTTTCTAGTTTACCTCATCTAGTGGGCTGAAAGGCCTGCCAAGCTGGATAAGGCTTAGTGATACTTTGCAAGAATATGGTACTTTGGTTACCAGAAGCATAAATCAGTTATGAAGTGTGTTGGTATTGCTTTCTGTTAAAGATTTTTAAAATACTTTTTTCCTTTTACACTTATACTAAATTTAGATGTAGTTCAATAAAATGGGAGTGCAGTGGGAAGCCCTGAGGCAAGCTGAGTAGGACAGTCCTCAGGATTGACATGGTCCTTTGTTTCTCGGTTAAATTTTTAGGCAAGAATGATTATGGTTTGAATCTAAGTAACTGTAATTGTTATTACAGTTTTAGTCCTAGGATTGTCTTTATTTCATAACAGTTATCAGTGTTTTCCAATTTTTACTTGTTGAGATTGATATGTCTAAATGATATAATTTATCGTTGATTAAAAATGTAAGATATGATTAATATAATAAAGTATCTTATATTAAAATTTATTTTAATTAGTACTTTCTTTTCACACTTTATCATCAGCTCCTAAATTAAGTATAATTTTAAGGTTTACCTTTCAAGCAAGCATTGAGTAGGTGGTTACTCTGTGAAGCTCAACACCCTGGTTGTCAAGATGAGTAGTATGTCCTCCTGCTCTAAAAGAGTGCATGGATTCAGGAAGAATGCATTCATCTCATAGAGCACATGAGATCTACAATTTATTTTGTTTTGAATTAATAAATGCATGAAAGATCCCACTTGTTTAATATTAAAATCAGATGTGTACATTAGATGATTCAGAAAAATTAAGTGCTGACAGTCTGAGATAAGAATCAAGAAGAATTTTCTTGGTTGACTACAGTGAATTGTGATATTTTATTTATTTTTTAGAATAACTATCTACTATTACTACATTAAAATTTATTATGTGACCATGGTATATAATTATATACATTGAATTATATCTTATTTATATTGATTTATTATACATAGAATGTAATCATTAGAATATTATTATATTAAACCACATTGTAGAATCTTGCATTTAAAAAAGAATATATGGGAATACCAGAGTTTTTAATTTTCTTTTTGAAAGAAAGGATTTCTTTGTCTGTGTGGGTCTTTTCATTTTAGGGGTCCTGCAGTGACTCTCAGACACTTAAGCTTCAGGCCTGGAATCTGAGTAGTTACAAAGGAGAGGCTAGAAGAATTCAAGAATTATGTGCATTCAGAAGAAAGAATGAAGTTTAAATATGAATTGCTGTATGCACTTTTGGAGGACCATAATATTCTTCTAAGATTGTCATCTGATGTGAATTATTTGGATTTCAGTCTCTGAATGTCACCATTCCATACTCAAAACATCTGTTCTTGATGGATTTATTATCTTGTTTTTTAATTCATAACAAATTCTATTTATTATGTGTTTAGTAAAAATCAAGCTCCTTAGCTCCATCATACTGAAATAGAGAAATCATATCTGTGGATGTGATTAAGAGACTCTAGAACCACTATGATTTACACCAAAAGTCATAAGATGCAAACATCTCCCCTGCTATAGATTAAACTGCTGGTTACCTGCTCTGTTAGGCCCACCTGCAGTCAGGATGCTGGCTGTGACCTGGGCCCCTTCAATTATTGCATGATTGCAGCTGGACATACAGAAAGCAGTGAATACGAGGAAGCTGTCCTTGTGAGCACTGTGACAAGGCAAATAGCATTATCCACATTGAGGAGGCAGTACTGGCAGTGGGTTCAGCATTCCCAGCATGCCAAATTGATGATGTCCATGGTACACTTTGCAGTGTCTGTTCTCAAATGTTCATACAATTGTTAGATAATAACATTTGTGATGTTATTTCTGTTCAAACGTGATCTAGACACATATGGAAGTTTCTGTGAGCTAATGAATTTCTTTTATTAAATTCCTATTCTGTTTAAAATAGCCAAAGCAGATATTTGATGCTTGTGGTTAAGAATCCTGACTGGTATAGGAAACAAATCAATTAAAATAGTTAAAATACTATGTGTTCTGGAGATAAAAAGTTCTCTATCCCTCAAAGCACTTTTTTATCCTTAATTATTAACAGATAAGGATTAATAATAATTAATTATTACTATTAATCACATATTATTAATACATGATTCTCTACATTAGAGCTTGAAAATTTTGGAGCATCTTGTGTCTCCTGCTCACTGTAATTATTTTATTGTTGTTGCTTTTAATTATATTCTAATGGCTTATTCAAAGCCATAAAGTATCACTCATGTGACTCCCTCAATGAACCGAATTTTTTCGAGTTAGAGTTTTTATGAGAACAAATTTGTAATGAGTAAATATGTAAATACATAAATATGTAAAATTCTTCCCATATCTGTTTGTTTCATAATCACCGTATATGGGTTTGTCATTACCACACATATATGTATATGTCACAGATGTGTATATAGAGTTTTCATAAGCATAATAAAGGAGAGACATTTAGATATTTTTCAGTGAAGTATTTTGAAGGAAAAATCATCCAGGCAAAGTTTGGCTCTTACACAGTTCCCTTTCTTTCTATCCCTGAGGTTGTGTGCCTTATTTTTTGTGTGTGCTAAGTCATGTCCGACTCTTTGCAAGCCCATGGACTACATAGCCCGCCAGGCTCCTCTGTCCATGGAATTTTCCAGCCAAGAATACTGGAGTAGGTTGCCATTTCCTTCTCTAGGAGATTTTCTGGACCCAGGGATTGAACCCTCATCTCTTAAGTTTCAAGCATCGTTAGGCGGATTCTTTATTCACCAAGCTATCTGGGAGCCCCTACTCTTTTAATGCAAAGGTTTTGCCCCACAATCTGAGTTGAAACACAAAATACTCTTTTCATTTGTCTCCAGTCTTAATTCCTGTGCTCAACAATTAGATTTTTCAATCTCTGCCCCTGGTTTCCTCTCTCTGTCTCTCTTGCTCCTTCTTCATCGAAGGCTGATGGGAAGATCTGTCTGTGCAAAGCTGTGGTTTCTACCCAGGATGCTGCCTCTCCCTGCTCTTCACATCTACAGGAAATGCAACCTGTGAGTAGAAGCCAGCTCTGCCTGACCTTGGCGCAGGCTCTCTGTGTGATGAACCCAGCCTGAACCTCACTCCACAGGCTCCAGCCTGTCTGGGACAGGAGGTTATCTGACAAGAATAACTTAATAGCCAGAGGCAGGCTGCACACCAAGTGCATAGTTGCCAGAACAGCAGAAAAGCTAAGTTTACCGTAAGAGATGAGCAGCTTTTTAAAAGTGTCTAGCTGCAGGGAATTAAAGCTTCCAGATGGCAGAACTGCTGCTGATCTGCAGTCAGACACCCTATGATGCAATTCTCAGAGACACAGTCCCATTCTTAGCAATTCTAGGCTTGAACTCAAGAGGCAACCTTCTCCTCTCTCCCACCCTCTTTTCTTCCCCCTTCTAGATATGTAGCACATTCTTATTTTTTCTGCTCAAATTATAGGTACAGACTAAAAGTGATTTTAAAATAGTGTATCTAGTTTAGTTTGGAAAATAAAGAAATAGATTCAGAAGACATAGAATGATTTATTCTCTCACCCACCCTTGTGCCAAATAGTGCAAATAATTATACCTGCTTGCGCTTCAGGACATTTATGCTGAAAAATTCATTGTCTGCTGTGTTCTGTGAGAGCCAGAGTTATGGTGCTTTGATTGTAAAAACAACTATTGTAAAAGGCTTTAAAATCCTAATCCAAAATATAATAATGTCCCACTATCTCCCCATCTGGAGATCAGACTCTGGCAACCTGAAACACAAGCACAGCTCCAAACTCAATAATAGATCATGAAGGTATTCAGGAGTAAATATAGAATTCACATGTGTTTACTTTCATACTGCAATATCAGCAGAGTGAGAAAGTTGTTCAAAAAGGAGGACAAAGTGAAATATTTTTATGGCTAAACCACACCAGATGAAAATTAAAGGGAGGCCAGCAGCAAGTACATTATCTTTAAAAACTTCCAGCAGTCCATTGGTTCAGCACTGTTTATTGGGTTGACCATCTTTTTCCCACTGATTTTAAAATTACCTTTGTCATGTTATCAAGTTTCTATACTTGTGGGTATCTCTTTCTTTGTTTCCTATTTTGAACCATTGGTTTACTTCTCTATGCTAATTCTACAATAGTGCTGTTTTAATTGCTAAATTTTATAGTTCAAGACATACTATGAGCATGCATGCATAGTATGTGTTGAAATTTAACAGAGAAAGTTTCGTATTTTATTTCTCAGAATTATTTTGCCTGTTCTTAGCCATTTATTTTTACATGAAATTTAGGATGGTCTTCTTAAATTCCATTAAAAGAAAATACATTTGTAACTTTTATAAGTATATGTGTGTGTGTGTGTTACCTCAGCCACTCAGCTGTGTCTGACTTTTTGCAACCCTATGCGCTGCAGCCCACCAGGCTCTCTGTCCATGGAATTCTCCAGGCAAGAATATTGGGGTGGGTTGCCATTTCCTCCTCCAGGGGGTCTTCCCGACCCCAGGGATCGAACATGAGTGTCTTGCATCTCCTGAGTTGGCAAAGCATATTCTTTACCACTGAGTCACCTGAGAAGCCCTGATTTTTTATAAGTATTGCCTCAAATGTTTATAGATCTTGCAAGAAAATCAACATCTTTATTTTTTTCATATAGTATATGCTTTTAAAAATGATTTATATATATTTTGTAAAAATTCTAAACATATTAGATTTCTTAGAATTTCTATTTTAAATTCTATTCTAATAATATCCTTTTATTTTCTCATATATAAAGATATTATCAATGTTTTTGTGTTGTTCTTGTGTCTAGTTCACTTACTCATGCTAACTTATTTTAAATATTTTGCTGTATTTTATGTGTACTCTTACAAGTAAACATTCACATTATATAAGCATTGGAAGCTTATATAAGCATTATATAAGCATTTTTCTCCTTTTCAATCTATAGATTTTTAACTTTTATTTTTTAATTGTTTTATTTCTCCACTCAGGACAATATATAGTAGAAACAGTGAAATAGGGTATTCATTTCTGAAATAAATATCAGGTTTTTTTTTTGAAAAATATATATATACTACATGTTTATTTTATAAAAATTAGGAAACAGAAAATTAATAACATTTCATTTTATTGGCTCATGGTTTCATTCTATGCGAATATGATATCATTTTTTTCTTTTTTTTAATTGCATTGTGTAGCATGTGAAATCTAAGCTTCTGGACCAGGGATTGAACCCATGGTCCCAGCAGCGGAAGTGTGAGGCAGAACCCTAACCACTGGATCACGAGCTAATTCCCCAGGGAACTTCTTACTCCTAAAAATAAGGATAATTATTCTATAGTACACTTATTACTAATGATATTTGGTGAATAAATAAATGGAATGTCCTTAATTATGTTAATAGAGATATTTTCCATTCACAGATCACTAATAATCTGTTTTTTTAATATTGCAAATGAGTACTGAATTATAGTAAGTGCTTTCTGCATCTATTGTGATAATCTTTTCTTCTAAATCCATTAATTTGGTGGACTACATTGTCGGATTTTTAAATTGAGGTATCCTTCTCTGCTATGATATAATATTTGTTTCTACTTTTCTGACTCAATTTACTGAACTATTGAGTAAAGTGTCTATATCTGGTTAGTGAATGTGATATTGTCTATCTAAGTATCTACATAATGTAAAAACAATTAATAAATAGAAATCTCATTTAAATAGAATTCTTAGATCAGATGTGAAGAGCTCATGCCTTTTGATAACAGGGCATGATAATGATAATATCTATCTTCCTAGTAGATAATAAGAAGAGGAAAGACCCTCTTCTTCCCTGGCAAGGACTAAGGCAATGAAAAGCCACAGTTCTTTACTTATCATGTCCCTGCCAATTTCTTTTTTATTCATATAAAGACATTCTTTTTATTTTGCATGAGGGGACTGCACTTGGCTTACCATGGTTGCAAACTCTGAACTGCAGTTCTTTGTGGATCCTGAATAAACCCATCTGTGCTAGAGAAATATCTGGCAGTCCATTTACTTCAGGTCAGCATTTTGGTGGCCCATACAGAGAACAGAGATAACTCTCTACAGCTCTATGACTCATGAGCAAATGGGTGCAGGACCCACAGTTGAACCATTGTTGCTTACTGCTTTGCTCATCAATCATGGAGTTTGAAAATCCATCTTTCTTATGGATCCAATCTCATGCCCTCTGCATTTGAAGCTCTTTAGGTTTGTTCTGGATCTATTTAAAGTTTTTTTTTTTTTCCAGATTAAATTCTTTTTCTGTATACAAGTACTGGTATGGAATCTCTGTCTGACTTTGAGATCAGACTATCTCACCAAGGCTAGTGAACCTTTAACCTACTCTTTTGGGAACAGGGTTGGGTCACTTCTCTGAAATGGGGCCAGATTTTAGGTTTCAGTCTATTCCTTTGGAGGGACTATTCTTTGGAAACTGGTTAAAATATTATTTGGCAGGGCTTCTCTGGAACCAAGCTGTTTCCTTTGAATTGGCTGAGATTGGCTTTCAAGCTGTCTAAATTCAGTCATTTGTGTTGTAAGCTGTTCAAGCTATTTGAAAATTGTTCTTTACACTGGAGGGAAAAAAATTAAAAAAAAAAACCACCTCTAAGAAATGGGATCCCAGTTATCTAAGTATTTTGAGGGTGGCCTCCATACAAGGACTTTGGGAACTTTATCTTTAAAAATCATGCACATTTCTAACTAAATAGACCAAAACTGACCAAAGACCATTATGGAGAACTTTTGAAATCCCCAAACCGAATTTCCGTAAAACCAAATTGAACTACAGTGTTTCAGACATTTCCAGAACTGACTGGAACACTTGTTTTGATTGGTGCTTTGAGGCTTCCCAATGATATAAGGAGTCTATAATTGCCTCTTTGCAAAATAAGATTTTAAGATTAATTGAGGGCAACAAATGATTAAAGAAATATAAAATGTATTCCAAAGCCTCAGGCTCTTATTCCTTGACATCTTTGTTTCAGATACTACTTCTGGCATCATCTTCCTCCTTTCCTTCTATGCTGGCTGTGCCTCTTCTATATCCTCACAAATCCCCCATGCTAATTTTCTTGCTAAACTTCCTTTTTTCTCTGAAACACTAGGATCATTTGTCCCTAGTGAATCAGTAGCCACTTTCCTTATGGGAAAAATCTCCAACTGATATTGGCAAAATTCATAGAACCTCTTTTGTCAAATTTCACGTGGACACCTCAAAACTTCTTCTCATAATTAATCAATGCCCTATAAATAATCCTTTCAAGACTAATAGAAGATTACAAGGCTCAAGGCCTCATTTTCCTTTGTATTAGCCCCTGAAACACTCTTACATTGTTGGTGAGAAAACCGAAGGGCTGAGGGTGGAGGTTGTCTGGGACTTCTAAGCAATAAACAACTTTCTCAATCTTTTCTCAATCTGTTGTTTCTAACTTTCATAGCTTACTAACATCGGTTCCAACTGGAAGTGAATTCTTCACTGTAATTGATGTATGCAGTGCATTCTTTAGTATTCTGGTTGATGAGGCTAACCAATAGCTTTATGCCTTCACCTGAGAAGAAAAAAAAATTCTACTGGATAGTAATATCTCAGGGCTATACTAAGAGTCCTTGTTGTTTCTTGCAAATTTCACACACTAATCTGGATGATTAAAATTTCCACTTTGTAGGAATGTGTGGATGATTTGTTTCTTTGCTTTCCTTCTCAAGTCTAGTCCCAAGAAGACAGCATCCACTATCTAAAATTTTATCCTTATAAGGACATTAGATCACCAAAGAAAAGTTACAATTTCCTCAAATCCACGTTTAATTATTAGGGCATCTGATAACAGAACAAGGGCTACACATAGATCCAAATAGATATTCTAGTGTCTTACTGCTACTGCTGCTAAGTTGCTTCAGTCATGTCCGACTCTGTGTGATCTCATAAGTGCCAGCCCACCAGGCTCTGCCGTCCCTGGGATTCTCCAGGCAAGAACACTGGAGTGGGTTGCCATTTTCTTCTCCAATGCATGAAAACGAAAAGCGAAAGTGAAGTCGCTCAGTCGTGTCTGACTTTTCGCTACCCCATGGACTGTAACCTACCAGGCTTCTCCTTCCACGGGATTTTCCAGGCAAGCGTACTGGAGTAGTGTGCCATCGCCTTCCCAAAACTAAACCTAAGTGCCAATTGTGAGGTCTTTCTCAATCCATTTGGTTATTGCTTAAATTTGATTCTAAATTTCTCTATTATCAAAACTCTATATGCTTTATTCTCAACAATAACAACCCTGATCAAATTTTATGGGAAGAACCAGATGGCATAGCCTTCAAGGCCTTAAAGGAGAGTTTAATGCCCCCTTTCTTTCCCTTGGAAATCCCAATTATCAGATTCCTTTCTTCTTTTTGTATACAAAAAGAAAAGAAATGCCCTTGTGAAACTCACCCGAAAACATGGGAACCAACATTAATCCATAGGGTGTTATAACTAGAATGGGGCTCTGTAGCATGCGATACTCACCTTGCCTGAGAGTCACTATAGACACTGCCATTTTGATTGAAACCACTGGGGAAATTATTATGGAATCCCCTTTAACTATTTTTGTACTTCATGCAATGGACAGTTCCCTGAATTCACTTCACACTCCAAATTTCTCAATCAGCCAACTCACTTCCTATGGAGTCCTTTTGTTAACTGGACCTCACAGAACTCTTTTACATTGTCATACTCTTGACCCAGCTACTCTTCTTCCCTCTGTAACTGATAATATCCTTCAAAATTGCTTAATACTGATGAATCGCCTTCTGACTCCTTATAATGATGTACAGGAAATTCCATTGGGTGATGTTGACATCTCATGGTTCACTGATGGTTTTATTTAAAAGGTGAAAATGGAAATATTGTCCTGAGTTTGCTATTATAACTCCCTTTGAGGTTGTGGAGGCAGCATCTTTCCTATTGCTACTTTAGCCCAACAAGTTGAATTGTACACTCTTACACAGGTTTGTACTTTAGCCAATAACAAAACTGCAAGATTTATGCTGATAATAGATATACTTTCAGAGTCATTCATGATTTTGGATTATTGTGGAAGCAACATGGGCTTCCATACTTCCAGGAGAAATAAAATTAAAACTGGCCCCTGTTCTGGAATAATTTCATTCAGTAATTTTTATCTGTAGATTTGGCTGTTATTGATTCTGTGACATTCTAAAGTTGACTTTCTATAAGCTAAAAGGAATAAGTTTTCTGATATTTCTGCAAGGAATCCTGTCTTCAAAGGGACCAACAACAACCAGACCTCTGTTACAGTCCAAAGGGATATTTCCCCAAATGATATTTCAGAAAATCTCATTAGAGAAGTCTAACCATTTACCAAAGAAAATGAAAAGCAAAATTGGAAATTCACAAATTGTTGATTTGATAAAAACAGAAAACTCTGGCTTGAACCAGATAACAATTTTTTTTACTGGAAATTCTATTCCTCATCATTATGACCCTAACCATTAGATCCTCAGTTTACTGAAAAAATGATAGCAGTCATGAATTAGTTTCAATGACCAAACAATAATAAGTCCGAAAAAGTGGCTCTCTCACTTTTACCATTTGTCTGAAACAACCAAGAGAAGTCTTTGCTCTGCTCCTGGACATTTTAAGCTGCCTGGTGGACTATTAGAGGTCTGGCAAATGGATTTCATTCAACTTTCTCTGCCTCATAAATACAAATATATTTCAGTCATGGTCTGTATGCTTTCATACTGGATGGACAATGCTTACTAGTCTCAGTCCTGTGGTTTAGTCAAATACATTAATGACATTTTTAGGATTCAGTTGGCAAAATTTATGGAGGCCCTCATAATAACTTGACCAAAGTCACTGTTGTAAATCCTGCTCAATTTCAGGTCCACTTATTTTGGCACTCACAAACTCACACTTTAAGATAGTTACAATAGGCCTGATGTACTGCTTCTTCTGACACACAACTGATAAAAGGATAAGAACTCCAATCTTGCAAAGGCCTAATTGCCCCTACTAAAAAAAAATCATGTTTTGGTAGGGCAGTCTTTTCACAGTGTAAACTCAGAAGACGAAGACCTTAAGAATCATACTTTACAACCTGGAGATTTTGTCTGTTGGAAAAGTTCCTCTGAAAGAAATCTCTTCAATCTCACTGGAAAGGCTCCTGACAAGTATTCCTAACCAGTCTTTGTACCACCATACTCCAAGGAATGGACTCTTGGATTGACATGACACATCTAAAGAAAGTGCAAAGCACTTATTGGACCTGTGCATCACTTGATAAAATCTGAGAGTAAACATATTTCAGAATTAAATGAGATAACATCCATTAAGCCAGCTTTCCCAAGATATCCAGACCAGGCCTGTTAGAAGTTTGTTGCCAAACATTTAACAATGGTAAAATATTTCTGGTGATCTCCGAAGTCTGTGATCATAACATATGGATTTTAGACAAAAAAATGTTTGAGAGTTCTCTTTTACTTCTCATTGTTAGTTGAATGCAAACTTAGTAGTTTTCTAATCTGTTGCTTTCCCTCCAAAATGAGACTTTATACCCAGGAAAGGTCTTTTGTGACCCTGAAGGACAAAAAGCTACTGAGACTAGAAAACAGACTCTTTATCAGCAATGCATCTAGAGAAAGATCTTAATCAAGACAGATAGGAAAATGTAAAAATTTAATTAGCAGAAACTTCAGTTAAGTAGAATTGGGAGGCCAGAATGGGGAGCTCAAGTGCCCTGTGATGATAGCAGAGCCCAACAAGAGAGAAAAGAATTTTATCTTCTTTCCTAACAAGAAGGTAATCAATAAAACACCATGGACTCTATTTACTGTAGCCCTTACACTTCTTTTGGCTCTACATAAAAGTGTTCTCTTTCTCTTGCCCTTTGGGGACTTTCACATGACTCACCATGATTGCAAACCTTGAATTGCAATTCTCTGCTGTTCCTGAATAAACTCATTCTTGCTGAAGAAATATTTGGCAGTCTATTTGTTTCAGGTCACAATATATCTCTACCTATCTATCTGTCTATCATCTCTCTAGCTCTAGGAGAATCAACTAAGACAATCAGCGACAAAATTATAGACTGAGCTAATGGTTTATTGACTCAGCAACAAGAGAAAGCACACTCAAAGGCCACCATGGGACATTTCACCCAAAATTGAAAAAGTTGGAGTAATTGTGATGTTAGGGGAAAGAATGGAGTTTAGGTAAATTCAAATCAAGTGTTTGGACAGGTTCAAATCAAAGTAAGTTGCATGTAAAGAGGTTAATATCTGCTCTGGACAGCAAAGGAACCCTGGGATTTTGTTTCTTTCAAAACTACAAAGTTATGATAAATGTGAAAAAGTATGTTTAGAAACTCCACTCCATCTGGATGGAAAATCAAGGCTGCTTTTCTATGTGAAAGCCAATTAGATCCTTCAGGCAAGAGAAGGATGATACATTTTTACTGATGTAATTGCAAACATTTTCTGATAGTCTTTCATTTTGGAGACAGAGAATAAAGTTTTGCTGTGAATAGAAAGTAGTCACTCAAGGAAGGGATTTCTATGATATTTGAAAGTTGCAGAGGGACCTTGGGGAAAAAAAATGTTTCTTGTTAACTAGGCAGCTGGCTTTATCTGCATCTGTCATCCCAGCCTGATGAATGTAACAGTAGATTTTTGCTTTCTCAGTCAGAGCTAATTCTCTTTTTCTTCCTCTATTTCTCATGTATAAATGAGCTATATGTATGTAATTTGTACATAAATATGTATTTATATGAGGCTTCTCTGGTGGTTCATTAGGAAAGAATGAGCAGTGAAGGAGACATGGGTTTGATGCCTGGGTCAGGAAAATCCCTTGCAGAAGGAAATGGCAATCCACTCCAGTATTCTTGCCTGGAAAACTCCATGGACAGAAGAGCCTGATGGGCTATAATCCATGGAGTCACAGAAGAGTCAGAGATGACTTAGTGAATAAACAACAACAAAAAAATGTATTTATATATGTATGTATACATACATTTACACATCACTATGCACATTTATCGTAACAGTGATTTTACATTATAATTTAACAATATTTTATCAATGCAAAGAAATACAGGAAAATAATAGAATGGGAAAGGCTAGAGACCATGTCAAGAAAATTAGAAACACCAAGGGAAGTTTTCATGCAAAGATGGGCTCAATAAAAGACAGAAATGGTACGAACCTAACAGAAGCAGAAGATATTAAGAAAAGGCAGCAGCATACACAGAAGAACTATATAAAAAAGACCAAAATGACCCAGATAACCATGATGGTGTGATCACTCACCTAGAGTCAGACATCCTGGAGTGCAAAGGCAAATGGGCTTTAGGAAGCATCACTACAAACAAAGCTAGTGGAGGTGATGAAATTCCAGCTGAGATATTTCAAATCTTAAAAGATGATGCTGTTAATGTGTTGCACTCAGTATGCCAGCGAATTTGGAAAATGCAGCAGTGATCACAGGACTGGAAAAATTTAGTTTTCATACCAATCCCAAAGAAAGGCAATGCCAAAGAATATTCAAACTAATGCACAATTGCACTCATCTTACATATGAGCAAAGAAATCCTCAAAACTCTCCAAGTCAGGCTTCAATAGCACATGAACCGAGAACTTCCATATGTTCAAGCTGGATTTAGAAAAGGCAGAGGAACCAGAGATCAAAATGCCAACATACTTTGGATCATAGAAAAAACAAAAGAATTCCAGGAAAGCATTTATTTCTTCTTCATTGACTACATTAAAGCCTTTGGCTCTGTAGATCACAAAAGTGAGGAAAATTCTTAAAGTGATGGGAATACCAGACCACCATACCTGCCTCCTGAGAAATCTGTATGCAGGTCAAGAAGCAACAGTTAGAACTGGACAAGGAACAATGGACTGGTTCAAAATTTGGAAAGGAGCACGTCAAGGCTGTATACTTTCACACTGCTTATATAACTATACAGAGTACATCATGTGAAATGCCGGGATGGATGAAGCACAAGCTGGAACCAAGATGGCCGTGAGAAATGTCAATAACCTCAGATATGCAGATGACACCACCTTTATGGCAGAAAGCAAAGAGGAACTAAAGAGCTTCTTGATGAAGTTGAGAGGAGAGTGAAAAAGCTGACTTAAAACTCAACATTGAAAACACTAAGATCAGGTCCTATCATTTTATGTCAAATAGATGGGAAAACAGTGGAAACAGTGAGACTTTTCTTGGCTCCAAAATCACTTCAGATGGTGACTGCAGCCATGAAATCAAAAGACACTTGCTCCTTGGAAGGAAAGCTACAACACACCTAAACAACACATTAAAAAGCAGAGACATTACTTTGTCAACAAAGGTCTGTCTAGTCAAAACTATGATTATTCCAGTAGTCATGTATGGATGTGAGAGTTGGACCATAAGGAAAGCTGAGCATTAAGAATTGATGCTTTTTAACTGTGGTATTAGAGCAGACTGCTGAGAGTCCCTTGGACTGCGTGGATTTCCAACCAGTCCATCCTAAAGGAAATCAGTCCTGAATATTCATTGGAATGAATGATGATGAAGATGAAGCTCCATTACTTTGACTACCTGATGTGAAAAACTAACTCATTAGAAATGACCCTGATGCTGGGAAATATTGAAGGCAGGAGGAGAAGGGAACAGCAGCAGATGATATGGTTGGATGGCATCACCGACTCAATGGATGTGAGTGTGAGCCGGGTCTGGGAGTTGGTGATAGATAGGGAGGCCTGGGGCTCTGCAGACCATGGGGTCACAAAGAGTTGAACAAGGCAGAGTGACTGAACTGAGCTTATTGATATACACCCTTATACACACACATATTATTTTCAGCTTCTACTGATCTAAACTACTTTATTACCAAAGCTTTAACTTCCTGAAAAATTAAGTTGCATATATGTCCCAATTTAGAAAGGTCCAGCAATTCAAATCATTAGGAAGGTGTTTTATTTATTTTGGTATTCAATGCTCTCTTCTAGTTTAAATAATACACAAAGATACTATAATAAAGTGAAACAGTCTGCGGCCCCACTAAAATGCTTTAACAGATAGTGCCATTTTGCCAAATAAGCCTAAGATTTTTTTTTAAGAAACACACTGTTATAGACATAATTAATATCTTCTAATCTATTCTCCCCCATCTTAGCAACTGAACTTTAATTTTACATAAATATATGCATATACACACACATATTGACCTATGTGTATAAATAATTAAAATGAAGTAAAGTCACTAACCATCTAAAAGAATATATGTGTGTGTGTGTGTGTGTGTGTGTGTGTGTGTATACACACACTCCCACAGATACATTTCTTTAATTTTCTATTCACTTTTTCAGGGTAATAATTGGTATTTTTATGCTGTTTTTTGCTTCCTTCATTTGTACCTATTACTGTTTTATAATGTCTAAAATTTCTTTTTGCTTCTGTTCTATTCATTTTGGTTTATTTTGTTTTAGATGTTATGTTTTCTCTTCCAGTTTTAGGAATATACATATGCTTAATTCAGGCTTCCTTTTCATTAGAGGGCATATTATTTCCATCAAAATAACGTTTATATTTTTGGTTTTAGTAATATATTTTTTCATGAGTTTCTTCAAAATTTTCACAAATTTTAATTTTCAGGTTCATCAAGGATGGACGTTTATTTTCCTTGTCCTTTTTGCCCTGTCTTTCTGCACTCACCTTTATTTATCTAGAAGTTTTGTGTTTGCCTACTTTTGGCCTCTGTGGAGTCTCCATGTTTGAAGTAGATGTAAAGTCTGTGTCTGTCTCCCCTTTTTCATAGTGATGGTGATATTAAAAATAAGTCAAAGCCAATAAGCAAGCCTGTCAGTGAGTTGCCCAAAGTTTGGATATGACACAAAATTCACATTGTTCTCCCTTCCCATGTATGTGGCTGCATGTCATTGCTCAAAGAGTCATTAGTAAGAAGTTTTCTGTAAATGTGGTTTTGAATAGGGAGAAGAAAACGGCAACCCACTCCAATATTCTTGCATGGGCAGAGGAGCCTGGTGGGCTACAGTCCATAGGGTCGCAAAGATTCAGATGTGACTGAAGAAATTTAGCATCCATGAAAGCTTTGAACAGCATAATCCCACTCCAGTTTCTAAATTCAAGCATTCTGTTTCAAGCTTCTACACTCCCCTCAACAAAAAATGGCTGATTTGAATAGTTTCTAGTCATCATTACTCTGTATTTCTTACCTTAGCAGGTCTCCCTTCCCTGCCATTAAAAAACAAAAATTATTGGAGTATAGCTGATTTATAACTTTGCATTAGTTTCAAGTGTATAGCAAAGTGAATGAGTTATACATATACAAATGTTAACTCTTTTTAAGATTCTATTCCCATATAGGCCATTACAGAGTACTGAGTTGAGTTCCTTGTGCTATACAGTTCATGGGGTTCTGCAGGCAAGAATACTGGAATGGATTGTCATTTTCTTCTCCAGTGGACCATGTTTTGTCAGAAGTCTTCACTCTGATCCAACAGTCCTGGCTGACCTTGCACAGCAAGGCTCATGGCTTCACTGAGTTGCCATTTAGCATGATAAGACTGTCCTCAAATATGCAGATAATACCATTATAATGACAGAAAGTGAAGAGGAAATAGAGAAGCTCTTGATAAGGGTTAAAGAGGAGAGTAAAAAAGATGGATCAAAACTCAACATTCAAAAAACCAGGACCATGTCACCTGGTTACATCACTTCATGGCAAATAGAAGGAGAAAAAGTGGAATCAGTGGCAGATTTTATTTTCTTGGGCTCCAAAATCACTGTAGACAGTAACTGTAGCCCCAGAATTAAAAGATGCTTGCTCCATGGAAGGAAAGCTAAGACAAACCTAGTGCAGTTCAGTTCAGTCACTCAACCGTTCTGACTCTTTGTGACCCCATGGACTGCAGCACGCCAGGATTCCCTGCCCATCACCAACTCTCAGAGTTTATTCAAACTCATGTCCATTGAGTCAGTGATGACATCCAACCATCGAATGCTCTGTCGTCCCCTTCTCCTCCCACCTTCAATCTTTCCCAACATTAAGGGCTTTAAATGAGTCAGTTTCTTGCACATGGTGGCCAAAGTATTGGAGTTTCAGCTTTAACATCAGTCCTTCTACTGAGCATCAAGAACTGATGTCCTTTAGGATGGACTGGTTGGATCTCCTTGCCTCCAAGATCCTCTCAGGAGTCTTCTTCAATACCACTGTTAAAAAACATCAATATTCGGTGTTCAGCTTTCTTTCTTTCTTTCTTTCTTTTTATTGTAACAAATTCAAGAAAGACTTTTTTCTTTACACTATTGTGTTGGTTTTGCCATACATTGACACAAATCCGCCATGGGTATACATGTGTTCCCCTTTCAGAACACCCCTCCCACCTCCTTCCGGATTTCATTCCTCTGGGTTATCCCAGTGCACCAGCCCTGAGCACTCTGTATCATGCATCAAACCTGGGTTAGCGATTCACTTCACATATGATAATTTACATGTTTCAATGCCATTCTCCCATGTCACCCAGCCCTTGCCCTCTCCCATAGAGTCCAAAAGACTTTTCTATACATCTGCATCTCTTTTGTTGTCTTGCATATAGGGTTATCATTACCATCTTTCTAAATTCCATATATATGTGTTAGTATACTGTATTGTTGTTTTTCTTTCTGGCTTACTTCACTCTGTATAATAGGCTCCAGATTCATCCACCTAATTAGAACTGATTCAAATGTATTATTTTTAATGGCTGAGTAATATTCCATTGTGTATATGTACCACAGCTTCTTTATTGATTCATCTATTGATGGACATCTAGATTGCATCCATGTCCTGGCTATTGCAAACAGTGCGGCGATGAACATTAGGGTACATGTGTCTCTTTCAATTGTGGTTTCCTCGGTGTGTATGCCCAGCAGTGGGATTGCTGGGTAATATGGCAGTTCTATTTGCAGTTTTTTAAGGAATCTACATACTGTTTTCCATAGTGGCTGTACTAGCTTGCATTCCCACCAACAGTGTAAGAGGGCTCCCTTTTCTCCACATCCTCTCCAGCATTTATTGCTTGTAGACTTTTGGATGGCAGCCATTCTGACTGGTGTGAAATGGTACCACACTGTGGTTTTGATTTGCATTTCTCTGATAATGAGTGATGTTGAGCATCTTTTCATGTATTTGTTAGCCATTTTTATGTCTTCTTTAGAGAAATGTCTGTTTAGTTCTTTGGCCCACTTTTTGATTGTGTCGTTTATTTTTCTGGAATTGAGCTGCAGGAGTTGCTTGTATATTTTTGGCGTTCAGTTTTCTTTATAGTCCAACTTTCACATCTATACATGACTGCTGGAAAAATCATAGCCTTGACTATATGGACCTTTGTTGACAAAGTAATATCTATGCCTTTGAATATGCTATCTAGGTTGGTAATATTTTGCCTTCCAAGGAGTAAGCGTCTTTTAATTTCATGGCTGCAATCACCATCTGCAGTGATTTTGGAGCACAAATGATAAAGTCTGCCACAGTTTCTACTGTTTCCTCATCTACTTGTCATGAAAGAATAGGACCAGATGCCATGAACTTACTTTTCTGAATGTTGAGCTTTAAGCTTTAAGCTCTCCTCTTTCCCTTTTATCAAGAGGCTCTTTTCTTCAGTTTTTCCTCACTTTCTGCCATAAGGGTGGTGTCATCTGCCTATCTGAGGTTATTAATATTTCTCCTGGCAATCTGGATTCCAGCTTGTGCTTCCTCCAGCCCAGTGTTTCTCATGATTTATTCTGCATATAAGTTAAATAAGCACGGTGCCAGTATACAGCCTTGACATATTCCTTTCTCTATTTGGACGGTCTGTTGTTCCATGTCCAATTATAGTTGTTGCTTCCTGATCTGCACACAGATTTCTCAGGGAGTCTGGTATTCCCATATATTTAAGAATTTTCCAGTATGTTGTGATCCACACAATCAAAGTCTTTAGCATAATCAATAAAGCAGAAATAGATGCTTTTCTGGAACTCTCTTGCTCTTTCAGTGATCCAATGGATGTTGGCAGTTTGAACTCTGGTTCCTCTTCCTTTTCTAAAATCAGGTTGAATATCTGGAATTTCGCAGTTCATGTATTGTTGAAGCTTTGCTTGGAGAATTTTTAGCATTACTTTACTAGCATGTGAATGAGTGTAATTGTGAGGTAGTTTGAGCGTTCTTTGACATGGCCTTTCTTTGGGATAGGAATGAAAACTGATGTTTTCCAGTCCCATGGCCACTGCTGGGTTTTCCAAATTTGCTGCATTTGAGTGTGGCATTTTCACAGCATCATCCTTTGGGAATTGAAGTGGCTCAACTGGAAAACCATCACCTCCACTAGCTTTGTTCATAGTGATGCTTCCTAAGACCTACTTGACTTCACATTCCAGGATGTCTGGCTCTGGGTGAGTGATCACACCATTGTGATTATCTGGGTCATAAATATCATTTTTTAATAGTTTTTCTGTGTATTCTTGCCACCACTTCTTAACATCTTCTGCTTCTTTTAGGTCCCTATCATTTCTGTCCTTTATTCAGCCCATCTTTGCATGACATATTCCCTTGGTATCTCTAATTTTCTTGAAGAGATCTCTAGTCTTTCCCATTCTATTGTTTTCCTCTATTTCTTTGCATTGATCTTGGAGGAAGGCTTTCCTGTCTCTCCTTGCTATTCTGTGGAACTCTGCATTCACATGGGCATTGCTTTCCTTTTCTTCTTTGCTTTCCATGTCTCTTCACAGCTATTTGTAAGACCTCTTCAGACATTTTGCTTTGTTGTACTTCTTTTTCTTGGGGATGGTCTTGACCCCTGTCTCCTGTACAATGTAATGAACCTCTGCCCTTATTTCATCAGGCATTCTGTCTATCAGATCTACTCCTTTAAATCTATTTCTTATGTCCACTGTATAATCATAAGTGATTTGATTTAGATCAGACCTAAATGGTCTAGTGGTTTTCCCTACTTTCTTCAATACAGGTCTGAATTTAACAATAAGGAGTTCACGATCTAAGCCACAGTCAGATCCAGGTCTCGTTTTTCCTGACTGTATGGAGCTTCTCCATCTTTGGCTGCAAATAATATAATCAATCTGATTTCAGTGTTGGCCATCTGCTGATTCTATGTGTAGAATCTTCTCTTATGTTGTTGGAAGAGGGTGTTTGCTATGACCAGGGTGTTCTCTTGACAGAACTCTATTATCCTTTGCCTTGCTTCATTCTGTACTCCAAGGCCAAATTTGCCTGTTACTCCACGTGTTTCCTGACTTCTACTTTTGCATCCAATCCCTTATATTGAAAAGGACACCTATTTTTGGAGTGTTAGTTCTAAGAAATCTTGTAGGTCTTCATAGAACTATTCAACTTCAGCTTCTTCAGCATTACTGGTTGGAGCATAGACTTGGATTACTGTGATATTGAATGGTTTGCCTTGGAAACAAGCAGAAATCATTCTGTCTTTTTTGAGACTGCATAGAAGTACTACATTTTGGACTCTTGTTGACTATGATGGCTACTCCATTTCTTCTAAGGGATTCTTGCCCACAGTAGTAGATATAATGGCCATCTGAGTTAAATTCACCCATTCCAGTCCATTTTAGTTCGCTGATTCCTAAAATGTCGACATTCACTCATGCCATCTCCTATTTACACATTTCCAATTTGCCTTGATTCATGGACCCAACATTCTAGGTTCCTATCCAATATTGCTCTTTACAGCATCAAGCCTTGCTTTTATCACCAGTCACATACACAATGGGGTGATGTTTTTCCTTTGTTTCTGTCTCTTCATTCTTTCTGGAGTTATTTATTTACTGATCTCCAATAGCATATTGGGCACCTACTGACCTGGGGAATTAATCTTCCAATGTCCTACCTATTTGTCTTTTCATACAGTTCATGGGGTTCTCAAGACAAGAATACTGAATTATTGCCATTCCCTTCTCCAATGGACCACATTTTGTCAGAGCTTTCCAGCATGACCTGTCCACCTTGGGTAGCCCTATATGACATGGCTCATAGTTTCATTGACTTGGAAAAGGCTCCAGTCAATGTAATCAGATTAGTTAGTTTTCTGTGATTGTGGTTTCAGTCTGTCTGTCCTCTCATGCATCAGATTAGTTAGTTTTCTGTGATTGTGGTTTCAGTCTGTCTGTCCTCTCATGCCCTCTCTCAGTGCCCCCCATCTTACTGTGGATTCTCGTACCTTGGATTTGGGGGTATCTCTTCTCGGCTGCTCCCCACTCTAGCGCCACACAATGTAGACAGCATATTAAAAAGCAGAGTCAGCATTTTGCTGACAAAAGTCTGTATAGTCAAAGCTATAGTTTTCCAGTAATCGTGTATGCATGTGAGAGATGGACCATAAAGAAGGTTGAATGCTGAAGAATTAATGCTTTCAAATTGTAGTGCTGGAGAAGATACTTGAGAGTCCCTGGAAATGTAAGAAATCAGTCCTGAATATTCATTGGAAGGACTGATGCTGAAGGTGAAGCTTTAATATTTTGCCACCTGATGTGAAGAGCCAGTTCACTGGAAAAGACTCTGATGTTTGAAAGGCGATAGCAAAAGGAGATGGCAGAAGACGAAATAGTTAGATAGTATCACCAACTCAATGAAAAGGAATTTTGACAAACTCCAGGAGATAGTGAAGGACAGGGGAGCCTGGTGTGCTACTGTCCATTGTGTCACAAAGAGTCCGACAAGACGAGTCGACTCAACAAGAACAACCCTATGCTATATAGCTCGTTATTTTTAGTTATTAGTTTTATATATCATAATATGTATATATCAATTCCAGTCTCCCAACTTATACCTCTCCCCCTTATCTGTGGTTAATTATCATGTTTGTTTTCTATATCCATGATTCTACTTCTGTTAGATTCCATATTTACACTATATCATATGACAATTATCTTTCTGTGTCTGACTTTACTCAGTATGGCAGTCTCTAGATTCATCCATGTTGTTGCCAATGGCATTATTATTCATGGCTTATTAATATTCCAGTATATCTATATACCACATTTGACTACATGTACTGGCTATTGTAAGTGGTGCACAATGAATATTGGGGTGCATGTACCTTTTCCCTTTCAAAAGCTAGACTAAACTTTCTGTCTTATTTAATACTTCACATCTTAAATCAAAGATACTATTGTTTTTAAATTCAGCTCTTTACTTACGATTTGTTTTTAACTCTTAGTAAACCATTGCTATGTGTTTGCAAAAGTGAGTAAGAGAAAAATTTCCCAAACATAATACCAAACTACTAATACTACTAATACCATATAAACTACTAATGTTATATGTAGTAGCAGAACTACTAATACCATCTTGAAATCATCCAAGAATGAAATCATTTGGATTTAAATGGAATTGCTTTTATCTTAAATTTAATTTTATAAAATTGTTCAATTGACTTTTCATTCAGATAACAGTAGGTTAGAAATTTAATTTTTCAAAATATGTATCATTATCCTTATACAAGAATAATTACATCATAGTGTCTTTTAAACATTCTTGTGATATTTTCTGACACTTTAGTTTCACAAATATAATCCTTGTCTATTTAAAAGTACTAACATTCTTCCCTTCCCCATCATTTTTTTTTTTGTATTTTTCTTTGCTGTTTAGTCCCAGCTTGAACTGCTTCATGATTGATGAAACCCAGCAGGCTGTTACAACCATTCAGAGAACAAGCTATGTCTTCATTTATACCTTATTAACTTAAGTGCCAGGGTTCACAGGCATGTTACAGTTGTCAAAACATAGTCTGATCAACCACTTGGGGAAGAAAAAACTGAAAATTTACTCAGAAATCTCTCGGTATGTAAGTATTTGTGACATTAGTTATAAAAGTTTTCTGGTTCAAAATACAGGCTTTACCATCTTATAAATCTAAAGGCAAATTTCACAGTCACTTGGATTACTGAATTTAAGAAGAGACACAAATCTAATGCCACTTATTAAACTAATTTCTGAGCCATCTCTTAAGGGAAAGTTTAGAAGGTAAGTGTTACCTTGCAGAACACTTTAGTTTTAGAGACAAAATTTTTCTCTTCCTTCTCTGTGGGTCATTTCATATATATATATATATATATATATATATATATATATATATATATATATCTCATTGATAATAATTTAATTTGATCCACACTGAACCCAAATTAACATGCTTCTGTGCTATTCCACACCAGACACTCTGGTGTATATATATACATATATGTATATACATATATATGTCAAAGAATTTACAGATCGACAGAGATACAAGCAAATTGTTTGATATTCTCTACGTTAACTGCAACAATAAGCAAGACAAGTCTCTGTGGACTGTTGAAGGCTGACAGGGAGTTAGTATAACAGAAGATTAATGTCCTAACTGGAGAATTGCATGAGATTAACCTGAAGTCTGACTGAAGCCATGCTTGTTATGAAAGACAATATTGTGAATATGAATTATGGATTCATATTCATCACATGAATTAGAAGATATAGTAAGGAGTTTTTCATATTATATTTTACATACTAGATAATTGTGGAAGGGTCTTAGAGAAAGAAGAGCATTATTTCGCAATTGTGTGAGATGAGTGCAATTGTTTCAAACATTCTTTAGCATTGCTTTTCTTTGCAATTGGACTGAAAACTGACATTTTACAGTCCTGTGGCCACTGAGGAGTTTTCCAATTTTGCTGGCATATTGAATGTAGCACTTTAACAGCATCATCTTTCTCCTAGAGTCTGTAGAAGAAATACAGCCCTAAGAAAACCTTGGATTCAGACTTCAAGCTTACGGAGCTGCAAAAGGATAAATTTCTATTGTTTTATACTATTTCATTTGTAGCAAGTGGTTACAGCAGTCACAGGGAACTAATACAGACTGACTTTATCAAGGATTCACTTTTAATAGAGATAGCTGAAGAAAGCATTTTAAGATAAATGTGTGTGTATGTATATCTCAAAATTCTCAGGTTCCTCATTAATAAGAACAAAAACTGTGGTTACTGTTATGAGTTTGGAGATCTATTGAGAAACTCTATTTTAGACTGTGTGGTATGAAAAATAATGGCTTCTCAAATATGTCCATATCCTAATCCCAGAACCTCTGAATATGCCATTTTATGACAAAAGGGAATTAAGGTGGCAGGTGAAATTAAAGTTGATCACTAATCAACTGACTTTAAAATAGTGAGATAGTCCTTGCTTATTCCAATGAGCTTAATGCAACCACAAAGGTTTTGAAAGATAGAAGAGGGAGGCAGAAGAGTCAGTGCCAGAGTGACATATATGAGAAAGATTTGACTGTACATTGCTGGCTTAGAAAGGGATCACAACTTGTGGAATGTAGACAGATCTTCTCACAGAGGCTCCAAAAAGAGCACAACCCTGGTGACTCCTTGACTTTAGTTAAGATACATTTTGAACTTCTGACCTCCATTAGTGTTAGTTGCTCAGTCATGCCCAACTCTTTGTCCCAAGGGCTGTAGCCCACCAGTCTCCTCTGTCCATGGGATTCTCCAGGCAAGAATACTGCAGTGGGTTGCCATTCCTTTCTCTAGAGGATCTTCCGGACCCTGGGATCAAACCTGGGTCTCCTGCATTGCAGGGAGATTCTTTACCATATGACCTACACGGAGGTCCCTCTGACCTCCACTGGAATGTCCCAAATATTTATAAATTTGTGTTAATCACCTCTGCTTTAGTTTATTTCTTTCCAAGCCTAAATGCAGTATTCAGAGTAATCTGTCACTGCCATTCAAATCAGGATAGAAGTTTAGTGAATACAAAGAAGCTCTAGGGAAATATCAATTACTACATTTCTTCCAGCCTCTTCCAGACTTCTTTTAACAGAGAACACTGATTTCTCATCCAGTTACCCTTCTTCCCTCCTTATATAAGAAAGTAGCAATGATATCTTATCTCTATAATTCTTTATAAAGTTTTTACTTTCCACTACTGTTAGCTATCAATAAATACTTGTACTCCCAGAAAGCTCTTTCTTGGTTACTTTTGAAGTGATCAACTATATCTCTTGGAAGAGTCATCTTTCTTCCAGTCTAATATATGTGAGCTGAGGTCCCCTTAAAGGGAAATTGACAGGATTAAATGATCTTTTATAAGAGCTTCATGCACTTTGGTTTGCTCTTCAAACTCAAATCTTCTGCAATTAGTACATGTGTATCAGTTGTCCAATATTGGACACCACAAGGATTAAGAAAAAGACTCTCATGAAGATGGAAGCAATATGGATCAGTTTCACACTATTCACTGGTTTCTCTCTCGCTTTCTAAGTCCTACCAGCCTACTTAGTTTTGATATTAAAAACTGGCTATCATTTTCTTAGGTAACATTTTCTTTTAATTTTACTTTATTTTTAAATTTTTATTGGAGTGTAGTTGATTTACAATGTTGTGTTAGTTTCAGATATACAGCAAAGTGAACCAGTTTTACACATACACACACACACACACACACACACACACACACACACATATATCTCCATTCTTTTTTAGATTCCTTTCCCATAGAGGCTATTACAGAGTACTGAGTAGAGTTTCCTGTGCTATCCATATTAGTTGTCTATTTTACATATAACAGTGTGTATATGTCAATTCCAGCAACATTTTCTTGACATTATTCATTTTCCAGCAAGCAAAAGTAAAGTGTCTCTGGACTTTTTTTAGACAGACAAAGTTTCCATCTCAGAAAATTTAAAACTGTTAAATTTCTCAGCAAATTATCTCAAATATTCCTACTTATAATTTTCCTTCTTTTAAAAACTATTATTAGATTATTAATAAAAAGTGAAAGTCTAATTTAGAAAACAATAAATATTAGAATGAGAGTTCGGCACACTCCTGACTCTACAACCACAGACAATCTCCATTATCACTTAGATGTTTATCCATCCAGACCACCATGAATACACACAAACCAAAATATCTTGCATTATAAGAACACATTCTACTGAATTTTTTTTTATTTAAGAGAAATTTGTAAATCCATTTCATGTTAAAATAAATTTATGCTTTTAAGCATCAGAAAACCAAGAATACCAAAATTTTGAGACATTATTATAACAGAAGTAGGGGAATAAGAGTGTTTTCCCTGATAATCCAATTAGCTGTGATCTCTGTGAAAACTAATTATTATGGTGCACTTCCTGAATATATTTTAAATTAATTTATAAAAGAATGTGCTTATTTTACACATAAAAAAATGTCATAAATATTGCAAAGTGCCAGTGAGAATTGGTGCATCTTGATAATATAGTTCACACTGATATGAGTGAAAGTGAAAGGTGTTAGTCTTTCAGTTGTGTCCAGTTCTTTACAACCCCATGGCCTGTAGCCTGCCAGACTATTGGGTCCACAGAATTCTCCAGGCCAGAATCCTGAAGTGGGTTCTCATTTCCTTCTCAAGGGAATCTTCCTGACCCAGAGATTAAACGGGTCGCCCACAGGCAGATTCTTTACCATCTGAGCTACCAGGAAAGCTCATCCATAATGCCCCAATAAAGAAATAATCTCAGGTTATAAAAGGTAAATTTGAAAACATAGAGAAATGGAAATAGTAAGAAACCTCAATAGTGAACATAGATAAGAATTTGGAATACAGACAGCAGCTCAATAAACATATATCTTTTGTGACTCTAACGTTTCAAGAATATCTTTGAATATGACTTTTTATGTAATCTGTCTACAGACAGTTAAATCTTAAAACAATTTTCAGAAAAAAAATATAGTTTCTGCTTTTATTTTGGTAGGGGTGAAGTGGAGAAAATTATAGGAATTGTACATGAGATTATTCTGAAATTTTATTGAATCTATCCACTCCTTAGCTTGGCAAGGTTAAAGAACCAAGACACAGCGAACAGTACCCAGCATTCTGCCATCTCCAAGACAGATTGTGAAAAATAAAATTATTCTTCAGATACCTTTAGACATCCTCACCTAGAGTGGAGCCCATTATTTCTGAGATTGAAACATTGTAACTTGTAAAGCAAATTTCAGTAAGTAATCAGATAATAATACTCATTCTCTCATTAGTAATCAGTTGATTTAGTGATTTTTCATTCCTGTTTCAATTTTCTTCTATTGTACACACTGTAATTTCCTTCGTTCATTTCAACCCAAAATAATTGACCACCAAACTGATTATATAAGCATACATATCCTAAGACCATTGTTTACATTTACTGTACAATATCTGGTGCATCTTGTATTAAGCATACAAAACTAAATAGCCTTTGTGATCTAAATATTTTCCAAACAAAAATAGAACAATTCTCTCCTTAGTATTTCATGACTGACTAAGTAAATATACGTGTTACTGTGTTAAATACCCTTATCTGCATGTGCCTTAGTCCGGTATTTGGTTGCGCAAAACATATCAGAGGAGATGGGTAGTGGAATGAATCTCATCCCTTAACCACCTTCAGCCTAAAGACCTCATGCAGCCAAGCTTCTTAATGTAAACATATTAATTGGTTGGGAGGTCTATTCCAATCTGCTTTTAATGTTTATACAAAGCTGACAGCTTTCAATTCATACTAAATAGACAAAAGAATGGAGAAGGAAATGGAAATCCCTCCAGTATTCTTTCCCGGAGAATCCCATGGACAGAGGAGCCTAGTGGGCTGCAGTCTAAGGGGTCACAAAGAATTTGACATGACTGAGCAGCCAACACTTTCACTTCAAAGACAAAAGAAATATGTGAAGAGTTATTGTAAAAAAATAAAACAAAATAAGGGAGGTAAACAGAGTTTATCTGATTTTTCAGCTGTCAAATTTTCATCCTTCTATTGCTTCTATTCTCCTCTCTAAGATGACTAAAAGAAATATATTTTAAAAGTTACTACCAGTGTAATGGACTTCTCATGTGGCCCTAGTGGTAAATAATCTGCCTGCCAAAGCAAAAGATATAAGAGATGTGTGTCTCATCTCTGGATCGGGAAGATCCCCTGGTGTAGGAAATGACAACCCACTCCAGTATTCTTGCTTGGAGAATTCTATGGACAGAAGAGCCTGGCAGGCTACAGTCCATGGGGCTGCAAAGAGTCAGATGTGACTGAGCATACAGCACACATCAATAAAACATCACTGTATAACCGTGGCTACTATACTCACTTTGCAGTGAAGGGCTCTTCCAGAAGCAGAGTATTCTTTAACTACTGACATGAGGAGCTTCTTTGGATAATATAGATTTAGTTGGATAGGAGGCAGTGGGATTGGCAGTTATGACTGAAAAAATAGTAAAGATTAAGTACTGGTGATAAAAACAGAAGGCTATTGTAACAGAATTAATGTTATATTTTTCTTATAGCTTACACATTAAGAAATCCTCTAGTACAACTTCCCAAAGAATGACCACAGATTTAATACATATACTGGTTGGTTATCACTAATACCATATGCAGAGTACATCATGAGAAATGCTGGGCTGGAGGAAGCACAAGCTGGAATCAAGATTGCCAGGAGAAATATCAATAACCTCAGATATGCAGATGACACCACCCTTATGGCAGAAAGTGAAGAAGAACTAAAAAACCTCTTGCTGAAAGTGAAAGAGGAGAGTGAAAAAGTTGGCTTAAAGCTCAACATTCAGAAAACTAAGATCCAGTTAGTTTTCAGTCCCATCACTTCATGGAAGATTGATAGGGAAACAGTGTCAAACTTTGTTTTGGGGGGCTCCAAAATCACTGCAGATGGTGATTACAGCCATGAAATTAAAAGATGCTTTCTCCTTGGAAGAAAAGTTATGACCAACCTAGACAGCATATTAAAAAGCATAGACATTACTTTGTCAACAAAAGGCCATCTAGTCAAGGCTATGGTTTTTCCTGTGGTCACGTACGGATGTGAGAGTTGGATGTTGAAGAAAGCTGAGTGCCGAAGGATTGATGCTTTTGAACTGTGGTGTTGGAGAAGACTCTTGAGAGTCCCTTGAACTGCAAGGAGATCCAACCAGTCCATCCTAAAGGAGATCAGTCCTGAGTGTTCATTGGAAGGAATGATGTTGAAGCTGAAACTCCAATACTTTGGCCACCTCATGTGAAGAGCTGACTCATTTGAAAAGACCTTGATGCTGGGAAGGATTGAGGGAAGGAAGAGAAGGGGACAATAGAGGATGAGATGACTAGATGTCATCATCAACTCGATGGTCATGGGTTCGTGTGGACTTCAGGGGTTGGTGATGGACAGGGAAGCCTGGCATACTGCGGTTCATGAGGGCCCAAGGAGCCAGACAAGACTGAGCAGCTGAACTGAACTGAGCTGAATACCATTTTATTGAATGTACAAAATAACTAAATAGGCCTCGACCTAGCAAAAGCATGTGGAGTCACCAGCTTAGTCAAAACATCCCAAACATAGACTCTATTAAGGCCCTGCTGAAACAAATCTGAATTTAATTTAAACTCCACAGGAAAGGGTGCTCTCTGCTCTCCAACTGCTGTTTTTGTCTCAACACCAAGGAGTGGGGCTTTTTATCAGCCACCTGCTCTCCCAAAAACCTGTCTTTACTGAAATGGATATTTTGTCTTTTTATTTTTATGGTTTTTAACAATTGAAGTCTGTAATCCAGAACTGCTGCAGAGATATAACTGAGAAAGAAAAAGTAAATCCTTCTTAATATCTCATATCAGCTTAAGTAAGATAGATAAATTTATGTAGAAATCATTACTTCACACTTTTTGTTTTCGATGTGAGCCGAATGACTGGATGAGGCCATTGATGCTCTGAACTTTGTGTTAAGTATGTCTTTTAATTCAATTTAATTTCTTTTCTTTCTTTCTTTCTTTTTTTTTTTTTTTTTTGGCCATGCAGTACGTAGGATTTTAGTCGCCAGACTAGGGTTTGAACTTGCACTCCCAAATTGGAAGGCAGAGTCTTAACCACTGGACCATCAAAAAAGTCCCTGTTAAGTATTTTGAGTGAGTGAATGCAATTTCTGATGAAATTCTTTTTCTTTTGATTACTTACTACTCATTACACAAACTATTTTTGAGGCAGATAGCAAAATCAGTTTTTCTCTAAACAAAAAATTTTTATGTCAAAAACTTCTATACCATTTCTTAAGTTTTTCTGTTGCTGAGTCATGTCCGACTCTTTGTGATCCCCTGGATTGCAGCACACTAGGCTTCCCTGTCCTTCACCATCTCCTGGAGCTTGCTAAAACTCATGTCTGTTGAGTCAGTGATGCCATTTAACCATCTTGTCCTTTGTCTTCTCATCGACCTTCTGCCTTCAGTCTTTCCTAGTTTCAGAATCTTTTGTAATGAGTTGGCTCTTCGCATCAGTATCGGAGCTTCAGTTTTAACTTCACTCCTTCTAATGAATATTTAGGATTGTTTCCTTTAGGGTTGACTGGTTTGACCTCCTTGCAGTCCACCGGACTTAAGTTAGGATAGACTAAAGATTAAATGCTACAGTTCTGTGGGCTCAATCAAAGTAGTATTTAAAGCATTACTTCAAAAATATCCTCCTTAGTTATATTATTTTTATATATTTGGGTTACTAATGTCATATTAGATGACAAAATGGTGAGAAGTTAGGGGAAACTGTGCTCTTTTGGAAAATAATCTGGACTGGGAATCCATTCCGGTTCCATTACCTATAAGTTTGTTCTTTTTATCTACACAGAATCCTCTTTGTTTAGTGTTCAAATTGGAAATCTTATTAGATATTTTAAAGGTAAGCATCACATCTTCAAATATTATGAGTTGTATTTTCCCCAAGGAAATTTTCCATTTGCCTTAGTAACTTATCTTTTCTGTGTATTTTTAGATTCAACAGGCATTTTGTACTGTTGTATGTTCAATATACATTTCTAAATGAATTAAATATTATGATTACTAAGAACTTTGGAATAATACAAAGATGAAAAAAATAATTCCAGCATTCAATATCATTTTGATATAAACCTGTGGGTGACTAAATGAAGTGCCATTTAATAATATCAATGATTGAAGCAGAAAAGGCAAATAAGAGAAGTATGGTGAGTATGAACATGTGGAAAATTATCTCCAAATTCCTGAAGGTGATTCTAGATGCTTGCAGAAGCATTTTCATTGAGTAATGAGAAAAAGATCTTTTGTTTTTGCTTCTGTTACTGGTATTTATTTGCTTTTATTTGTTGTTAATTTATTGTCAACATGCTAACAGTTTATATATATTTTATTTTTCTTCACAAAATTTTAATGGGAGAATGAAAATGTACAGCCATAAAAAGAGAAAACATTTCTTTCTAAATTAGCTCAGAGTTACTCATTAAATAGCCTCAATCAATTCAGTCGTTCAGTCGTGTCTAACTCTTTGTGACCCCTTGGATTGCAGCACGCCAGGCCTCCCTGTCCATCACCAACCCCTGGAGTCCACACAAACCCATGCCCATCGAGTCAGTGATGCCATTCAGCCATCTCATCCTCTATCATCCCCTTCTCCTCCTGTCCCCAATCTTTCCAAGCATCAGGGTCTTTTCCAATGAATCAACTCTTTGCATGAGGTGGCCAAAGTATTGGAATTTCAGCTTCGACATCATTTTTTCCAATGAACACCCAGGACTGATCCTCTTTAGGATGGCCTGGTTGGATCTCCTTGTAGTCCAAGGGACTCTCAGAAATCTTCTGCAACATCACAGTTCAAAAGTATCAACCCTATAGAACAGTCTTTTGGATTCTATGGGAGAGGGCAAGGGTGGGATGATATGGGAGAACAACACTGAAACATGCAAATTATCATATGTTAAATCAATCACCAGCCCAGGTTTGATGCTTGATACAGGGTGCTCAGGGCTGGTGCACCAGGATGACCCAGAGAGATGGAATCGGGAGGGAGGTGGGAGGGGGGTTTCTGGAAGGGGAACGCATGTATACCCATGGCAGATTCATGTCAATGTACGGCAAAACCAACACAATAATGTAAATAAATTTTTTTTAATTAAAAAAAAGCATCAATTCTTCCACACTCATCTTTCTTCACCATCCAACTCTCACATCCATACATGACCACAGGAAAAATCATAGCCTTGACTAGACGGACTTTTGTTGGTAAAATAATGTCTCTGTTTTTAAATATGCTATCTAAGTTGGTCATAACTTTTCTTTCAAGGAGTAAGAGGTTTTTAATTTCATGGCTGCAATCACCATCTGCAGTGATTTTGGAGCCCCTCAAAACAAAGTTTGACACTGTTTCCACTGTTTCCCCATCTATTTCCCATGAAGTGATGAGACCAGATGCCATGATCTTAGTTTTCTGAATGTTGAGCTTTAAGTCAACTTTTTCACTCTCCACTTTCACTTTCATCAAGAGGCTTTTTAGTTCTTCTTCACTTTCTGCCATAAGGGTGGTGTCATCTGCATATCTGAGGTTATTGATATTTCTTCCTGCAATCTTGATTCCAGCTGTGCTTCCTCCAATCCAGCATTTCTCATGATGTACTCTGAATATAAATTAAATAAGCAGGGTGATAATGTACAGCATTGACTTACTCCTTTTCCTATTTGGAACCAGTCTGTTGTTCCATGTTCAGTTCTAACTGTTGCTTCGTGACCTGCATACAGGTTTCTCAAGAGGCAGGTCAGATGGTCTGGTATTCCCATCTCTTCCATAATTTTCCACAGTTAATTTTGATCCACACATTCAAAGGTTTTGGCATAGTTAATAAAGCAGAAATAGATGTTTTTCTGGAACTCTCTTGCTTTTTCAATAATCCAGTGGATGTTGGCAATTTGATCTCTAGTTATTCTGCCTTTTCCAAAACCATCTTGAACATCTGAAAGTTCATGGTTGACATATTGCTGAAGCCTGGCTTGGAGAATTTTGAGCATTACTTTACTAGCATGTGAGATGAGTGCAATCGTGCAGTAGTTTGAGCATTCTTTGGCATTGCCTTTCTTTGGGATATGAATGAAAACTGACCTTTTCCAGTTCTGTGGCCATTGCTGAGTTTTCCAAATTTGCTGGCATATTGTTTGCAATACTTTCACAGCATTATCTTTTAGAATTTGAGATAGCTCAACTTGAATTCCATCACCTCCACTAGCTTTATTTGTACTGATGCTTTCTAAGGCCCACTTGACTTACATTCCAGGACGACTGGCTCTAGGTGAGTGATCATACCATTGTGATTATCTGAGTCATGAAGATATTTTTGGATAGTTCTTCTGTGTATTCTTGCCACCTCTTCTTAGTATCTTCTGTTTCTGTTAGGTCCATACTATTTCTGTCCTTTATCAAGCCCATCTTTGCATGAAATGTTCCTTTGGTATCTCTAATTTGCTTGAAGAGATCTCTAGTCTTTCCCATTTTGTTGTTTTCCTGTATTTCTTTGCATTGATCGCTAAGGAAGGCTTTCTTATCTCTCCTTGCTATTCTTTGGAGCTCTGCATTCAAATAGGAATATTTTTCCGTTTCTCCTTTGCTTTTTGCTTCTCTTCTTTTCACAGCTATGTGTAAGGCCTCCTCAGACAGCCATTTTGCTTTTTTGTATTTCTTTTTCTTGGGGATGATCTTAACCCCTGTCTCCTGTACAGTGTCATACCTTCCTCTATAGTTCATCAGGCACTCTGTCTATCAAATCTAGTCCCTTAAATCTTTTTCTCACTTCCACTGTATAATGATAAGCAATTTGATTTAGGTCATACCTGAATGGTCTAGTGGTTTTCCCTATTTTCTTCAATTTACGTCTGAATTTGGCAAGAAAGAGTTCATGATCCAAGCCACAGTCAGCTCACAGTCTTGTTTTTGCTGACTGTATAGAGCATCTTCATCTTTCGCTTGCAAATAATATAATCAATCTGATTTTGGTATTGACCATATGGTGATGTCCATGTGTAGAGTCTTTTCTTGTGTTGTTGGAAGAGAGTGTTTGCTATGACCAGTGCATTCTCCTGGCAGAACTCTCTTAGCCTTTGCCCTGCTTCATTCTGTATTCCAAGGCCAAATTTGCCTGTTACTCCAGGTGTTTCCTGACTTCCTACTTTTGCATTCCAGTCCCCTGTAATGAAAAGGATATTTTTTTTTTTTGGATGTCAGTTCTAAAAGATCTTGTAGGTCTTCATAGAACCATTCAACCTCAGCTTCTTCAACGTTACTGGTTGGGGCATTGGCTTGGATTACCTTGATATTGAATGGTTTGCCTTGGAAAGGGACAGAGATTATTCTGTCATTTTTGAGATTGCATCCAAGTACTACATTTTGGACTCTTTTGTTGACCTTGGTGGCTACTCCATTTCTTCTAAGGGATTCCTGCCCACAGTAGCCATCTGAGTTAAATTCACCAATTCCAGTCCATCTTAGTTAGCTGATTCCTAGAATGTCATCATTCACTCTTGCCATCTCCTGTTTGAACACATCCAATTTGCCTTGATTCTTGGACCTAACATTCCAGCTTCCTATGCAATATTGTTCTTTACAGCATCGGACCTTGCTTGTTTTACCAGTTACATCCACAACTGGGCGTCATTTTTCCTTTGGCTCCATCCCTTCATTCTTTCTGGAGTTATTTCTCCACTGATCTCCAATAGCATATGGGGCACCTACTGACCTGGGGAGTTCATCTTTTAGTATCCTATCTTTTTGCCTTTTTATACTGTTCATGGGATTCTCAAGGCAAAAATACTGAAGTGGTTTGCCATTTCCTTCTCTAGTGGTCCACATTCTGTCAGACCTCTCCATCATCATCCTTCTGTCCTGGGTGGCCCCACACAGCATGGGTTAGTTTCATTGAGTTAGACAAGGCTGTGCGCCGAGACCACAGGGGTGGCGAACAAGAGGAGCTACCGCATGTCCAGGGAGCAGTGGCTGTGTGGGCGTAGAATGGCCAAGAGGAACTATTCCACATTCAAGGTCAGAAGGGACTGCCTTGAGGAGATACCCCTAGTCCAAGGTAAGGAGCAGCAGCTGTGCTTTGCTGGAGCAGCCATGAAGAGATATCCCACATCCTAGGTAAGAAAAACCCAAGAAAGAGGGTAGGTGTTGATAAAGGGCATCAGAGGGCAGACATAATGAAAGCATAATCACAGAAATAGCTTCAGTATTGATGGCCAATTTCCCACTCCATCCCTAGGTCTGATTTAATTTTTCTGGCACTGAATATTAGCACATAAAAATATCTTCTAGGGCTTCAAGTGTAATCTGGGGTTAATAAGCATTGTAGTCCATGGTACACTGGTTGTTTCTTTAGCTAATAAAAAAAATGAGGACTATTCTACAACAAAGATATGATAAAAAGTTTAATTTTATTTATAAAGCAGATTTTTATCTGACACAACTAAAAATCTTAATGTTGTCAAAACCAAAAGCCCTCTAAATTCACAATTTTTTATAAGATAAATCTGAGGTACACAGTCTAATCATAATCTTCTTCAGGATTTATGGAGGGCTCATCATGAGCCAGGAGCTGTTCTAGGAATTTTGTATATTAACTGATGTGACATCCAGAATTGAGCTATAAGACTATCCATCATACAGATGAAGAAACTGAGGAAGAAGCATAAAGGTTATGTAGCTCATTCAAGGTCACACATGCATTATATAGCAGATCTAGAATTCCTTTTCAGACTTTCTAGCTCCAGAACCCACTCTGAATTATGGAGCTTTTTTTCAAGCCATATGATTCTCCTGACTCCTTTCATCATTTTATTTCCCCTGCATGGTGCTGTCTATTTCTTTAGAAGAGGAAGAGAACTTTTTTCCTCTAGAAGTTCCAGCGGTGATATAAGCACGTGGGTACAAAAGAACACTCTTCATAAAAAGTGAGCAGATAAATGAGTAAGTTTCTATTTGAGGTAATATTTTTTTGAGAGAAGGAATAATAGGCAAGTATTTTTAATATAATTTTTTAATTTGAGTAAATACAGTTCAGAGCATATCAGAGATGACACTGAAAATATTATACAATTGGTAGATCATTGAAACAGCCACTCAGGATGGAGGATAAAGAGTGACCATAACAGGATGATGACTGCCTCTGTAAAGTCCCTACAACTGATAAAAACTGATTTTTATTCTAAATAAGTTTATTGGCTGTTTTGGCCTCATTAGCTATAGTGTAAACCTGTTTACTTTCATTGAAATTGTACCCCCGTTAACTCCTCACAGATAATGTGAGGATATCAAGTCAGATACACAGAAACATAGCACAATGGTAATAATTGTTGACAGTCCTCAACTGACTACTATTTCAATCTACAGGTAATAGGCGTAGTCATCACAAACTATTACTCTTGGAAAAAAGTCAGCTTCATCAATGTGCTTTAAGTGAAATATATACCATAAGAAATCTCTAATTTCTTTTTATTAGCTTAATATCCAACTTTCCAATTAAAAGTAACCTTTTCCTACTACTGGTATAGCTTAGACTACTATTATCTCTCAGAATGGGCTTTACAATTTTCCTTTTCTTGACCTTACCATGACCTCTTCATCAAGCTTAATGCATTTTCTATTTAGGTTTTCAACAAAATGTGCTAACATTTATTTGCAAGGTTAAGAAATGTCTCACACTTAAGAAAATACAAAAATATTTATGCAAATGTTTAAATATCTTCAAACTTTTTAAAGTGAGGGTTCAGCTGAGAGTTTAATATTATGTCTTCACTAATTATATTACATTTTCCATGACTCCTACTTTGCAATACTTCCTTATCAGATTTTATTTTTTTATTTTATTTCTTTTTTTAGAGTCCCCCTCCCTCTTTTTCTTTCCTCACTCTCTGAAAATGAATGAATTGTTACTTCTTTCCAGCCTCCCTCGTTTGGAAAATAGTTCTGCACATTTTCTCCAAAGATATTTTTATATATTTGAAGCTTTCAGTTGATCATACTATCTCTAAAACTGGAGTTTGCTTTAACATAGTAATATGACTGATAAAATGTCATATGAAGTCATATTTTTGCTTTGACAGCAACATAAATCTCATTTCACTTGTCTATTGGTGGACAGGAAAGTTTAATTCAAGTTTGATTTCAATCTGTAAAAGTAATAATTGAGAAAATCCTGTCACATATCATTTTTCAAACCTTTATTTCAATTTTGTATGATATTAAGGATTGCCTGATTTTGCTTAATGACTATTAGGAAAAGTAGCCCATCTATATTTATTGCATTATGATTATTTTATTTTATTTTATTATTATTTTTTTTAGATTTCTTAAACTTTATTTATTTATTTATTTATTTTTTGCCATACATTGTCATGATATCACCATGGGTTTACATGTGCTTCCCCTCCGGAACCCCCCCTCCCTCCTCCCTCCCCCCGGGAAATCTCGCTGCACCAGTCCCGAGGATCAATCCTGGGCTGGCGATTGATTAGACACATGACAATTAACATGCTTCAATGCCCTTCTCCCATATCATCCCACCCTTACCCTCATCCACAAAGTCCACAAGTCTATTCTATACATCTGCGTTCCTTTTGTTGTCTTCCATGTTGGGTTCTCATTACTGTCTTTCTAAATTCCATATATATGCGTTAATATACTGTATTGTTGTTTTTGCTTCTGGCTTACTTCACTCTGGATAATGGGCTCCAGTTTCGTCCATCTGAGTAGAATTGCTTCAAA
>ML664161.1:1625820-1915121 GCA_007570785.1 Antilocapra americana | reverse complement strand
ATTGTGTATATGTACCACAGCTTTCTTATCCATTCGTCAGTTGATGGGCATCTAGGTTGCTTCCATGTCTTGGCTATTGTAAACAGTGCAGCGATGAACATTGGGGTACATGTGGCTCTTTCAATTCTGGTTTCCTCGGTGTATATGCCCAGCAGTGGGATTGCCGGGTCATATGGCAGGTCTATTTGTAGCTTTTTAAGGAACCTCCACACTGTTTTCCATAGTGGCTGTACTAGTTTGCATTCCCACCAACAGTGTAAGAGGGTTCCCTTTTCTCCACATCCTCTCCAGCATTTATTGCTTGTAGACTTTTGGATGGCAGCCATTCTGACTGGTGTAAAGTGGTACCTCATTGTGGTTTTGATTTGCATTTCTCTGATAATGAGTGATGTTGAGCATCTTTTCATGTGTTTGTTAGCCATTTTTATATCTTCTTTGGAGAAATGTCTGTTAAGTCCTTATCAGATTTTAATAAAAGTCCAAGTCCTACCTTCATAGAGAGTACTGGATTTCCAAGTACTTCTTTAAAATTTAGATTTGCAAAAGTTTCTTTTCCAAAAATATTTTGCCATTAAAATGGCTTTTTAACATCTAACTCAAAACAGACTGCCAGAGGAGAGAATAAAGCTATAATATATATCAAAGAAAGTAATCATCTCCTGTTGAACCACTGGCATAGGTCACAAAACTTTGGCCATGCCACCTAAGAGCAATGTCTATCAAGGAAGATCATCTGAATTTTAAGTACTGCCCTTAGAATCATCAGCTGCGTATGCTGGGAAATATACTTCATGGCAAATGGAAGGGGAAAAAGTGGAAACAGTGACAGATTTTATTGTCTTGGGCTCCAAAGTCACTGTCTACAGTGACTACAGCCGTGACATTAAAAGATGCTTGCTCCTTGGAAGGAAAACTATGACAAACATAGATAACATATTAAAAAGCAGAGACATTACTTTGCTGACAAAGTTTGTATAGTCAAAGCTATAGTTTTTCCAGCGGTCATGTACAGATGTGAGAGTTGGAACATAAATAGGACTGAGTGCCGAAGAATTTACAATTATGGTGCTGGGGAAGACTCTTGAGAGTCACTTGGACAGCAAGGAGATCAAATCAGTCAATTTTAAAGGAAATCAACCCTGAATATTTATTGGAAGAACTGACGCTGAAGCTGAAGCTCAAATACTTTGGCCACTTGCTGTGAACTGGAAAAGACTATCATTGGAAAAGACCCTAATGCAGGGAAAGATTGGGAGCAAGAGGAGAAGGGGATGACAGAGGATGAGATTGTGGGATAGCATCACCAATAAAATGGACATGATTTTCAGCAAACTCTGGGAGACAGGGAAGGACGGGGAAGGCTGGTGTGCTGCCATCCATGGGGTCACAAAGAGAAAGACGTGTTAGCGACTGGACAAGAAAATGCTGGGAAGTATTGTCTCCTTCCTAAAAGAACTTGGCATATGAAGAGAGGACCTCTGTTTGGGACACTGTTGTGATAGGATGTGTCACTTTTTGTGACGATGAAAACCTGAAGACAACCCAAAAACCAATTATCTTAACCAAATATCCCCCTCATTTCCCAATGACCAAAAAATGAAATCTTATGATCACCTTTAAAAACAAGGCAAGAGAGGAAAATGTGTTTGGTTCATTTTTATCTTTCTCTAATCACATATTGAGGTCTTGTCAGGTAGCACAGTGATAAAGAATCCTCCTGCAAATGCAGCAGATAGAAGTTTGATCCCTGGATTGGGAATATCCCCTGGAGAAGGAAATGGCAACCCACTCCAGTATTCTTGGCTAGGGGTCCCGTGGATAGAGGAGCCTGGTGAACTACAGTCCATGAGGTCACAGAAGAGTCAGACAAAACTTAGTGACTAAATGACAACACTTATGTATTGAACAGTTGTCAGGTACCAGACACTATGTGTGTGGTTGGAAATGTTACTTCTCTTAGTGCACATAGCAGCCAAGCAAAGAAGGCACTGTTATTCTTGTTTTACTTTGTCCCTATGAATCTTTAAAAAAGAAAAACATATTATTATTTTGCAATCTGAAACTTAGTCTGCTATTTCTACCTATAATGCCACCCCCTAAATGGCCAAATTTTATGTTCTCATTTTTAGTGTAAATCATATGGTTGTTATTTGTATATATTATCTATATTATATGCCACTGGAGGTGACTACTCATTTATGGTTTTTATGAGTGGCATGGGACTTTAGCTCTACTATGTGCAATGTCTCAATTATAATATACCTTTCTTGGAAAGAGAGAGAGAAGAAAGGGTTAGGAAAAAGAGGGAGAATAGACTGAGAAATAGTCAGAAAAAAATCTATTGATTCAATTAAACTTCTGTCTAATTTTGCTTAGGGTGAGCCTTGAATAAAGCTATCAGCAATGAAAACCATTAAGAGTAGTCTGAATTATCCTAATAAATATTTTAAAATACAGGAAATAGTGAAGAAAATATAAAATTCATACAATATTCAAGTTCAGTAATTACAAATTGATTTGTCCTTTGAGATTAAAGCTTAGTATTCATGTATTTTTCAGATTACTACACCTATAATAAAAAATCTTAATTTTATAACATTTAACGGACAAATTTTGACTATCATTAATATTTTGATGAGCTAAAAAAAATTAACTTTAGTTTAGAAGTAATATCTTAATGTCTTAATCTAAATATCTTTTAACTTAAAAAGAAGAAATGTATTTTTATTATTTGACAAAAATTTTCATTAATTGTTATCACCTAGGTATCATTTAAAATGAACAATATAGGTATGAAGTGATTAATATATACAATGCATTATTCACATAAAGCCCACTGCTTAAACTTTTGCATTATATTATAGAAAGCAAAACTTTATATCTAAATATTAGCAGTACTGTTTCTAAGGATTTAGAATATTACATGAATCCTGTTCTTTTTTATTTCCCATATCAGGCTTATTTACTGAGTGGCTTGCATGCATGCTATGTCTCTTCAGTTGTGTCCAACACTTACAACCCCATGGACTATAGCCTGCCAGGCTCCTCTGTCCATGGGATTCTCCAGGCAATAATACTGGAATGGGTTGTCATTTCCTCCTCATGGGGATCTTCTCAAACCAGAGATCAAACCCTTGTTTCTTAAGTCTCCTGCATTGGCAGGCAGATTCTTGACTGCTATCACTGTTAATCTACATAATTGCCAAGGCCATGATGTGCAGACAAAAATGTTGGAGCTTTATTTCCTGGTCTCTTCTTCCTTTGATGGAGTTTTGATTTTCTCCTTATTGGCCTAAAATTGTTCTTCTCAGCTTTGTACCTTCTGTAGTTTTAGACCTGCTGGCTTCAGGCTTCTTGTTGTTGCTCGGTCATCAAGTCATGTCTGACTCTGTGACCCCATGGAATGCAGCAAACCAGCTTTCCTTATCCTTCACCATCTCCTGGAATTTGCCCAAATTCATGTTAATTGCATCAGAGATGTCTTCCAGCCATCTCATTCTCTGATGCCCTCTTCTCCTTCTGCCTTTGATCTTTCTGAGCATTAAGGACTTTTCCAATGGGTTGTCTGTTCACATCAGATGACCAAAATACTGGAGCTTTAGCATCAGTCCTTCCATGAATATTCAGGGCTGATTCCCCTTAAGATTGACTGGTTTGATCTCCTTGCTGTGCAATTTCTTCCTAAAAGAAATTTCAGGAATCTTCTCCAGCACCACAGTTCAAAGGCATCAATTCTTTGGTGTTCTGCCTTCTTTACAGTCCAGCTATCACAAATGTTCATGACCACTGGGAAGACCATATCCTTGACTATACAGACCTTTGTCAGCAGGGTTATATCTCTACTTTTCAACACACTGTTGATGTTTGTCATAGTTTTCCTTCCAAGAAGCAATCGTCTTCTGATTTCATGACTGCAGTCACTGTCTGCAGTGATTTTGGAGCCCAAGAAGAGGAAGTCTGTCACTACTTCCATCTTTCCTGTTCTATTTGCCATGCAGAAATTGGGGTGGATGCCATAATCTTAGTTTTGTTTTGTTTTGTTTTTTTAATATTTAGTCTTTTCACTGTCCTCCTTCACCTTCATCAAGAGGTTCTTTAGTTCCTCTTCACTTTCTGCCATTAGAGTGGCATCATCCACATATCTGAGGTTGTTGATGTTTCTCTGTCTATCTTGGTCCCAGCTTGTAACTAACCCAGCCCAGCATTTCTCATGATATGCTCAGTGTGAGGTTAAACAAACAGGGTGACAGCAGACAGCCCAGTCATACTCTTTTCTAGATCTTGGACGAATTAGTTGTTTTATACAGGCTTCAGGCTAGTCACCCAAAATCTTTTTGCAAACTTTCTCTGCCTTTATTTTGGGCCTATCCTCCATGAGAACCTACTTGCTTTTGAACATACACCTCCTCACTTTCCGCTATAGGCTGTGATAATATGGTTCCTTGTCTTAGTTAGACACATGCTTCCTGAGAAGTTCATGCAGAATTCTCATCCTCCCCAACCAGATGACTTTCTTGGCCACTCTGGTATCAGAATGCTTACCTATGCCCACATTTCTGCCTTCTCATGGAGCAAGATGAAATTCATTACATTCCTGACATTAAGCTAATACACATTACTGAGATTCTTGACACTAAACTTAAGTGTTGGTTTTCTTCCTTCTTTGCATCAATCTATATGATCCTAAGACACTGATAGCTCTCTAAACATCTGTAATTCCTTCACTCCTTGTTTGTCACTTAGGAAAAAGGAAACTGATATTTTCTAGATATACGTTTTGGGTATACATGAGGATTTAAACATGGAAACAACAAGTTTAAGACATTTTTTAAATCATAGGTGTTAACCAACTTCTTAAAGTTTAATGAAATTTCCTGTATTAATTCAGCCTCAAAATGTTCAAGGTAGGAGTTAATTCAACCATTTGGTTTCAAATGTTTATTTCTATAACTTACAATGCTTTATCATCCAAGTAATAGAGCTTGTGCTCTCTAAAGGACAGAAGAAAATAGCTGTATATAGTTATCCCAGGGTGAAAAGGATTGAAACATGTAAAGGCAGTGCAATTTGAGGAAGAGAGAGGATATCAGTGAGCAAATGAAAGCAAGGAGTCTTTTTAAATCTCAAATGTTATATTTTATATCTTTGGAATGATCTAGGAGTGTTAAAATTTATGTAGACATTGTATACCATGATAACCACAATAGTTAATTTTATAGGTCAACCTGTCTGGGCTTAGGGATGCACAGGCAGCTGGTAAAACATTGTTTTTGGGTGTGTCTGTAAGGTGCTTCCAGAACAGATTAGCATCTGAATCCGTAAACTGAGTAAAGCAGATGGCCCTCCCCAAAGTGGTTGGGTGTCATCCAATCCACTGAAGGCTAGAATAGAACAAAAAGGCACAAGAAGGGTGAATTTGCCTTCTTTGTCTGTCTCTGCTTGATATAAGACCTCCATCTTGTCCTGCTCTTGGACATCAGTGCTCCTGATTCTCAGCTTTTGGATTCAGATCTGGACTTAATGCCATCAGCCCTCGGATTCAGACTGAATTTTATGGTTCTCCAGCTTGCACACAGAAAATCATTGGACTTGTTGGTCTTCATGACTGTATGAGCCAATTACTATAATGAATATTGTCTCAGATATCTCTCTTCATATATATCCTATTGGTTTTGTTTTTCTTGAGAATACTAATATGATACCATTTCCAAAAAGGAAATTATGGGACCAAAATTCTTGGTATCAAAATAATATGAAAGCCCTCACTACCCTGTACGACGTTTAGTAAGAATATAGTTTGATGCTATCAATAAAATTCAAATTATTTCACTTATGAAATGTTAATATGTGGACTGATTACCTTGATGGTGATAATAGCCATTGGGAGCTCCCTGATAAGCCTCTTTAATTGGAAGGAAATCGAAGCATGCTTATTAAGAGGACACTTCATTATTTCCCTATCCACAACAAAAGAACTGCCTCTGTTTTTCAAATAATTCATTACAAAGTAGTATCTACACTTTTTGCATTTCTTTTAAATCTATGTGAATTACATCTGCCGAGTAAATTATATCTAATAGGCTTCCCTGGTAGCTCAGACAGTAAAGAATCTGCCTGCAATGCAGAGACCTGGTTTTGATCCCTGGGTTGGAAAGATCCCCTTGAAGGAGAGCATGGCAACCCCTTCAGTATTCTTGCCTGGAGAATCCCCATGGACAGAGGAGCCTGGTGGGCTACAGTCCATGGGGTTGCAAAGAGTTAGACATGACTGAGCAAATAAGCACAGCACACAGTAAGGTTTAAATTCATTGCTATTGAATGAATTTAATTAAAATCAAGAATATTCATTTGTTGTATTTGCAAAACTTTGTTCTCTGAAAGGAGTGTGGTGTTAAATAAGTTTAGCAAAATTTTGTTGTCTTCAACTATTTTAAGGAACTTTCAACTTTGTAACTTGAAAGTGATCAATTATTTACACAGAATTTTTTACTTACATGAATATTGATGCTACTTTATATTACTCTTGATTATAAAAATAAGATACATTCATGGAAGAAAAATGTAAATATAGAAATAACATCATATATAAAAATTAAAATGTATCATATCCACTAAACACAAAATCTGAAAAAACTATTACATTTCTGAAAAAAAGGATATAGGTGAATAGCATTGTGACCTTGAGTTAAGCCAAAAAAAAATTCTTGTAGTAGGATGCAAAAAGCACAAACAGTAAAATAAAAAAAAAAAAAAAGAATTAGATATAATCAATATTTAGAATGTCTGCCCTTCAAAGGATATCCTATGGAAGACAGAAAGAAAATTACACTGATAGGTTTAAGAGAAATTCACAGTATACAGATCTGAAAAAAAAGGACTTATTATATTTTAAAATGTAAAATCATAGAAAATAAATACTATTATGTGTGTACTGCTCTTAGAAACAGTAAACTGGTGATGATATAATGTCATTTTATCCTGGAATATTTTCTAACCTTCCGTTACACCCACATTTCAACATAACTAGTATAAATAATTCTGTATGTTAATAATACAAAATAGTACAACTGGAATTCTGTCTTTGGAGAAATTAGAATACAAAGTAAATATCTAAAAATTCCAAAGTTGGTTATAGATACTGACTGATTATGCACTTGAAATAATTTATTCAGATATATGAGATAAATCTTACTTTCCATAATTACAGAGTTCTTAGGAAGAAAAGAAGAGAGGAAGGAAGAGGAATGGGGCAGAGAAGATAGAGATAAGTAGATAGAGAGAGACTGAGGGCAGAAGAGAGAGGTAATACAGTGTCATTAATTTTCCAAAGAGCTCTCCGGGTCTGCAGGTGGCAAATTGAAAGGTTTCCAGTAGTGTCAAAGGGAATAACATATGTTGTTTTGACAGAAGATTATAAAAGAAGTCTGCCATTTTAATTAGTCCCCTTGAATATTGATCATTCTAAACATAAATTTATTCCTGGCTTTTTTAAGCTTACCTTTGAACAATGTGCTATAATTAAATTTAACTTAATCTTAACACCAAGTAAGAGATCAAATGTTCTTTTTAATACCAAACGTTTAAAATTATTATTTTCTTTAAATTTTTACAAGTTCAATTAAAGGACCCCTCAGCTCTACCAACACACACACACACACACACACACACACACACACAGAGGCACATACAAACTCTCATCTGGAAAAAAACCACTGGTCATACATACTTGTGGGTTAAGGAAATAATAATTGTCCAGATTGACATTCAGCTTGCAGGACAAGAAACAGTGTCATCACCAAGTCAGAGTTGTTTCAGCTGGGTGTTGTTAATTTCTATGGATGAAGCTAAGAAAAACTTAGAAGTAAATATGGAAAAGTTATATTATAACATGAGGTATATAACTTTTGGAGCTATTAGACAGATGAGGCATTTTGAGTAGCTTGTACTCAATTTTTAGATAAACTACACTGGACAACAAATAAGCAGATGTTTGATTTTAGAGCCTAAAATTAGGAAAAGGGAAGAGAGTGGGAAACAACTAAAATGGCAGTTTGTTAGTTACAGGGACACTTGCTTCTGGACAATTATGAAGTAGGCCTTGCCCTTCTTTGCTTCTGTGACCCCATAGATGTGTGTGGACTTTATTTACTTTTTATGCTAAGTGATTTAACTTTTCTCATTTGGTTGATACGTGAGGCTACTTTACCATTGTGCTATACAGGTCTTGTAGTTGTTGGCATTTTAGAGAGAGGGTTTTAAATATCAATTTTTATCTTTCACACAAACTTTTGTGGTTACATATGCAAATGTATTGTTTTTTCTCTGAGAAAAGGATTTTATCATTTTTAAAATTCACAGAATACCTAAAAGTTTCTAACTCAAGTTACTCTTTTATGGTAACTTGGATGTATCCTTCTTGATTTCATAATTTTGATTTCAGAGGGTAATTATTTTTACCTTATTTCCTAGACTTGACGTGGCAGATATCTTTTGCCCTTTGGATGACTTAAAAGTTTAATACTTGTAAAAGCAAACTTATGTTTTGTTTTCAGAAGTTATGTGTAGTCATTTTCTACTGCTACATAATAAATCTCCACCAATTCAGCAGTTCAGAAAACCTTCACTATTCTCTTAGCGTTCTGTAGATCAGATGTTCAAGTTGGCTTGTCTGGTTTGCTCATGGTCTTGCAAGGGCTGCATCAAGACAGGCTTGAGTTTACAAGCTCAAGGCAAGAATCCACTTTAGACTTGGTCTTATTGTTAGCAGAATCAATTTTTGTAGAAAGAGGTCCAAAGTCTTTTTCCTTTCTGGCAGTCAGCCAGAGGTCACTAACCTCTTTCTTTCATATATTGCCCCTTCCATCTTTCACCCATCAGTTTCAGAAAACTCTGCTTTATGAAGGACACATGTGATTAATTCAGGCCCACCTGGATAATCTCCCTATTTTTAAATTCAGTTTGCCAATCTCTTATTCATAGGTTCTGAGAATTGGAGCAGTTCTTTTGGGGGTGCAATCCCCAAATGTTGCAGGCCATAGTAGAAAAGTAAATAATTTGCTAACTTAAAAAATCTAAGTTTCCATAACAGAGAATTTAATTGCATATCAAAGATTTTATAAAATTTATTTTGTCTCATTTCTTTAAAGAAATTTAAAGAGGCAAGAAACTTCAGGAAATTAAAATCAAGAGTATTCATTTGATTGGTTAAAATTAAAGTCTATACTATTTCTTCTACTTTTCTTAACATTAGGGTGACATGCTATAGAGGGAAAGAAATAAAACTGCCTTGTTACAAGTAAGTTCAATAGAAATTAAGAATTTCCAGGTCCATATTATTATAGAGCAGTAACTTTTGCCCAGTGGGTAATATTCATCTCTCAAATATATTTTTAAAAGTAAAGTTTAGAATGATACATTTTAAGGACAATGAGTGATGATGGAGAATTGAAGTGCTAAAACGTATTCTTAGGAAGATATTTCTTCAAACAAACTGACTTAGATATACTGGGTTAAAAAACGCATTGAGAAAAAAAAAAAACTTATCACTCATGCTTAAAGCGAAAACTTTCTATGGATATTTTTATATTATGAGCTCAACTTTAAGACAGGAAATAACTAATTTTGAATAATGTTACTCCTAAAGATTTATTTTTACATCTGTATGAAAGTTAGACAACTAATGGTCTTAGGTCATTTGAGAAATCTCTGTTGGATATCATTCTTCTGCTTTTCTTGGCACTACTTGTAAAGTAAAAATAGAGATTTCAGGTTTATATTTTCAAAGTACTTTTATGAAATGGCTCAGAAATAATATTTTACGTGTACCTTTTCACTATTTTAAGATATAAGATATAGTAGTCTTTGTTCTATTTGTTGTTGTTGTTGTTTAGTTGGTAAGTCGTATCTGACTCTCTTGGGACACATGGATTTAGCCTGCCAGGCTCCTTCTGTCCATGGCATTTCCCAGGCAAAAATGCTGGAGTGGTTTCCATTTTCTTCTCCAGGAGATCTTCCCAACCCAGAGAGCAAATCCAGGTCTCCAGGTGGATTCTTTATCACTGAGCTACCAAGAAAGCCCTTTTATGTTACTAATTATATTTAAATTATACTCCTTATTTCAAAATTCAGACTTAAACTGAAAAAAAGGGAAAACCACTAGGCCTTTCAGGTATGATCTAAATCAAATTTGTTATGATTATACAGTGGAAGACACCAATAGATTCAAGGGATTAGAGCTGGTAGATAGAGTGACTGAATGACTATAGATGGTGGTTCATCACATTGTACAGGAGGCAGTGATCAAAACCATCCACAAGAAAAATAAATACAAAAAGGAAAAATGGTTTTCTGAGGAGGCCTTACAAATAGCTGAGAAAACAAGAGACGTGAAAGGCAAAAGAGAAAAGATATACTCATCTGACTACAGAGTTGCAAAGAATAGCAAGGAGAGATAAAGCCTTCTTCAGTAATCAGTGCAAAGAAATAGAGAAAAACAACAGAATGGGAAAGACTAGAGATCTCTTTAAGAAAATCAGAATACCAAGGGAACATTACCCGTCTCCTGAGACATCTGTATGCAGGTTAAGAAGCAAGATTTAGAACTGGACATGGAACAACAGACTGGTTCCAAAGTGAGAAAGGAATGTGTCAAGGCTCTATATTGTGGCCTTGTTGGTTTAACATATATACAGAGTACATCATGTGAAATGCTGGGCTGGATGAAACACAAGCTGGAATCAAGATTTCCAGGAGAAATATCAAAAACCTCAGATATGCAGATGGCACCACCCTTATGGAAGAAAGCAAAGAAGCAAAGAGCCTTTTGATGAAGGTTAAAGAGGCTAGTGAAAAAGCTTGTTTAAAACACAACATTCTGAAAACTAAGATCATGGCATTTGGTCCCATCACTTCATGGCCAATAGATGGAGAAACAATGAAAACAGTGATAGACTTTATTTTCTTGGGCTCCAAAATCACTGTGGATGGTGACTGCAACCATTAAACTAAAACACTCTTGCTTCTTTTAAGAAAAGCTATGACCAACCTAGACAGCATATTAAAAAGCAGAGACATTACTCTGCTGACAAATGTCTGCATAGTCAAAGCTATGGTTTTTCCAGTGGTAGTGCATGGATGCGAGAGCTGGACCATGGAGAAGACTCAGCACTAAAGAACTAATGCTTTTGAACTGTAGTGTTGGAGAAGACTCTTGAGAGTCCCTTGGACTGCAAGTAGATCAAACCAGTTAATCCTAAAGGAAATAAGTCTTGAACATTCATTGGAAGGAGTGATGCTGAAACTGAAGCTCCAATATTTTGATCACCTGATACAAAGTTACTCATTGGAAAAGACTCTGATGCTGGGAAGGATTGAAGCCAGGAGGCTAAGGGGATGACAGAAGATGAGATGGTTGGATGGCCTCACTGACTTGATGGATGTGAGTTTGAGCAAGCTCCAGGTGTTGGGAAGCCTGATGTGCTGCAGTCCAAGGGTCGCAAAGAGTCAGACACAACTGAGCAACTGAACTGAACAGAAGATTAACAATACTGTGATAGTTGTAGGTGGACAGTGAATTGGACTCAGCCCTACAAATACACATATGCATTCTCTCTCCTGTCCAGGCTGCCACATAACATTGAGCTGAGTTCCCAGTACTATACATTAGGATTTTGTTGGTTATTCATATAGTGGCGGGTACATGTGATTCCAAGCTCCCTAACTATCCCTTCCAGCCATCCTTCCTCTGGCAACCATGTAAGTTCATTCTTTAATTCTGTGAAACTCAACTGGATTTTATTTGTCTAAATAAATTGTATATTCTTTAACGTCTGTAGGCTTGGTACATGTTTCTTTGCATATATTTCAGTAAATAATCCAATGTGTTCATAGATATTTTGTCTGATTAATATTAATGTTCATAATGTAAATTGAAAGATCATTTTATTTTTAACAACTTCAATGACATTTCCCCCTGTTCTTGCTTTATTTTCACTTTTCAAGATTCAAAATGCTTCTAAAAAATAGCAAATTAAAAGTATACTCATGAAACATTTATGGATAAAATACAATGATGTATGGAATTTGTCATAAAACAAATCAGTAGAGGTCAATAGATGTATAGATAAAAATATTGTCATTGATGGGTAAAAGAAGACATTACATGATTCTCTCAAGTTGTGTATTTGAAATTTAAAAAAAAAAAGACTAAAAGGAAGTTGTTATCGTACTAGTTTGAAAACTACTTTTTTAGAAGTATTTCTGATTTTTTCCAAAGCAACATATTTTTAATTTTTATTATATTACACTAGAAAGAAGAGTTTTAAAATTTTTATTTAAAGATGATTAGAAATCACTTTTTGACTTCCTGGAATAGTTTTTATATTTTAATGCATATTGATTTGCATCATTCTCCTTTATGAGTATACCTATTTTATTTTTCAGCTAAGTTCAACTTATACCAAAAGGATGTGGTATTAGATATTAAGAAAATTAATATGTCTGTCTGATACTAAAGACTGTTATATATATTTGGGTATACCAAATTAAGGCCATTAAGCAAATAATTTTACTGAAGTAGACATTAAAGCAGTAAAAACAGGCAAACCTAAATTATTCTTTTATTTTGTCATTATGTTATTTATTCCCCATCCCATTAACTTAAAAGCATAAAGAGGGTATGTCTTCAAAGGATTTTGAAAGACACATATATGGGTAATTTCCCTTTGTTTTGACTAAATATATAATTAGGTATGGTTTAATGTTTAATTGGGCATCCCAAGGTGGTGCTAGTGACAAAAGAACCTGGTTGCCAATGCAGGAGACATAAGAAATATGGGTTTGATCCCTGGGGCGGGAAGATCCCCTGGAGGAAGGCGTGATAACCTACTCCAATAGTTTTGCCTGGGAAAGACCATGGAGAGAGGAACCTGGTGGGCTGCAGTCCATAAGTCTGCAAAGCATCAGACACAACTGAAGTGCCTTAGCATGCATGCATGCAATATTTAATTAAGATGCGATAAATATAAATATATAGTTTTTCCCATTCAATAAACTGTCTAAATGTTCTCTGACTTATTTGATATAGGTTGTTATAAATTTTTATGTTATCTTTTCCAAAGTTCATTATGTATCAGAGAATACTGATTGAGTTACTATATTTTTGAATGTATAACTGACCCACATGTTGACTTAATTTTTAATTATAATTAAAAGTTTTACAAGTGAAACAGAAGTTCCACTAACTTTTGTTTCTGTTCCCTAAATTAATGTATCTTCCCACTGACCTTCAGAAATCATATGGATCTTTTTATGGCTATTCTAAACCAAAACTAATTCTAGAACCAAAATAATGTTTCTAAACTCTTTATGTAATATAGAGAAAAGCCTTCTAAGGACAAAATCTTAGGAAAAAATCATAAAGGAAGAGCTATCTTAAAGTACAAAGTACATCCATTTTCAGAAAGCACAACTTGAAGTTACATAAACCTTGGGAAAATAAGTGGTTATTAACTTATAGACATAAGACTTTTACAAGCTGTTTGCATCTACTGTATTGCAAACTCAGGAAACATATGTGTATAACACTTTGTTAGTAAGCAATCCTTTTTGGGTTTTATCCTAGTATTTCATCAGTTTATATTCTGGCTATCTTTATAAGGATATTTTTACAGCACATAGTCTTGGAAGACAGAGATAATGTCACTCTGTAGGGCTGAGGACAAATTGGTTTGCAAGATGTGATGATAAAGATCATGTCTTCCTCCAGGTAAACATGGCCCAGGATTGCTAGTACACTTTTTAAAAGATTAGGAATTCCCTAATCTTGGGGCTTCTTGGCTGTGACACAAGCCTAATGAGGGTACAATACACATCTGGGCCACACTCCTTATTGGAATTGTGGGTCAAGGGGAACCAATGCAACCAACAAAGAATTACTTAGTAGAGTAGTATTTATGATTTTTGAAAACAAAAATCCTCATGTAAATGAACCTGCTCAGATCCATACTGTTCAAAAGTCAACTGTAAAATTGCCTCAGTGGGTAGCAATTGAGGTCTAAGAATGTTGACTCTTGCTCAGTTTTCATTCTTAGTAACTAATATAGTGTCTGAGCATACTAGGAGTTAAAAACAAACAAACAAAGTAAATCAGTCATAACAACAAATGCTTTGAATGAGCAAATGAACCCGAATCCAGATTTTTTTAATCTATTTCAATTGTTTTCCTACCATTCAACAAATGCTAGTTAGATTTAATAGAAATGATTTCAATTATTTTGGTAAATTTAGTAGTTAGGGAAGTATCTATCACCATTTCTTTGGACACATTAATTCAAACGGCATGCTGATGATGGGATCTTGGTTCATTTTGTATGCAAAGAACTGCATAATTGGAACATTTTCTATTTTGAAAAACAGCACCAAAATACTTGTCTGAAATTTTTCTTTTCATCTAAATGAACTAAATACAAATCCTTTCATGTTTTAAATGTAATCATATCAAAAATTAAATAAATCACTTTGTATTTTTAACTCATGTTATACACAGAAGGGTTTGTCTTGTCATACAGTGAGTAAACTGCTAAAGATAAGTCTTTTTACCACCTTATCTTTGTCACTTTTGCAAGAAAATGAAATTGGGAATTATGTGCTGATCATGTGGGATTCAAAGTGGAAGTAAAATCTCCAAATGAATACATCTGAGAAATAAGTAGGCACATCAGACTAGAAACATGAAGAAAACAAAGCGTGGAATGGAAACTAGACATAATACTTCAACTGTGTGATTTCATAAAAACCAATGAAAGGGTGAAACAGTGAGAATCTTATATTGAATCAAACACAATTGCAAGGATCAGTGAAAATACTGATGAGAATTACAAAAGAGGTTATTGAAGAGAGAAATGAGGCCTGGTCAGAAAAATGAGTTTTCCCCTTTGAAAATAAGTTGGGTTATGCAAAGAGGTTATCAATTCATATACAAGAACACTGGTGAATGAGTTGTCTCTTTGCTACTCCAAAGGGCCCCAGATAGAATACCTTATAAGAAAAGAGATAAGAATAAAGACCAGGAGAAAAAGAGGAAGAAAAGTAGAGAATCTTCTATCAGAATCCTTGGGAATGTTAAACAGTCCTAGGAATCTTAAAGCAGATCAGAATATGCAGATTCTTTTCCAAAGCAGAGTAAGGAATTATTTAGGGAAATAATTGCAAATGACATAAATGAGTGAGGAGTATATAACAACAAAATAAATATTTTTAAATGTTATTAACAGATGAAGTCTAGAAGGACAAGAGATGCAAGACCTCTGCAGGTATGAGGTCTGGTAAGAGCTTCTTGTTGTTCCATGTTGTTATGACTAGTTTCTGCTTCAGAGTAAATCTTGCCTAGTGTACTAGGATCTACTTGACTAGAAACTTGCTTTCCAAACACACATAGTGTGAAGAAGATCCAGCAAAATATAAGTGTATAATAATTATAATCAATGCCATTGTGTCTTTGTAAATATGCAAATCTTTTAATAAATAAGTAGTATATGTTAAATATAAATAAATATAGCTAAGTATTATATAAATGCCTCCAGTGATTTTATTACCCAGAGATAACTGCATTAAGTTTGAAAGTCCAATGTCTCCTTTTCCCTCTCCAACAACTGTATTTCAATTATGTTCCAGGTATTTGTTAGATCACTAAAGGTAAAATAACAGACATGATAGTTTATGCCCTTGAGGATTTTCCCTACATATTTTACTAATGAGAAAGATAAAAATCAAGTACAGGTACACATTTAAAAAAAATAGATATAGGTTAAAATGCAACTTTCCTGGTAGCTCATATAGTAAAGAATCTGCAATGAAGGAGACCCTGGTTTGTTCCCTGGGTCTGGAAGATCCCCTGGAGAAGCGAATTGCTACCCACTCCAGTATTCTTGCCTGGAGAATTCTGTGGACAGAGGAGCTTGGAGGGCTACAGTCCATAGGATGGCAAAGAGTCAGACATGAATGACTGAGTGACTTTCACCTTCAGTTTCACTTCAGGGATTATTAGTGATGCTGGGTAGAAAGATGAAAGATACTTTAAATGGAATGGTACTGGAAGACTTTTCTGAGATAGTGACCTCTAAACTGAGTGCTGAGGGATTGAAAAATATCCAGTCTTTGAAGAACCAACAAGCAAAGTGAACACATGGGTAAACAGAAAATTGGAGATGTAGAAAAGCCACAAAATAAAGCCGTGTCTAGTAGATCATTCATTATTGATTGATTGATCCTTCTAACTATTTAATATGTGTTTACGGAGTACCTGTCATGTCCTAGAAACTATTCTAGGAATTGAAGAATACTCTCTATGAAGTTTATATTTTTTATGTGAGAGAAAGCAGAAAATAAATACAATAAATAGGAAAAAATGTTTAGTGTATTAACAGGTGATAAATGCTTTGGAGAGACATAAAACAATGAAAGAAAATAGGAATAGCTCCAGGAGGAACAGTTTGATAATTGTGTTGTGTGGTCAAATAGAGTCTGCACAGAATAGACTATCTTATCTAGTAAGTGACCCTCTGTTACTGAAAGTGGCGAGTACTGCTGCTTTCTGCTCCAAATCCAATACCGAGGCTAGGTTTGTGGAAAGGAACATTTGCTTTATCTTGGATGTTGGCAACCAGGGTGAGGACTGATGAGGGGGCATGACTCCTGTCCAATGGCTGACTAACTCCCACTGACAATCAGGGGCCAAGAGCTTTTATAGGTGAATGGAGTGGGCTACATACAGAAATAGCACAGTCAGCTCTGACTTGAAATTGTTCATTGGTCTGACCAGCATCATCTTAATTATTTTAAGTATAGTTAATCTTCACTTCCAGGGTCAGTTTGCTCCCATTTCTTTGAAGCCAATTCTCAGAACTGTGTCAGTCCATGCTGTGGATACAATCTTTCTGGACATCCTGTAGCTAACTTCCTCTCCCTGGTGGGAGTTTTAGTATCTATGACATAGCTCACAGGATATGGCTTAGAATATTATCTATAGCTCTTGAGAAAGAACTAAAGCTCCTTTCCTTGCTTACTGACTTTGCTGTTATGAGTATGTCTTGTTTGACTGCTTTTCTTTGCTTCTGCATTTTTCCACTTCTCTGATTAAGCTTATTCTTTGGCTAATTTTTTTTTCCACAATAAAAAGGCAGACTGATGACATGGGACAAAGAACCATAGGGTCCTGTTCCATTTTACTTCAACATTAGAGAACCAAAGACTCCACTCTTGGATCATGCTAATGCTGCCATTTTCTGAACATGCATCCCATGAAGAAGCATGTAACTCAGACATGCCTGCAAAGAGCAGTGATCACATCACAGTTTTTTTGCCTCCAATCACCTTCCCTCTATCTCTGACCACCTTACACTCTTCACCCATAAATATGCCAAGCCCCTAGCCTTTGGGAGGTGTATTTGAGATTAATTTTCCTATCTCACCAGTTGGCTACCTTGTGAATAAACCTCATCTTGGAAGCAAACCTCAATGTCTGACTTCCTGCATGTTGGGCAAGCAAACCTGGTTTGGTAACAAGACCATAAGCCTATTTCTGCTTTAAGAGATTAAAGATGCTGGCTTGAAATATTTTGGCAATAGAGATGGAGACAAAGGAACATATTTTTTAGTGTATTTTAGAAGAAGACACTACTGAATATGTGAATGATTCGATATAAGGCATGAGAAATAGAGAATATTGAAGGATGACTCATGAGTTTTTGGCTTGGAAGAAATGAGCATTTACCCAGGTTGTGATCATAATATAAGATGGAGAAGACTAGCAAAAGAATAGGCTTTGTTCTGAATGTAACATGGGAAGAAGCTAATATTGTGTTTTCTTTAGCATTTACAGAATGACACACACAAAAATGAGTTTGTATGTGGCAACAACAAACAAAATACTGTCAACAACAATTCTAGTGCATGCTTTGTGTCAAACACTGTTATAGTCTCTAAGGGCACAGGGGAACAAGTTAGAGAAGTTACTTAATATTTTTGTGCCTCATTTATCTCTTCTGTAAAACTAGGTTAAGAATGGTGTCTACTACCTGGAGTTATTGTGGTGATGATGTATATAAATATATATATATACATATATATATATTTTTTCCATAGCACCTGTGTTTCTTTTAAAATGACCACTACAAGATAAAATAAGAATGAAAATTAGAACAAAACACTTGCTTTGAACTTAAATTTGATAATTTCATCATTTTATGCAAATACTTAAAAACAATTCTTCCTATAAAATAAAATGTTCCAGGAGTATGGAGTTGGATAAGAAGAAGCTGGTGCCCCATAATACATAGTTTTGAAAGTTAAAGTTGAAATCTGTGATTTGTTACTTGGCAAGTAATGCTTCACTGGCTTTGTTCAAACATTCTGTTTTCTGTCTTAAATTTAATTTCCCCAAATAAGTGCATTGAATCTTCCATATTGAGATATTAGACAATAAATGTAACCTACATTTAAGGAGAGTCAAATTAATTTAACTACCAAAATCCAATATTGTTATTCCAATTTTATCAGATTATATTTTGAAAACTTACAGGTCAGAATACACCCCTACCCCAGTTTTGCTTCTCTGTTAAGTGCAGGTAAATTAACACTTTTTCTTTAAAATGTATTTTTCCTCTCTTCCAACTTTCATGATTTTTTTGTTGTTGTTTTCCCAGTGAACAATTGATTATTTTAAAGATATTTCCTGCTGCAATGTTGAAACCAAAATTTATGGCTTCAACTTCTTTCATTTTTTTAGTAATGGACTTTATATACTGTCATTATAAAGGAACTTTCTAGCTATTGCCAACAACTGAAATGCAGAATATTGATTTAACAACTGTATAAATCTGTGAAGGCTCATTCTCCTTGGCAATGCTATTGGTTGAAATGATAGGGTGGCCATATGATTCACCATCTGTTTGTTGAGAGGGCTGGGGGCTTCTTTTTCTGCTCCCAAGTGGGGGCATTTTAGAAACAAAACTTACTTTATATTTTCCTTGATCTACTGAATAATATTTTTCCTTGACCTCCTCTGTATTATCCGTGTTGTAGCTTTAATACTATCTTCTTCAGAGACGATATCTTTCTCTCTGATCATTCTATCAAACTACCTCTCTTCCTACTATGTTGTATCCATATACTTTGCTTAGTCTTTCGACATCACTCATTATGGGACTTCTCTGGTGGTTCAGTGGTTAACAATCTACGCGCCAATTCAGGGGACACAGGCTCAATCTCTAGTCTGGAAAGACCCCACAGGGTGTAGGATAACTAAGCCTGTGTATCACAGCAGCAGAGCCAGTGCTATGGAGCCTGTGAGCTGCAGCTACTGAAGCCTGCATTCCCCAAGGCCTATGTTCTGCAATAAGAAAAGCCATGAGAAGCCTGAGCACCATGACTAGAGAATGGCCCACCTGCCCCCCACCCCTTGCTGCAACTGAAGAAAGCCTGTGCACAGCACTGAAAACTCAGCATAGCCAAAGTATATAATAAGTAAATAAATAATAAAAACACCACTTATTACATTCTCTAATTATCTTTTTGTTTGCTTATTTTTTATTTCCTTATCTACTCCAATTGGTTATAAGTTCTGTAAGATTAGAGACCATATATATTTTACTCACTTAGTTAAAATGTTTATACTTATAGCCCAGGAAATCATTCAGCTAGTTCCCTGACTGCTATCAACACAGTGCTGTGGTGACCGTGTTCACAAATCTTTAACCAACTTCACAAAAGTCCCTTATCTGGGGCCCATATGCATCACCTTCCTTCTTGAGTTTCTTCTAAAGTCCTTGTGAGCAGAGTCCCTGGTAAATCCTCTTAGTCTTCATGTATATGTGCCAATGAAAAAATATTGCCTGCCATATCAGTAAACAAAGTACGTTGCAGCCATCAGTCATGTTACAATCAACCCTGATGGAGAGCACTGAGGAAACTCTGAATGGAAACAGGCTGACCATCAGCAGTCAGCCACTGCTGTAACCACCCCTAGGGATGCACCTGGAGCAGATGCAAAAGCACAGGATAGCTGAAGTGACTACCAAAGGAGTGATTTCAGTGAGCCCAGACTCCAGACTTTTGCATCTTCCCATACATAAAAAACTGCTAAATTCCTTAACTTGAGCTAGATGGTTTTCTTTAATTACAAATGATCTTTTGATGTTCTGACTACCTGGCTTTTGCTGCAAAAATACATATATATCCTTGCTCCTACTTACCTCCTTGGTACAGTCTCTCAGAGCTATCTGAGAGGCTTCATCCTGGGCTTAAGTTGTCAGTTTTGTCTACCAAATAAAATATAATTCTCAACTTTTATGTTGCATGTTTTTTTTCAGTTGACATGTATAACCCTAAAGTATGGGAAAGTTAATCTGAGATTCTGAATCAGTGGGAAACGGGAGCTGAGGGATGAATGCTTCTCCCTTTAATCTTCTGTATGAAAAACTTGGAAATGAATTTCATAGTTTCTCAGAAGTCCTAAAAAACTGAGCATCAGTTGCTACAATCCATGCCCAATTTGATAATACATTAACAAATACAAAAAGTATATTAACTTTTTGTTCTCTGTTTCACTCCCCCTGTCCTTCACTCCTGCTCCCTGCTCTTGTATTCTCAAATAAATTAACCTTATGTAAGTCATCGTTTCAGGCTCCCCTTTTCAGGCTACCCTAAGTCAAACTATTTGAATTTAACTTAATTAAAATGAGCACAATTTAAAAAATTATATTATCAGTTCCACTAGTTGCATTTCTAATGCTTGATGGTCCCATGAGGCTAGTGACTACCATACTGGAAAGTGTAGGTATGGAACATTTCCATTAAATCAGAGAAGACTACTGGATAACCCTAACTAGTACAAAAATGAGTAGCGTCTGCAAAGATACGTGAAAGCATGTCTTTGTAGGAGTTGATCCACTTGTTTTGTCTAGAGAGAGGATAATAAACCTTATGGTTTTTAAGTATGTAACAGAGCTTTCTTCATTGATTCATTTACCTTAGGTCATGTATTTTAATTTCTAGAATTTACTAATATCCATGGTTTATCATTCAAATCATTGGAAAAGACCCTGATTCTGGGAAAGATTGAAAGCAGGAGGAGAAGGGGACGACAGATAATGAGATGGTTGGATAGCGTCACCGACTTGATGGACATGAGTTTGAGGAGACTCCAGGAGTTGGTGATGGATGGGAAGGCCTGGTGTGCTGCAGTCCGTGGGGTTGCAAAGAGTTGGATACGACTGAGAGACCGAACTGAACTGAACTGATGATTCATCAAGTGACATTGTTAATTCTGAGATTTCTTGAAAGAAAATACAAAAAATGTATAAAGACAACAATAGCACATGAAAAAAAACAGGTTTTTGTTTGTTTGTTTTTAGTTAAAAGCAAAGATACTAAAATTACAGGAGAGATCTACCACTCCACGGCTTCTATATTAAATAAATATCTTGCTATTTGTGTATCAAATGAAATTTAATACTCATTCTTATAGTGTAATTTAAAATAAAATTAAAAGGAAAGTGCCACTGAAGTTTAACCAAGTTAATTAGAATTATTAATTAAACTAGTTCTTGGTACTATTTAATGTAAGCAAGCATTTGTTTTTCCCAGTCTAAGTGGAATGCTATTTGAAATATTTCTTGAAATCAGAATTCTACTGGCTGATTCTTGTTTCATAAAGCTGCTTTGGGGTTTCTGAGCAGTAACAATACAATGATGTCTCTTCTTGTGTCACTTCAGGCATCCAGTTTTTTGTTTGTTCTGGTTAATTATCCAAACTGGGACTTCATTTCTGTCCTGCTTGCCTAATTCCTTTGAAATCCTCACAATGGTTACTTATTTTTCCAAGGCAGAAAATGTTTATTGGCTACACCGCTGTTCTTTTCTTCCTCTAGAGTCACATATATTTTCAGAGATCCCATGAAATTTGTCTTTTTAACAGATAGTTCAAGTTGGAGGATTTGCAATTCACTCTTCTGTCAGAACCAGAGGATTCCTTACTAAACAGGAGAAACTACATTCCCAGTAAATATTTGAAGTATAATTATAACAAGGCTTTTCTTATGTTAAACAGATCCTCATACTTTGGTAATATTTCATTTTTAATATAAGTACTTATCTGTCTGGACATAATCAAATGCTGTTTAGAGACTTAAAGTTATACTTCATGTTTCATAAGCAGAGGCTTACAAACATTAATGTGATATCTTTATAATCAAGGGTGCTATTTATAATAATTTTCATATTAAGTATAGAGATTTTCCACTTTGAAGACTTTGTTGATTATTTCTGGTTTTCATTCTTTGCTACACATTTTTCTCATCATCTGTTATATTGTCTTAGAAAATAATGTGAACTGAGTAATTCTCAATAAATACAATGAAAGTAAGCTCTTCATTCAAGTAACATAGAATTTGGTTTTCAGCAAACTGGGTCATTCTGTAACTATTTCTTAAGTCCCTACTTTTACTCAACACAATACTGGGCTAGCATCTCTGTTTCTGTTTCTTTTTATTGGATAGATGATGGATAGATAGATATAAATATCATTTATAAGTTGAGAAAGAAACTATGTATGTAAAAATATATATATGACATTATATATAATGTGTAATATATATATATATACATACAATACATGTTATAATAAACATTTTATAAATAAAAGTAGCAATATATAGGACTGGAGGTGAAAATAGCAAAGTTTCTGGGAGGAAGTAACAGGTCTACCTAATGCTTCTAATTAATAAAAGAGTGGCTAACATTAGATTATCTCTCCAACTGGGAATTCCCTGAAGGGAAAATTTGGGTCATAACTCTATATCCACAATTCTTATCCATGGTGTCAAGAATGTGCTTTGTATAACTTAGTCACTCAAGCAATATTTATGTTTATTTAAGGTGACTTACCTTAACTCCATAAGGCAAGCTCTATATTAATAGAATTTTTGCATAGTATGCAATATGTTTCAGCATAGTTTATTTTTGTGAGTTCTGTAGCCTGTGTTTCATTTTAAATTATGAATATGATGCCCAAGGGCTTTCAAGTGTATGATATGAAATAACTGACCCTGTCTCCCAATCCACATATAATGAATTAGGACACCCTTTAAAACCAAAACTTTTTTCTCCTTTACTTCATTTCATTGTCCCTTCCTTCCTTCTCTCCTTCCTTCCTTCTTTTTCTTTATCCTTAAATAGTTATAACTTTATATGTAGTTTTTCAAGAAATAATACTACAGGTAATTCTCAGTGCTAAATTAATTTTAGATAAATGACTGAGAGCCAAAAGCTTTTGCATGCATGCTAAATCACTTCAGTCATGTCCAACTCTTTGTGACCCTATGGACCACAGCCTACCAGGCTCTTCTGTCCATGGGATTCTCCAGGCAAGAACACTGGAGTGAGTTGCCATGCCTTTCTCCAGGGGATCTCCCTGACCCAGGGATTGAACCCAGGCTTCTTATGTCTTTTGCACTTGCAGGTGGGTTCTTTACCACTATTGCCACCAAAGTATAATTATTACAAGAAAAACTTTATCATATATTTTAAAAGAAACCTTATGCAGTAAATTGCAATTAATATGAAAAAAGAAAATTAATCTGCTACCTCTGTATTAGCAACTTTATGAGAAATTTGCAAAATGATGGTCACTGCCATATAATTAACAAATAGTATAGTGAAAAAATTCTAAATATTTGGTAGGAACTTGTACTTAAAAAATTTAAATTAACTTAACAGTTAACATGAATGTGTCAAGAACCCAGAAGATAAAATAACAAGCTCACCAAAAATAAATACCAATTGTCAATAAATACATAAAGCATATTCAATATACCCATGTTCAGCAACCAATGGATAAAAAATAATAATTTAAGTGTAAGTTACTGCTGCTGCTGCTAAGTCGCTTCAGTCATTAGTCAGTCGTGTCGAAATCTATGCGACCCCATAGACGGCAGCACACCAGGTTCCGCCGTCCCTGGGATTCTCCAGGCAAGAACACTGGAGTGGGCGCTATTTCCTTCTCCAATGCATGAAAGTGAAAAGTGAAAGTGAAGTGTAAGTACAGATCTGTACAAATGTATGGAAGAATATCTGGGAAAAAAAAGAAACCGTGTTATCACTTTTAATCCATGTCATACCACATGTACACATTTAAGGAAAATAATCAGAGAAAATTACAGAACTTTTGTTTTAGGATACTTAGCATAGCAACATTTACAATGGAACAAAAGTAATAAATATAAATTATCTACTTTAGAGAATTGAATACTTTCAAATAATGGATTCTTATAAAATAAACAAAACACTGTAAAACAGCTATACTGTAATAAAATTTTAAAATTTTATATATATACTTATGAGCCTAAATGCTCTAAAAACTAAAGTATTTTTAAATTTATAATTTTGAAGAAATATTTGCAATATTTTATTAGGTTATTAAACCCAACTACAAAATATTTTGTATTGTTATGATACCAACACTGTAATTAAAAATAGAAACAGAAAGTAAGGATGTAACAAAAGTACCATTCTTTATGCAATGTTTCAGGGGTTTTATTTGAGGTGTGGTATATGGTCATTTTAAACTTCTTTCCTTAGCAGTAGGCAGCAAGTCAGGCTCATAACCATATGATCATTTTAACAACGCCATAGGAGAGGTACTAAATTCCTAATCTTGTTTGATAAATGAGTAGACTAAATCTAATAGACATTAACTAATTCAACAAAAATCAGATAGTTACTAAATATAATCTCTAGAAGATTAAATTATGTTTAATTTGAACATTTTTACTTTTCCAGCTTATATTATTGCATTTTTCTAGCCCATATTACTGCTTTTACTGAAAATAACTTGTCCTATACAATGTACAGAAAGAGAATTCTACTAGTTGTTTTGACAATTAGACAAAAGTACTGCTTTATAAATAAACATATGTCTTAAAGCACTAGTGTCTGACAATAAAAATACATAGATGTTTTCATGACATCAGTAATTATCTTTATCTAAAGATTTGCAATAATATTGAGAATTATATCTAACCAAAAATGTATTTTTAAATATAAATCATATTTTACACACAGCATAAACGTTATCTAAAGTCTATATCGATTTAGAACTTTTAATATTTTCCCATGGTAAATAAGTTTATGCCTCAGGTGTAAATTATGAGGTTTGGGTGATGAGCCAAATATCAGCATCTAAAATTAAATATCAAATTGTAAAGAAAGTATTTGGGATAGATGTTTTTGGTAAAAGCTTGAAAATCTTACATTAAATATAAATAAGAGGAAAGCAATCATCAAAAACAAAATAAAAGTCAAATTTTTTTCCTCTTTGTGGTGGTCAAAATACTCTGTAGATTAGATAAACCTATTCTTTAAGAACAGACGCTAGTCTTAAAATGTCATACTTTTTTCTCCACAAAACTATTCACTAACCTTTAACTATAGGGAAGTGACTTTGAAATCTTCATTACCATAGTTTAGGACAAAGTCATCCGTTACAACTATGGTGTACTGGAATGACTTAACAATGCATCAGGGAATGAATTATGGATCACACTGCCACTTTCCTATTTCAGGGTCTTTTTCCCTTCCTTCCTCCATTTCTTTTACTGTTTCTTCCCTCTAACTACTAACTATTTTCAGTTGGCACAATAGTAAAGGTCTGACAATGCAGGAGATACAAGAGATGTGGGTTCCATCCTTGGATTGGGAAGATCCCCTGGAACAGGAAATGTCACCTCACACCTTCTTGCCTGGGAAATCCCATGGACAGAAGAGCCTGGCAGGCAACAGTCCATAGGGTCGCAGAGTCAAGTATGACTGAGCAATTGAGCACATATACACAACTACTAACCATTTTGTTACCACTGTTTATTATTCTCATGTTTCTTAAAAATACTTTTAAAATTATTATAAAAAGTATTATTTTAGAAATTACTATACCAATGTTAAAATCTTGCTTTTGATAATACCCTATGATTACAGAAGATATTAACATTAGGAAAAGTTCTGTATCAGAGAAACTCTGCATTAATTTTTTAAATTTCTACAATCCCTAAATTATATCAAATAAAAGTGTGATTTTAATGTATATAAAATTATTTATTTTTTTTTCTTTTCTTCTGATTTATTTATGTATTTATTTTTATTTTCTTTTTTTAAATTTATCTTAGAATTTATTATTATTATTATTTTTTTTTATTGGCTTTGCCATACAATGACATGAAACTGCCATGGCTTTACATATGCTCCCCCTCCAGAACCCCCCTCCCTCCTCCCTCCAGATCCCCTCCCCCTGGGAAATCTCGGTGCACCAGCCCCGAGCATCAGTCCTGGACTGGCGATTTATTTCACATATGATAATTAACATGTTTCAATGCCATTCTCCCATATCATCCCACCCTTGCCCTCATCCACAGAGTCCACGAGTCTGTTCTATATGTCTGCGTTCTTTTGGCTGTCTCGTATGCAGGGTTCTCGCTGCCATCTTTCTAAATTCCATATATATGGGTTAGTATACTGTATTGTTGTTTTTCCTTCTGGCTTACTTCACTCTGAATAATAGGCTCCAGTTCCATCCACCTGAGTAGAACTGATTCAAATGAATTATTTTTAATGCTGAGTAATATTCCATTGTGTATATGTACCACAGCTTTCTTATCCATTCGTCAGTTGATGGGCATCTAGGTTGCTTCCATCTCCTGTCTATTGTAAACAACGCGGCGATGAACATTCGGGTACACGTGTCTCTTCCAATTCTGGTTTCCTTGGTGTGTATACATTATCGTGTTGGTTTTGCCATACCCTGACATGAATCTGCCATGGGTATACATGCATTCCCCTTCCAGAACCCCTCTCCCACCTCCCTCCTGATTCCCTCTCTCTGGGTCATCCTGGTCCACCAGCCCTGAGCATCAAACCTGGGCTGGTGATTGATTTCACATATGATAATTAACATGTTTCAATGCTGTTCTCCCATATCATCCCACCCATGCCCTCTCCCATAGAGTCCAAAAGACTGTTCTATACATCTGCATTTCTTTTGCTGTCTCGCATACAGGGTTCTCGTTACCATCTTTCTAAATTCCATATATATATGTTAGTATACTGTATTTTTGTTTTTCCTTCTGGTTTACTTCACTCTGGATAATAGGCTCCAGTTTCGTCCACCTGAGTAGAACTGATTCAAATGAATTCTTTTTAATGGCTGAGTAATATTCCATTGTGTATTTCAAACATAACAGTATCCACACACAACAAACACACAGGTGCAGACGTTTGGCCCTTCATATTCACAGATTCTGTATTATCACATTCAATTAATTTTTTTGAAAAAAAATTCCTGAGAGTTGCAAAGCAAAACTTGAATTTGTTTTGTGCTCTTAACTGTTTACAGTGCATTTACATTGTATTAGCTATTATAAGTAATCGAGAGATAATTTAAAGTATACTGGAGGATGTGAGCTGATTATATGAAAATTTATGCCATTTTATATAAGGAACATCTGCAAATTTTGGTATCCGTGGGGAGGTCTAGAATGAATCCTCTGTGGATGCCAAGGGAAGACTGTATATTGTCTCTCTAAATATATAGATATTTAGATAGGCAGATTTATTTATCTAACTTTCTTACCTCAACAAGCAACTTCAGCTATCTTTCATTTATCTATGTATCAACCTAACTTACCTATATGTCTACTTGTGAAGAGATAGTTTAAAGTTGCTTTTTTCACTGGGCAATATATTTTGGAAAACTATCATTACATAGATGTCTTTTCTAGTTATTCCTAAGTGTGTATGATACTTCATTTATGGAGGTGCTATTGTTCCTCCTTATTCCTGTTACTCCTATATTCCTGATGCATATTTAAACTGTTTCTAATATCTGCTATTACAAATAATACCACGTGAATAATTTTTGTGTATGGTATTTTATGTATTAGCCAGAGTATTTTTAGATTCCTACAAGTACATCCAAGACTAAGTAAATAGGTAATTGCTAGATAGTGTCAAATTTCCCTCCCAAAAGTTTTCACAATTTTATATTCCCATTGACAGTATGCCATTTCCCCAACTTTTTTCAAAAATCATATACTGTATTTCCTGAATACCCCCAGGGGATTTGTTCCAGAACTCTCATGGATATCAAAATCTGTTGATGCTTAAGTTCCTTATATAAATGGTGTATTGCAGTTGGATCTCTGTATCCACAATTCTGCATCCACATATTCAAAAACTGCAGCTGGAATTTGAATTTGAGAATCTGTCAATTCAGAACCCATATAGGAGTGCCTGTAGTTAAATTTTTGTGATGTGAAAGATCAGAATAGTCTTACTGTAATGTTAATTTTTATGTAAGTTCAGGGACATTTGCTTTTCTTTTTCTACAAAATGTATTTATGTATCATTAGCTATAACTTCTTGATTTCACAGGAGTTTTCCATCTATTAGGAACATCAAACTTTGTGCCTAACATAAGGTTATTGCCATCTATTTTAAAGATTTTTTTGGTTTGTTTTTTCATTTGCTATAATGTCTGCTTTGAAAATTACTACTGGCTCTTAAAATTTGTCTGTCTTATTCTGGAAAAACTCAAGAATGAAGTCTTAAAGATTATTTCTAGTGGTAACACAGTTACAATTTACTTTGATGAAGATTTTAGGGAATTAATATATCATCTTGTCATGAAAAAATATGATTCAGCATAGGTCAACCTATGGCTCCACAATTCTACTAAGACTGTTGATTTGCTAGACAGAGATGGATTTAGATAATTTGAGACAGGTGCAATAGTATCTGTATAATAAATCTCTCCTGTAGGAACAATGATGTGGATCAAATGTGCCAGGTGTCAAGAACAGAACAGCCAGCATCAACTAAGAGGAGAGATTTGGAGCTGACACTGAACAGGTGCAGGATATCTACAAGTATGAAAATGTCCATCTATTGAATGGAACATGTCCAGTTGGAATCAAGACTGATTTGTAACAGATGAAGAAAATCTACCAAACACCTGCTAGGTTTTCAGAAAAGAAAATATGTCAGTGGTATTAATTAACTAGGTTTTCAGATGATTATGAAAAACTATTATGAGACAACTGAAATTTGGCTTTAATTTTGCTGTGATGCATCACCACACTGAACTAACTCCCCCTGAAGATATAGGCAATAATAACTTTTCATCAGCAAAGCTACTTCTCCAGGGGAGATGCTTAAAGACAGGATTAAAAATAAATTGGAACTTCAAATTTATACACAAAACCATAAATTATTTCAATTCACTACAAATGAATTGGCTAATTTGACTAAATTGTTATAATGGTATTTCAAGTATAGAATTAATTTATCTAGTTATGCACTTGGTTATGAAAGATATAAATTGGATGTAATATTTTCATTTAAATCAAAAGGTTACTTGTTTTTAGTCAAGTCACTTAATACCTCAAGAGTGAGAGAGAGAGAGAGAGAGAGAGAGATACTAGTTTGAAATTATTATAAAATCAAAATTATTCTAAAAATTACCAAAAAATAGCTATGTTTGGAAGTCCTCTGAAATACTGTTGACTATGGAAATTGGTACTTTTTACAGAATTTTTTCTGATGTGGACAATTCTTACAGTGTTTGTTGAATTTGTTACAATATTGTTTGTCCTATGTTTGGGTTTTTTTGCTGTGAGGTATCTTAGCTCCCCGACCAGGGATTGAACCTCTAACTTCTGCATTGGAAGAAAGGAAAGTGTCAAACCACTGGATCACCAGGGAAGTCTCAAAATTGGTGCTTAATTTAAAGATAACATTAATTTGTTTTTAATATTCAGCCTAATACATCAGCATGTCTGAGTATTCTTGATATATTCATGAGATTTGTAAAACAGAAGATACAATACTGACCAGTAAAGAACTCTTAATAATTCCTAATACACTAACAGTGGGAAAATCACTACTCTCCCTCCAAAATTATATGAAAAATATATATGCAAATATATTTGAAGTGATACTGAAATTTTTCCAAAATATTTCATTTAAATTTTGCAAAAATATTAAGAATGTTACAATAGCAATATAGATCATTTGGAATTTTTATTCTAAAGCTAAAACTTGGATCACAGCTTTCTCAGAACAATATCAAATGTTTATAAGAATTTTTAATATTAGGCAGGTGTGTGCCCACACTTAAAGTAATTAAATGCCTATGAACTTGTCACATACATCAGTTTGTGACAAGCATCTAATATATTTTTTAGCATATGTAGTCTTCAAGTCTTTTCCTGAGAAAATGGATTGAAAAATAAAATAGAAAATTATTTTCTCACAAAACACATATATATGGAATTTAGAAAGACAGTAATGAGAACCCAACATGGGAGACAACAAAAGGAACGCAGATGTATAGAATAGACTTGTGGACTTTGTGGATGAGGGTAAGGGTGGGATGAGATGGGAGAAGGGCATTGAAGCATGTTAATTGTCATGTGTCTAATCAATCGCCAGCCCAGGATTGATGCTCGGGACTGGTGCAGCGAGATTTCCCGGGGGGGAGGGAGGAGGGAGGGGGGACCCGGAGGGGAAGCATATGTAAACCCATGGTGATATCATGACAATGTATGGCAAAAACAATAATAAAAAAAAAAAAAGCACCTAATTATCTCCTAAAGAAAACTTAGACTTATCATCTAAAAGAGGATCAAAAAAGGTCTTTCATATGAACATTTAGTTCACATACATATTTATACATATATGCCATTAGCTAATGATAATCATTATATAATTACTTATATGATTACATCATAATGATCATTATCAATGTACATCTTATAATATATTCTCATTGTTCAATTGGGGCAAGATAAAATTGTGCAGTGCTAAGTCACTTCAGTCGTGTCTGAGTCTTTGCTACCCTATGGAGCATAACCTGCAGGTTCCTCTTTCCATGGCCTTCTCCAGGCAAGAATACAGGAATGAGGTGCCATGCCCTCCTCCAGGGGATCTTCCCAGTCCATAGATCCAACAGATGTCTCTTACTCCTGCATTAACAGGTGGGTTCTTTACTACCAGTGCCACCTTGGAAGCCCATAAAATTGTGCAGAGATAACTTGGCTCTCAACAAACCTCTAATGAAAGAAAAACCACTAAACTAATTTCAAACTTTTAAAATATGCAAAAATGGGCTTCTCAGGCAGCCCTAGTGGCTAAGAACCCACCTGCCAATGCAGGAGACTAAAGAGATACGGGTTCCATCCCTGTGTTGCAAAGATACCTGGGAGGAGTTGCATGGTAACTCATTCCAGTATTCTTTCCTTGAGAATCTCATGGCAGAGGAGCCTGGTGGGCTATGGTCCATAGGGTCGCAAAGACTCAGACACTAGAGAAGAGACTGAGCAAGCATGCAGCTGTTTTTTTTTTTAAACTAATTTCTCTTAATTTGTTTCCTCATGTTCAATTTTAGGGACCATACCTACAATGATACAAAAGGACATATTAGGGAGGAGGGAGGGGGGTTCCGGAGGGGAAGCATATGTAAACCCATGGTGATATCATGACAATGTATGGCAAAAACAATAAAAAAAAAAAGGAAAAAAAAAAAAAAAGGACATATTAAAGATTAATTCAATTTACAAAGAGTTCCATGGCAGGACTTGTAAGGTCAGTGTTGCAGTGATATTTCAAATTCGTATTATTTCATTTTCAGCTAATATTCTTGTATATTTGAATTGTCTTAAAATAACTATGAATATTTTCATTTATATTCATATACTGTAATTCATATATTGCAATTTTTCAACTTTGCTCAAATTTTGTTTTGTTACATAAAAGATTTCAAAAAATATCTCTTATGTAACGGAAGAAAACATGGATCTAGTTGACTTTGATATAAATATCCACTAGGGCTTGGAAAAAAGAAACTACAAAGGGAATCTGATCTCATTTCTTCCTCAGCCATTTTACTTAGCAATGGTAAGTCTTTATTTTAGTACATAAGTATGTCACACAAGTTTGAATTTTAATGAGTTATTTTAATCTAGTTTGTAGTGAGGCCTGGCTCATTTCTCTTTTTAAATATATTTCCAGGTCTTCCTTTGTGGTCCAATGGTGAAGAATCTGCCTTACAATGAAGGGAACACTGGTTCCATCCCTGACTGGGAAGATACCTCATGTCACTGGGCAACTAATCCATGTACCACAATTGTGGAGCCCACACTCTAGATCCCATGAGCAGCAACTGCTGAGCTTATGAGTCACAACTACTGATGCCCAGGTGCCCCAGAGCCTGTACTCCAAAGCATGAAAAGCCACTGCAGTGAAACCCTGAGCACTGCAACTGGAGAGTTTTGCCGGTTCACCACAACCAGAGAAATTGTGTACAGCCAAAAATAAGTAAATAATAAATAAATTTAAATATATTTCCACTGCTGTTCAATGATACCATCCTCAGGAGAGCAGGATAGAAGATGATCTAACATTATAGGTATAAGAAAAAAAAAAATCACGCTCTTGGCCAAGAGTTTACACTTTGGGCAGGCAAGCCATGTCACTACCTATATAAATATTGGCCAGAAAGGTATTGTGCATATTGTCTTTGCCTGCCTCCAGCTTTTCTTATTTTAGAGAAGTGCATATAAAAAATACTGAGTTAATTCATTTAATTCTTATAAATTCATAGGCAGCGTGTGTTTTATCCCCTCTTTATTGAGCAAAGAAACAGCAATGACATGATAAATCATGGCAAATAGTTAGAACCAAAATTGGTTTAATGTTTATGCCTATTCTCTTTGATGTATTGCATGTTATGATGACTCAGTTTTATTGTCACAGAGAAATTAAAATCCCACCTTGGATCTTCTAGGTTCCATGAACAGCTTCTGCAAATAGAATATTGGTACAATGATTATTATTATGAACCATTAATAAAAACACACATCTGAAATACTCTTCAAATATATGTCATACTTGAGGCACTTACATGATATATGGCATAGAACCTATATTTAGGCAAACCATTTTAGTTAGTCAAACCAATAAAACACACACATACAAATATACATTAATAATCAAATTCTTGCCAAATGAACTTGATGCACCCAAAGGGACATTTACCATCAGAAATAACAGAACTTTTTGTTCTAAACAAGTTTAAAATACATGCATTCTTCAAGGATTATTGGGATAAGAAGATTTTTAATTTGAATTTCATCTCTGATTCTTTTTTCACTCAGCATTTTTTATATTGATGGTATTTTATAAAAAGAGAATCCATAGATAGTGTTTTATAGGAACATTTCTACATTATCAGAGAATATGTAAAGGTAAAGACAAATAACAAATGCAACCCGTCTTGAATCACATCACAATAGCATAAAGTGTGTTTAATACTTGTGCTGATTATCCATTCCTTTATTTCATGTCATATATATTCTTGTGTTATCATCTATATATCATTAATACTGTTTCTACCTGGGTAAAATTACGATATGGTCTCTATGTTTTCCTACTTCGAGAGCTTATCTGACCTTACCCATGACAAGTGACAATGGCAAAGATTAAACAAAATGATACCTCTCATGCTTAACACTCTTCTTCTCACATACATGTGCTCTGCATTTAGAAACATTGGTTATTTTCTCATTATTTTAGGACCATAAGTTCATGTTATGCATAATGATCAGCATCTTGCTTTTCCCATCTGTCAATACACTGTGGAAGTTTCTATACTCCAAATAGAATTAATTCTAAGGAACAATCACATAATATTTCATGATCTGAAAATATTGATGCATCCCTCTCCTATTACTTGCCCACTTTCATTTTAGCTCAAGTTTTATTGTATTTTATTTTGCTTTTGCTACTGCAAATAATGTTCAAAAGACATTCTGAAGAACAAATTGCTGAGAACAGAGCTTTCCAACATAATCTTTTATTTTTTGGTTATAGAATCCCAGAAACTGAACTGCTGAGCCAATGTGTACATGTCTAATGCAAGATTTTTAAAACTATAGTTTTATTTCTATACTATAGGGTCCCAGAAATAAAGTTGCTGAATCAATGGGTACATTTGTAACATAATTGTTTTTGATATACGCTTTTATTTTTTATAGTATACAGTTCTAAGGATCGGTTAATAAATGTGTACATTTTATGCAATAATTTCCAAACAACGTTCTAGGAAAACCTAGATTTTGGAAAAAGATTGTTGCTGTTATTTTTTTCTGTCCTTTAAGAGGCTGAATGAATATCTACTCAATATCTCCTGGGGGTAGGGTGGGGTGTGTTGCATATAGTCTCACTTCTGAGTTTCAACCAGAGCATGTCTGCTTTTTATGCATTTAAGATATTAATTTGGCAGCCAATTTTAGCTATTCACCGGAATGTTTCTCCTTTTCCCTGGACACACGTCAATTCTACATTTCCTAGCTTTCCTTGCTGTTTCATGTAGCCACGTGACACAGTTCTAGACAAAACAAATGCGAATAGCCACTTAAGGCCTGCCCCATAGAAACTTCTCACATGCGCACTGTGATCCATCCACCTTCTAGTTGACTCAGTAAACCCTATCATAGTGAACTTAGAAGCCATATGTTGAAGACTCAGGAAGCTCTGTTCATTTAAGTGATTGTGGGAAGACGTGTCTTCCTTCTGACCAAGAAAACTCACCTTGGAAAACTACTTTTCCTAAAAAATACTGTATTGTATTTGAACCTCTACACATTATGAGATCAATTTGTTATGCAGCTAAGAGTAGCTTAGTACTATTCACATTCCATGAATGTGAATATTTACCTTAGTGTAAAGGTCTGAAGTCAGGTACCCTGTCTGTTTAATACCCTATTCAGTGCTTAATATAATATCTAAAAAATGAATAACAATTTCTGAAAATAGTGACAAAGATGATGATTATAGAATTCAAAAGACACAAAATATTTTTTAAAATATAATAAGATTTTTCAAGAGAGAGGATTAATAATTATTTCCAGCTTGATAACACAAGAAAATAATGATAAACCATATATATTTATATATATATACTATTCTATATATTTATTTATATATATTTTTATATATACTGCTAACTTCTGTTTTGGAATCATATAGAAGACATCAACAATTTCTGCCTTTTAATAAATTGTAGTGTAGAGGCTGATAATTATGTGATACTCATTAGTAAAATATAGGAAAATAAGATTAAAATATGACCACTGATATTGTTTATGACACCCTTGTACTTAATAAAGACCAAAAGAAAGACTTCACCCCTCCCCATGAAATATAGACTATATAGTTCTCTTTCTCTTCTCTTGTTTTTTGTCATTAACCTTGCCTTAAAGTGAAATTATATTTGTCTTCCAAAATTTGTTTAAGGAAAAGATACTCCTCTTTGTTTCCTTCCTTTCTTTTTCCGTAACAATTTTACAAAGGACCATTACATAGACAAAAGCAAAGAGGGAGTCCTGGTAAGACTTGAAGCCCATGTGAGAAAAGAAGTTAAATGGAGTGGGAGAGCTTTTAAATGTAAGGATATTGGTTACATATGTAGGGGGATTGGAAAAAAAAAATAACTACCTATTTTGATGACATTGTTAGAATTCTCAATATTAGCAAAAGGAGTTAAAAAAGATAAGAAGAAAGAAATCTAGAATAAATCTCATTGTACTGGATTGGAGTTAAAGTTATCAGCAGGATATTATTTTTGTATGTATAAAAGCATATGTGTATCAAATTGCCAACATCCACTGGATCATCGAAAAAGCAAGAGTGTTCCAGAAAAACATCTATTTCTGCTTTATTAACTATGCCAAGTCCTTTGAGTGTGTGGATCACAATAAAATGTGGGAAATTCTTAAAGAGATAGGAATACCAGACCATCTGACCTGTCTCTTGAGAAACTTATATGCAGGTCAGGAAGATACAGTTAGAGCTGGACATGGAACAACAGACTGGTTCCAAATAGGAAAAGGAGTATGTCAAGGCTGTATATTGTCACCCTGCTTATTTAACTTATATGTAGAGTACATCATGAGGAACACTGGGCTGGAAGAAGTAAAAGCTGAAATCAAGATTTCTGGGAGAAATATCAATAACCTCAGATATGCAGATTGCACCACCCTTATGGCAAAAAGTGAAGAGGAACTAAAAAGCCTCTTGCTGAAAGTGAAAGAGAAGAGTGAAAAAGTTGGCTTAAAGCTCAACATTAAGAAAACTAAGATCATGGCATCTGGTCCCATCACTTCATGGCAAATAGATGGGGAAACAGTAGAAACGGTGGCAGACTTTATATTTTCGGGCTCCAAAATCACTGCAGATGGTGATTGCAGCCATGAAATCAAAAGATACTTACTCCTTAGAAGGAAAGTTATGACCATTCTGGATAGCATATTGAAAAGCAGAGACATTACTTTGCCAACAAAGGTCCATCTAGTCAAGACTATGGTTTGCCAGTAGTCATGTATGGATGTGAGAGTTGTATGGTGAAGAAAGCTGAGTGCCGAAGAAGTGATGCTTTTGAACTGTGGTGTTGGAGAAGACTCTTGAGAGTCCCTTGAACTACAAGAAGATCCAACCAGTCCATCCTAAAGGAGATCAGTCCTAGGTGTTTATTGGAAGGACTGATATTGAAGCTGAAACTCCAATACTTTGGCACCTCATGTGAAGAGTTGACTCATTGGAAAAGACCCTAATGCTGGGTAGGATTGGGGGCAGGAGGAGAAGGGGACGACAGAGGATGAGATGGCTGGATGACATCACTGACTTGATGGACATGGGTTTGGGTGGACTTCGGGAATTGATGATGGACAGGGAAGCCTGGCGTTTTGCAATTCATGGAGTCACATGGAGTCAAACATGACTGAGTGACTGATCTGAACTGATATATATATACATATAAATAATATGTATGCATATGAAATGCATGTCTATGTATGCATATAGTAGCATGCCACATGCACACACACACACACACATACACACACTCACATACCTTCTGTCCATTCTGTGCACTAAAATGCCATGGAGCACCAAGTCCATGCAAAATAAAAGCTGAGCTCCTGGCTACTGATTTCATTCCTAACTAGACAGAAACCAGTCTTCTGGTAGAAATGCTGGTAATTCTGTGGCAATCCAGTGGTTAAGACAAGAAATTCTACTGCACAGGACCTGGGGTTTAATTCAGTCCCAGGTCAGGGAACTTAGATCCCTGAAAAGCAGTGCAACCAAAAATAATAGTAATAACAATAATAATAATAAATTGAAAAGAGTATGTTTTTTAAAGTAAATAAGTAAAAGAAAAATGCCTATTTCTAGTACTGGGCAAATAAAAGCACCATGAGAAAGTGAAGTGAAAGTGTTAAGTCACTCAGTAACCCACTGTAACCCACTAGGCTTATCTGTCCATGGAATTTTCTAGTCAAGAATACTAAGTTGCCATTTTCATTTCCAGGTGATCTTCCCAACCCAGGGATCAAAGCCGGGTCTCCTGCATTGCAGGTGGATTCTTAACCATCTGTGCCACCAGGGAAGCCAGTGACCTCTAACATCTCAAGTAATAAAATACACCAAAGAAGAATTAAAATACATTGGAAAAGTATACAGAACTCTTTTTTAAACAGTTAACTTCAAAAAAAAGTATTTTGTGCTTAAACTACTTTTAAAATAATACTTAATGTACATCTTATGACTGTAAAATAATTTATATTTATATTATAGTCTACATAAAATTTTAATACATAATAAACTTTTATTTGTCATGTCTTGAAAATTATGGATTATTTCATTTTTAATTTTAAATTACATATATATTTTCTCATATGGAAGTGATATCATAATATATTCTTGTTATACTATTAAGACAATTTTGTATTAACTCAAGGATAGAAAAAGTGGCCAAGAAAACAGTTAAAAGAATATAAAACCATGCCAATACATAGGGTCACCTGAATTATGAAAATACAGTGTAAAAAGTCAAGATGATATGTTTTATTAATGTCTCTTAAATGCCTGTCCTATATTGTACACATAAATTTTTTTTAAATGGATTAAAAATATAAATGAGAAATAAAACTCCTTTAGTGGAAAACATAAGAAAACATCTTCGTGAGCTTGAGGAATGCAAAGATTGTTTAAAAAAAACACAAATTTTCCAAGAGAAAAAAATTAAAAATAAACTTTATTGAAATTATTTAGTTTATATCTAACAAAAGGTACCTTTAAGAGAATAGAAAAGAAATCTTCTAAGTAGGAGAAAACATTTGTAGTACATGGCTCTCTCAAAGGGCCCATTCAGAATATATCAAGAACTACAAAATCAACTAAAAAAAACAAAGAGATAGTCTAATAGAAAAAACTGAACAAAATATCTGAACAGATGCTTCATAAAAGATTTCCAATGACAAATAAACACATGAAACATTGAATTTCCTTGATCATTAGAGATATGCAAATTAAAACTACAACATGATACTACTACATGCACTTCAGAATAATAAAAAAAGGCAGGAAATAATAAATAAGGCAATCACAACTTTTATGTGCTGCTTGAGGAAGTTTAAATTAGCACAAGCACTTCAGAAAAGTATTTGGCAATATCTGCTAAACATTATATGTGTACATCATATGAGCTAGCAATCCATTTCTAGTTTTATGCTCAGTAGAACTGACTGTATATGACCACCAAAGGACATGTATTAAATATTAAATATCCATAGCAGTACAATTCATAATAACTTCAAACTATTTACTAGCCATGTACTGTGATTAGGAGAATAGGTAAATAAATCATGATATATGGATAAAGTAGAAAACCATGCAGCAATGAAGACACATGATGTATAACTACATGATTAATGAGACTAGATCTCATAAAATTGAGTGAAAGAAGTCAAACTTAAAAGAATGAACTGTATGATTCCACTCACATAAATTATCAAATAGTCCAAACTAATCTATTGATTCAGAGTTATGAAAGTGAATGTCTTCAGTTGGCAGTAGGCTATTAGTTGGAAGAGGACATGAGACCTTCATCTAAGATGCAGCTAATGTTTTTTTTTCTTAATCTGAATGCTGGTTACACAGATACCTTCATCTTAGTAAAATGCATTGGGCTCTACACATATGTATACTTTTCTATAGGTAGATTCATCTCAATGAAGAGCTAAAAAGATGTATGTTATTAAATGAGAATTAATTTTTATCATATGCCAAATGAATTTCTAATATAAACAAGCACAAAATACATGAAATCCATAAATTTGAATTAAAAGTCTATAAGCAATTATTTTAATGAGTTACTTGCCAGTATATTTAAATGTGTGCCTTAGGGAAAACGTTATATAATTTGGTGAAGACTTTCTGTACCTACACTGAATGTTTATAGAATGTCTCATTTCTATAGTTGTCACAAGACAAATTAATGAAAGTATTTTCATAGTAATTCTCACTGTAATGCTGTAGACTTCCTATAATAAAATGTTTTATTTCTGTAGTTTTGTGAAATCCACTTGATATATCTTTTTAAAACTAAAAAACATTTGGTTTTTTAAATATGGATGATTATATTTTAGATCCCACATTACCATCAGGAATTGCAATCATAACTTATTAACAAGAAACATAGCAGACAACTTTAGTGAAACATCATTCATGCTGAATGTGTTTATCTTGCACTTTATGTCCTATTTTTTCTTTTCTGCTCATAGTATAGATGGGCTAAAAAATTGCCTTTTCCTCTCTCTTGGAATCTTTGATAGTGCTTGACCCCATGCAGAAATCAATTAATCCCTACCAGTTTAGGACAGGATGCAGGAGGTGCTTTTTCAGTTTCATAGCAAGAAAAAGAAAAGCCCCTGATTCCTGATTAGATAAATAAGCTTGTACAAGCAATAGCCATTGCAAATTTTCACAGCAAACAGCTAAAAAACCTGTTTACACTTCTTCAGTCTCAAATGACAACCTGGAGAATTACTTATTAGAAAAAATTATAACTTAAAGAATAATTCCCCAGGAATTCAGAGGGCAGACTGGGTCAAATCTGACACTGAGTGGAGTTGATATCTGAAACACATGAAAAGATGCTCAACATCACTCATTATCAGAGAAATGCAAATCAAAACCACAATGAAGTACCACTTTACACCAGTCAGAATGGCTGCCATCCAAAAGTCTACAAGCAATAAATGCTGGAGAGGATGTGGAGAAAAGGGAACCCTCTTACACTGTTGGTGGGAATGCAAACTAGTACAGCCACTATGGAAAACAGTGTGGAGGTTCCTTAAAAAGCTGCAAATAGACCTGCCATATGACCCAGCAATCCCACTGCTGGGCATATACACCGAAGAAACCAGAATTGAAAGAGCCACGTGTACCCCAATGTTCATCGCTGCATTGTTTACAATAGGCAAGACATGGAAGCAACCTAGATGCCCATCAACTGACGAATGGATAAGAAAGCTGTGGTACATATACACAATGGAATATTACTCAGCATTAAAAAAAAATTCATTTGAAGCAATTCTACTCAGATGGACGAAACTGGAGCCCATTATCCAGAGTGAAGTAAGCCAGAAGCAAAAACAACAATACAGTATATTAACGCATATATATGGAATTTAGAAAGACGGTAACGAGAACCCAACATGCGAGACAACAAAAGGAACGCAGATGCATAGAATAGACTCGTGGACTTTGTGGATGAGGGTAAGGGTGGGATGATATGGGAGAAGGGCATTGAAGCATGTTAATTGCCATGTGTCTAATCAACCGCCAGCCCAGGATTGATGCTCGGGACTGGTGCAGTGAGATTTCCCGGGGCGGGGAGGGAGGAAGGAGGGGGGTTCCGGAAGGGAAGCATATGTAAACCCATGGTGATATCATGACAATGTATGGCAAAAACAATAAAAAAAAAAGAAAAGAAAAAAAATAATAATACAGTGCAAAAAAAATAAATAAATAAACTCTTTGCGTCTCTCTGGATCCAGTTTAAACAAGGCAGGCCTACCTCAGAATCTTGACTGTAATAGTCAGACTATGGAAAATCAGTACTCAGTAGCATAACATTCTGACAGTAGGATGTAAGGCATCCATGCATTGATTAAAAAAACACAGCTCTCATTGCTTATATAGGGAAGTAGAGTAGACATCTTTCAGAAGGCACAGATTATTTGAGAATGGATTATCAATTTCAAATATTAGAAATTGGGACTTCTCTAGTAGTCCAGTGGTTAAGAATCTGCCTGCCAATGCAGGGACACAGGTTTGATTCCAGGTGCAGGAAGATTCTACATGCCACAGAATAACTGAGTCCATGCACCATAACTACTGAGCCTGAGCTCTTGAGCCCATTCTCTGCAACAAGAGAAGCCACCATAATGAGATGCCCGTACTCTGCAACTAGAGAGTAGCCGCATGCAGCAATGAAGACCCACTGCAAACAAAATTATTTTTAAAAATTAAAAATTGGAAATGGAGGTGATGTGGAGTCTAAGAAGGAGGTGTTAGGCTATCTGCTACTCTGACTAATGGCTCCTGAAATGATTTCAATTTAATTTAAGGAAGAATGTAAAGGAGATTTGAGAACAATAACATTTGAGTGTTGTGGAGCCTTTTGTATTGCTTACTGGTTACCATCCATTTTGGTATCAAAAACCAACAAAAATAGAAACAAAAAAAATAAAAGAAGCATAAAAAGGAGTTGAAGAAAAACTTGCTAAGAATGAATACTATAAAGGAATATTTTAGACTGAGTTTAAGTAGCACATAAAAAACAGAATGTTTTTGAAAAAAAAATAGTACATAAAATAAAATTGTGAAACTACATGGCAGTTAAACCTAGACTCAGTTAACATATTTTGTTTGTACTGAGATATAGAATATTACAACCAGCTTGTCAGATTTTCTCAAGAATAATATTAATAGAATTAGACAAAATATATCAGAATTAAAAAAAATAAATAATCTCAGCTAGGTATAAAAGAGTATTTTTTAAAGTAGTTTTTTTTTTTACTTAATTAACCATAAGTTAAAATAAGTTACATTTAAAATATTCTAAATCTGAAATGCTTTCTTAGAATAACATAAAATATACCAACAGGTATTTTAGTTATATAAATGACTTCTCAGAAATTACATTCTAAACTAGACAGCTTGAAGTAATTTAAGGTTTTTATTTTAAAACTTTGAAGAACTATGATCAACTGTCTTCAGTGGTTTAGTTCTTTACTATTACTTATCATTAGCAATTGGGCCCAATAATCTCCTTTTTCTAGTTTAATAAATTCTTTTGTCTCATTGCTTTAGAACAGCTGTTCTCAACAACAGAAAATGTGTTATTCATTCAATACATAACTATGCATTTATTACATGTTAAGCACTGCTTTGGGCTGTGAAGAATGCACTAAGAATGTAACTGTGGTAAAATAGGTAGGGTTTATTCCTGGATTTTGTACTCTCTCCCTCTTAACCTCTTTTTATCCTCGGCCTCTTTCATGTTGTTCACGACTCAGCACACTAAGGCCCATTGGCCAAATCCTGTCTACAACCAGGTGTTTCATGACCCATGAGCTAACAATAGTTTTTACATTTTTAAATGGGGGAAAAAACCCACAAAGATTAACATTATGAGACATGTGAAAATTATGTGAAATTTAGATTTTAGTGTCTACAAATAAATTTTTATTGTAACATAGGTACACTCTTGTTTAACATTATCTAGCACTAAATTCACACTACAACAGCAAGGTGAGCAGTTGCAAAAAGATTCTATATGGCGTGATAAGCTTAAACTATTTACTCTTGTTTCTTACAATGTTTGCCAATCCCTCATGCAGTACCCTATGGTTCTGTATCCTACAATTATAGTATTCCAGGTCAGTCAAGTAATCCCTGGTTGGGGAACAAAGATACCATATTCCTCTCAGCATGGAAGAAAAAAAAAATCTATAAGAAGAGGAGCACTGAGCCACATCTCATGTAGGAGGACAAACACCTAGCTCAGCAGTGGTCTTCAAGGGCTGCACAAGACAATCATGCTTCTGTTGTGGGAAAAAATATCCATACTTATTCTAAAGTTTAAAGCATTTTCTTTAAAATGTACAAAAATTACAATATATATAATTTATAAATAAATATATATTGAAACATGCATTTCACCATGTTGGCCATTATCATGAGCTACAGGAGCTCAGTCACAAAAGCTTTAGTACACAAAGAGGGACAGGGTGTATGTATGTTATGTATGTATGAATGTATGTATGTATGTATTTGCTTCAATTTCCTGTCAGTCAAGTGTGACTCTATGAGCATTAGCAAGGCATGCTTCTGGATTGCATTTATCAATAAACCAGAGAAAGAGAAAGACAGAAACAGTGAGAACATTCTCTATAACGACAACAAGAAAATGAAGCTTGAGAGAAAAACCCTTCTGACTTGAAGAGTTAAGACATCATGAGGACACTTGTAATATATTCAACCTAAAGGCAGTGTGGATGCTGGATGAAACACAGATGGGACCAAGTAGTTGAGTCAGTGCCAAGTTGTTGCAACCTTGAAATGTTACTTTTCCCCCGTAATAAATTTCAGTAAGTCTCTGTAAAACCTTTTTAAGACATGCAGTTAACCTTGTATGGTTTAAATTAGGCAGTATACATCAGAGATTCCATCTGCATTTGGTCTGGCAACCTGGACAACTAGATATTTAATGAGCATGATTTAACATAGTGGTAATATTTCCTCTCCCTTTCATGTTTTGATTTTGAGACTCTGCAATCTGTTGTGCCTTAATCACAATGTCAACTGAGTTATTAGAGCTTCGTTTCACACTTATGATTTTAATGAATGCTAAAAATTTCTTTCTATTGTCATGTAATCACTAGACGTTTTTAATTCCTGCAAAGCTGCAGAATCCAGTCACTTGTAATCTGCAAGTCTACCTCTTGAGTCACTGAAGGTTAAGATCAGTACTTGATTATTAGCTTCCCATTTTTATAACTTTTAAGTAATTATATACTAGTCATTGTTTCTTGCCTCATTTTCATTAAATAAAAATACATTTCTGATAGCATATATTTTAAAAGGAAAATATAGTTTCCAGCAAAAATTTACTTACTTAAAGGTTTCAAACACAGACTCAAGGGTAAGTTATAAAACTACCTTAGATACATTAAAAAATACTAATAAGAGAAAGAGTACTGAACTAAGAGGAAGTAATAGAGTCCTGATTTTCTTCTATAGCTTGAGACCAGAAAAATAGGATTATGTGATTAATGAGTGAAATCAATATGCCTTGAAGACTGGTTATTTTTTTCAAATAAATTGTAATAGTGACTTACACATCTTTGTTAGAGTATTCATTGTTAATTTTCTATTCAGAGAAGTATTCTGATTCTTTCTAACTCTCTAGTGGCATATTTAGCACAGAGGGAAAAATGACAAGAGTATAGATTCATCCTCTGTACAGTTATCTTTTCCCACAATTTCTCAGTGTAACTTTGACAGGTAATGTAAGTTTGCCCTATTCTGTGGGTAGTTAGACGACATTTTCTTCATAAATTGTCAGCATGTTCTCTCTTCAAAGTTGTGGGGATGACCTTAAACAAAGACAAATGTCTTGTTAGAATACTAAATTCCTTCTTAAAAAGCCCTAGCCTTCAGATGAAATATCAAGATCTTTTTTTTTTAGAACATCCAGAACTTTGAAACACAAATAAGTTAAGAATAGAACCAAGTTAGTGATTTCTTGACTTTCTATATACACATTGAAGTATACTTAAAATTCTCCAATGTTTCTCAAATAGTAATTAATTATATTAGGTAAAACTATTTGTCAATACAAAGTAAACTTTATGTAGTAGAAGTATTGCAGTATCTCTCTTTAATCCTTATTTACTCTCTTCAACCCTAAATTGCTCTGGACACATCATCTTTATGGCTAGCCAGGACTTGTCACTGCTGATCTCCTTTGTATCCTGGACTGAAATTTATCTCTACTCAATCTAAGATTTCTTTTATTTCTCAGGGTTTTGCATTACTTTTGGAAGTAATGCTATGTGATAATTTTAATACAGAATATTAATGTAAAAATCTCTTCACCCCTGAACAGTATCTGTGAAACTATTGGTGAACCCTGGAGACAATACTCTTAGTTATTTTATATAACACTCAAAAAAGCAGTATGTCCACTAATGATTGAACATGTAAGCTATATGGAGGGGAAGGGTGACATCATTGCTTTTTTTTATACAATATCTCTTTATACAGGGAAGAGAAAAATAACATCACTCTTCAAATCATATTGCACAATCACAAATTACATCAAGGGAGATGCACATTTAATAAAAAATTGTTACATCAAATTGTTCATTTATTATTTCAAATACTACTTATGAGTGCTACTCTGTATATGGCAGATGGGATATAGAGTTGAAAAAAAATTCTACTTTCAAAAGAAATTTTTATTTCATTTAGTATAAACATCAGTCAGTACAGTTGCTAACCATAATATAAACTACTAGTTCTTACTTTTTTTTAAGTTGGTAGCATTCATAGTATTCATCTGTATACCAGATGGAATAGCAAGTATGAGGAGGACAGAGAGCATCTATAAATTATCAGCATAGCTCCAATCATGACAATTATTCTTGGTTTATAGTTTTGATGTTTTTGCTTGGCAGGTTAATTTCAGAATGTGAATTTAATATTTTCTTTTGTTTGCTTTTTCTCCTTATCAAATCCACTTGTGGTCAATCTATACCTACAGGATAATTCAAAAGCCTCTTAGATCTCAGAAGATTTTGCTGCTGATAATGACACAATAAATCAAAGCCAGTAATGTAGTAATTAGGGCAAACAAGGAAATTAATAGAATTGCTATGTGACAGGATAAAAGATTATTTTCATACTTAATATTTCAAAGAGCAAAGATGATATGGTTAGAGAACTGGCTTATCAAAGTGACTGTTTGACAGATACAAGCTATTTCCAATTGGACAATTAGGTATCTCACATATTTTTCAACATTGTGTGAGAGTTCTAAGGCTTTTGTAGAGTTCAACAAACTTTTCATTATATTTTCGTTGATTCTTATCTTATACTTCCATTTCTGTTGTGTTATTTTCTTCTATTTATTTTAATGGAGAATCTAAAATGTTCTAGTAAAAAGAGGATTTTATTTCTCAAGAGGAAATAGATTAGTTTTCTAGCAGTGTTTTCTCCAAAGTAATGAGTGAGTGAAAGTCGCTCAGTTGTGTCTGACCCTTTGCTACCCCATGGACTATACAGTCCATTGAATTATCCAGGCTAGAACACTGGGTTCGGTAGCTTTTCCCTTCTCCAGGGGATCTTCCAAACCCAGGGATCAAACCCAGGTCTCCCACATTGCAGGGGGATTCTTTACCTGATGAGCCACCAGGAAGGCCCAAGAACACTAGAGTGGGTAGCCTATCCGTTCTGCAGCATCTTCCCAACCCAGGAATAGAACCGGGGTCTCCTGCATTGATGGTTGATTCTTTACCAACAGAAGCCCCAAAATATCCTAATTTTTTTTAATCCCTTAAATTGAAGCATATGACGGAGAGTGAAATCAGCAAGATAAGGCTTGCCGTCTGCTTTTGCAAATAAAGTTTTATTGGAACACAGCTGTGCCCATCCATTTATATACTCACTAAAGCTGATTTATTACAAAGTTGGATAGATGTGACAGAGACCATACGGTATGGTGTGTAAAATTTAAAATATTTACTACCTGGTTCTTTATAGAAAGTGTTTCCTGACTCTTTTAGTAGAGGTAAAGAAATATGTGTTTCCAGAGAATAGAAATAGAAACCAATGTGTAGAGTGAGCACTATTCAGTAAAAGAAGGAAAGTTGAGTGGAATAAAGAGAAGAAAAGTAGAGAGACCATAAAGTACCATGGAAAATATATGTAAAAATTTACACAAATATTAAGCCATTATAAAGACAAATGAAATCTTGGTAGTTGTTGTTACAATTATACATTCTTCTCTTGTATATTGAAAATTAGAGCTATTATTTAGGCAATATGTAATAGGCAATATTTCAATCAGGTATCTAAATAGTCTGTCTATATTTTGCTCATCTTCAAAAACCACTTTAGTATTAAGCATGAAGTGAAGTAGAACTGGGGAGTTCAAGAAGAAATGCCAGAATTGGCAGTAGCATATTAGCTGTGAGGCATTAGACAGCAATGATCAGTGACGCTTGTACCCAGTATTCATCAACCTACTGTCTGCTAGACTGCTCAAGAGAGGAGTTAAATTCTAGGAAAACTATAGTCATGACATCATCTTGCTAAGAACTGCAGTCCTGGAAAAAAGGGAGTAGCATAACTTGGGAAGTAATTCGAGTATCAACAGTGATCTCTGATGCTTAAACAAATGTGAAGATTGACCAGAAGGCAGTATGGTAATGCCTTCAGGGAACTTCTTTGTCTTTTGAAGGCAAGAAGTAGAAGAGCATGACATCAGATTTCTGATCACCAGCCTCTACAGAGACACATTAGGCAACTTTGTGGTTCACTTCATGGAGGAGAAGGGCTGGAAGTCATTACCAGAAGTGTGGATTGTGACCGAGGAGCCATACCTCAATTTCCTCCATACCTCTGTGGAGGTGTCTTATCACTTAGTGTTTTGTTGTTGTTGCTGTTTGTTTGTTCTGTTTTTCCTGGAAGACAGTCTAATTTTCAGATAATGAAGTCAATGACTTCATCTTTATATTTTGGTAAAGACATATAAAAAAAGGAGGGGGACAGGGTAATATTTCCATCACAGCAACAATTTAGAAACATTTTAAGAAGCTATCAAGCAGTAGCTTTTCATGTAGCAAATCAGAGAAGGACAATAAATCCTGAGAACAGGGAAGAAAGTCTATACATATTCACCTCTATACCTCCAGCATTTGCCTCATACCTCCAGCCAGTTCACTAGAAATTATAATACAAGAAATACATTATTTATGTTTACGTTGGTTAAATATAACCAAGGTTTTGAGATTTATATTAATATTCAGTTATTTTTGTTGTAGAGTCTTCGTTAAGAACCTTATCAAAGAGAGTTGTTGCATCTAATATTCTTAAGATTATGTGTATTTATCAATTTGCCCATTAAACTGACGATAAGGAAAGTTATGACTATATTTGTTCTATGTCCTCAGCTTAGCAGAATGAGAAGATAAATAAGAAAATAATATTAATACTTTGTGGAAAGATAAACACCTCAGATTTGGTACTTATATTCAGAGGTTGTTGTTGTTCAGTCACTAAGTTGTGTTAAACTCTTAGAAACCACATGAACTGTAGCACACCGGGATTCCCTGTCCTCCACTACTTCCCATAGTTTGCTCAAACTCATGTGCATTGAGTCAGTGATACTATCCAACTACCTCATCCTCTATCATCTCCTTTACCTACTGCCCTCAATCTTTCCCAGCATCAAGGTCTTTTTCAATAAGTGGGACCGTCGCATCAGGTGGCCAAAGTATTGGAGCTTCAGCTTCAGCATCAGTACTTTAAATGACTTTCAGGACTGATTTCCTTTAGAATTGACTAGTTTGATCTCCTTGACATCCAATGGACTCTCAAGAATCTTCTCCAGCACCACAATTTGAAAGCGTCAATTTTTTGGCAGTCAGACTTTTTATGGTTCAACTCTCACATCTGTACATGACTACTGGAAAAATCACAGCTTTGACTATACAGGGGTAAATTTTCTTAATTCTATAATTTTTATTGACTCAGACTTTCATAGGATATAAATATTCTCAAGTCACAAATAATATGTTAATTTCAGCAGAAAAACAAGAAACACTAAAACATTAAGACTGTGCAATGAAATAATACATCATTGTCTCCAAAAAAATAAAATGCATACTACCAAAGAGTCTAATAGAAAATCAAGGGGCAAGCATGGTGCAGCCTAATCTGTTTTACTTGTATGTCTATGGATTGGTAACATCAAAGATGTAAACATTGTAGATCACATGTTTTGTCTTATATTAAAAAAATAGTTATCAATAAACTGGCTTTTGATTATATAAAGTTTGATATTTAAAATGTTTGCTCTAATGTGGCATAATGTAGTACTTTTTATATAAACAACAAAAATGAGGACAAATGATTGCTTAGTACATTATATCAAAAGCTGCCATTTATCTTTTAGCAAATCCGTTTGCTGATTCTGATCACACCAAAGAACTTCTCAGTTTAAATACACATGTAAACTAATTAATATTCCTTGCTTTCAAACTATAACACCATCTTTTACCTCTTAGGATTCTAAATATTATATATTTAGATTTCCAGAACTGCTCCATAAAAGCATATTGCTTTTTCTTAATTACAACTAAGACAAATTACAGCTAGCTGAATGATGATTCTATATCCATGACTCTGAAATTAGGACAGCCTGACTTCCTTTGGCATGGCAAGCTGAAAGGAAAAAATAATTGTTCAGGCCTACCACATATTTAGATAAAATAGAACATTTATTTTTAAGGCCCAAGCACTAATGAACTTCTGAAAGATACACACAGAATTTTTTTTTCATAATTAAAAAAATTATTCATACATTCAGAATTATTTACTCACTACTCATTTCTGTAGGACTTTAGCCAAAGCTAGTACATATGTATCCCTATCCTGTTGTGTTTTTCTTTGTTTGCTTGTTTCTTTATGAGTTCACTTATTTGTGTTCGTCTCTTCCAATAACTGAGTTGCTTAAAGCCAGGTATCTTGCGTTATTTATCTTTGCAGTGTGCCAAAAATAGTTGAAGGTACATAATGAGAATTCAAGTATTCTTTCTGAAACTAGTGGTAAGTAACAAAAGCAAACTGAATTGCAACTAGATGAAGTTGCAAGCTTTATGAAATCTGTTGGCATATGCAGATAAGCTTGGCCAAACTGTATGTAAGAATTGCTTGGACATTTTAGTAGAGGGAAGAGAAAACAGAGACTGCTTATAACCAGAAAAAATAAAATAACATGGCTACATTATGGATTAAATTCATAGTTTTCTCAAAAATTTTCATTGCAATTAATATTAATAAGGTTTTAAACACACATGGATTTTTAAAAACCATTAAAAAAACTATTTTAGCATTTTGGCTAAGCTAAACCTTGAATATTTCTAAAATTTCTATTTTGGGCTACATATCAAATGAATAATTGAGTATAAATGAGTATAAATGAAATATAATGTTTACTATTGAATTGAAAACACTATCCGTTTAAATCTCAATTATTTGGAATGTTTTTCTTGGTTATAGTGTCTAATAAGTTTTTATGTTGATAAGTGTTTAAATATTTAAAATATCATCTAGCTTAAGCAGACAGTGTCTACAGAAATGGTTTGTAAATTTGAGGGTAAGGAATTAAGTTAAACATTTTCTTCAATCAAAGTTTCTCAGCAGTGGCAACAGACTAATGTTGGATATTCACATATTTTGGCTTTTTGATCATTATAATTGAGAAGTAGAGTGTTTCTTATAATATTGATGTTAAGAAGTCCAGATATTCATTAGAAACTATTAGCATTAAAATTAATAGGACAATATTCTAAAATAAAAATAATAGGATGTGCTCAAAGTATATTAGAGGTTTAATATTTATTGGTTGAAAGCTGAAAGTCTGTGTAAGCATTTCTGCATAGTAACTAAAAGCATAAGTTCTGGGGAGAACATTTAGTTCAGTTAAGTTGTGCCCAACTCTGCGACCCCGTGGACTGCGGCATGCCAGGCTTCCCTGTCCATCACCAACTCCCAGAGCTTACTCAAACTCATGCACATCGAGTCGGTGATGCCATCCAAACATCTCATATTCTGTTGTCCCCTTCTCCTCCTGCCTTCAATCTTTCCCAACATAGGGACTTTTCAAATGAGTCTCTTCTTCATATCAGGTGGCCAAAGTATTGGAGTTTCAGCTTTAGCATCAGTCCTTCCAAATGAATATTCAGGACTGATTTCCTTTAGGATAGACTGGTTTGATCTCCTTGCAGTCCAAGGGACTCTCAAGAGTCTTCTCCAACACCACTGTTCAGAATAATCTATTCTTTGGCGCTCAGCTTTCTTTATGGTACAGCTCTCACATCCATACATGACTACTGGAAAAACCATAGCTTTGACTAGACGGACTTTAGTTGGCAAAATAATGTCTCTTTCTTAATATGCTGTTTAGGTTGGTCGTAGCTTTTCTTCCAAGGAACAAGCATCTTTTAATTTCATGGCTGCAATCAACATCTGCAGTGATTTTGGAGCCCCCCAAAATAAAGTCTTTCACTGTTTCCATTATTTCCCCATCTATTTGCTAGGAAGTGGTGGGATTGGATGCCATAGCAATGCTTAAAAGCAGTTTTCAGTAATTCTTGGCTCTATGAATTTAGTTCATTTAATCTCTGAGCCATACATATTTTGTTCTTAAAACTGGCAAATAATAATCTCACAAGATAGTTTCAAGAATTAAGTGAAATGTGTCTAAAAATGATTATATTTAGAATATTCTCTTGAAAATTGTTGCTATTTTCCTAACTATTACATCTAGTATTCTCTGGATGTTCTGCTCTATGTAAACTGTCAATATTTCTAACCCCAGTTACAAAAGCACTGATAAATATTCATTGGCTTAATTAAAAGTTGAGAAAAAATAATTTAAGAATAAAAAATATTTTGAAATCATAAAATATAAGAGAGTAGGAACTAGAAAAATCAAGTGAATTTAATATTTTCTGTCCTGGATACATTACAAACAAAGTAGGCATAGGCAACATAAGAAATTGGTAGCACAGGTTTTTAAAGCCTTTTTTTTTTTTAAGTGAGGAAAGGGATAACCCAAATGTGACTGAAGAGAGAAGGAATGAGCTGATGTAATCTGAATACAGTTGCTTGAATAAGGACACCCTATATGTCCCCAGTTGCTGGGAGCGCTGCTCTGTAGATGCCTAAGCGAACATTGCAGAGTGATTTTGGAAGTGAAGCTAAGAGCAGAGCCTGTCTGTCCTTAGATACTTAGGAATGTCTAACAGAACCAGGAAAAAGAGAAACAAGTACCCGATTGCCTCTTTTGTTTCAGTCTCCCCCTAGTGCCCCACATTGGGATAAACCTAAAAAGTAATGTAGTAATAGAGATGGTAAAATGTACTATTCCCATTCCCATCCCATGCACAGAGCAGATTGGGAAAGACTGATTTGGAGCAGAAATACATAAAAAAAAGGACACATAGTTTCCTAGTTCCGTTATTTAGGGAGAAGGGAAAAATAATAAATTGCCTCAGTTTAACTAAAAAGGAAAAGTGAGAGGAAAAAAACAAACTTCAAAAAGTTTTATATTAGCAATAATAAAAAGCAACAGGGATAGGGGGAATAAGAGTTCCTTTATTCCCTACAGGAGTTCAAGTAAACATCATGTTCCTTAAGCAAACACTTGCACAAGCACATGAGGAAATTAACTAATTATGCAGGAAATTTAATAAGGAACTCAAAGCATCAAATTGACTTAGTCCAGAACTAAGGAAACTTGAAAGACAGACAAGAATGATCCTGAATCTGGTAATCAGGGCAAGTCACAAAGGAAGACTATAGAGAAATAGTATACATGTACAGGGAAAGCTGTTGGAGAGCAGTGCATATAAAAACTGCAATGCAGCTTGAGAGGCCCTTTAGCAGCAATGAAAAGCATCACTCAATGGTGTCTGGTGCAGTGGTTGTCCAGGAAATATGTTTCATTTCACAAAACAAATTGTAATTCAGGCATATATATTTACTTAAAATCACTCTCTCTTTGTGAAAATGATAGCTATTTTTTTAAACTATTTGCAGATTTCAATGAGAAGAGGAATTTCTGTCTTGAAGAATGAAGATGCAGAATCAAGAAAACATTGAAAAGGACAAGCCAGAATATTTGACAATATTCATAGGCAGTAGTTCTTGGTGTCATGCATCACAGGGTTGATGTAAAATCAATCAGCAGACATTGTTTCAAAGTAATTAACTATTAGCTAGTTCCTTGGAGGGCAGCAGAGGCTGCTTGTGCATACCTGCTGAACTGCTTCAGTCACATCTGACTCTTTGCGACCCCATAGACTGTAGCCAGATGGGCTCCTCTGTCCATGGGATTCTCCAGGTAGGAATATTGAGGTGGGTTGCCATGCCCTCCTCCAAGGTATCTTCCCAACCCAGGGATCAGACCCACATCTCTTACATCTCCTGCATTGGCAGGCAGCTTCTTTACTACTACTGCCACCTGGGAAGGCCCAGAAGTTGCTGAAGATCATTCCAACTTGAAATCAGAGAAATGATGATTTTGGAAAATGCAGAGTTTTCATTTTAATTTTAGGGAAGTATCCAGAAAAATACAAGAACCAAAGATCAGAGATATTTTTCAATTAAAAATGAATACATATTTGAGAATGGAGTTTTAATTTGTTTTTAAATAAAGTGGCAAACCCAACAAATAAAAAGTAGCTATGAGCTCATACATTTAAGCCAGATTCTAGGGTTCAGATTTTAATATTTGCCCTAACTACTTGCATGAACTTGATTTCTTGACATCTCTGTCTCTCATTTTTTCCAATCTGATATGCCCTCCCCCCTTTCTGAACCTTATAATCCCTTTGAGCACCATTTACATTTGCTATTCTGATATTTTACCCCACTCAGTGTTTTGCAATTGTTTATTTTCATGTTTGTAGGAGACTTCTAGGAAGCATATTCACAATTTCTCAGAGTCTTGGCCAGGGTCTTAAATCTTGCATCCTGAAAGAGTTCTCTAATATTGATATATTTTTTCATAATTTATGTTCTGGCTTCCTTATCCGAGCACACTCAGAACCAGGAACAGAGGTACCCTCCATGACCCAATAGTACATGCTGGTGAGGTCTTGCAGTCTCTTTTCTCATCAGGCTCAGTGTTCCTCTGCTGGTTCAGGATATTGTTTCCAAATGAACAAACGAGGGCCCCAAATCTGGCAAAATAGACCTGCTTTGATTGGACACTTAACTATCTTTGGAGCTTAACTTCTCTTGAAGTAAATTTCTAATTCTGATCCTCTCTTTTCTCTGCTTGCTAGGTCCAGAAGATAAGAACCTCTTTATAGGAGACAGGGGCTTCCCAGGTGGTTCAATGGTAAAGAATCTGCCTCCCAATGCAGGTGAAGCGGGTTCAGTCTCTGGGTCAGGAAGATCCCCTGGTGAAGGAAATGCAACCCAGTGAAGTATTCCTGCCTGGAAAATCCCATGGACACAGGAGTCTAGAAGGTAGAGTCCATAGGGTCGCAAAAGAGTTGGACATGATTTAGAGACTAAACAATGATTCATATACATCACAGGTCAGAGAACTTACCACCTGAACGCTTACCAAATAAAAAGAAAGATAAATGTAATCATTTGGGGGGAGTATATTTAATCTCCTCTGTGGTAGGAGGCTGTCTTTGTAGAGTTAGTGACTTTATAACCGTTACATATCTGAGTTTTAACTTTTTCTTTCTGAATTGTTGATTCTTTTTCAACTAACGAACTTGAATTTTGTTTATGTAAGTTTCAACAAACGATAATGTCACACAGGACTTCCTACTACATCTGAACTGCTGCTATGCAAATTGGAGGCAAAATGCCAGAAAGTTAGAAAAAGCACGCAGAAATGCTTCACAAATGCTTTGTGAATAAAACCCTTAATCCTGGTTACTAGCTATACCATCTGTTCTCTAGCCAGGCACATTTTTCCTCCAAAAAATACAAACGGTATGAATCCTTATTAGAGAAGAAATATTAAAAAGCCACACGAAGTAAGCCAGTTCTTTTTTTATTCTTTTAAGGCTTTTATTCCCTTCTGGGAAAACAGGGAAGAATGAGTTGAGGACAATATATGAAGTTGATATTTAAAAGTAAAATAAAACAAAAGTGAATTCTGTAAGCGGCTAGAGAAACTGAGTACTAATCCACTTGTACAAGTAAACCAATATTTCAAAAATAATGAATGAAATCATCAAATAAATCAAAGTCAAATTGTGGTGACACACTGCTTTCCTTGAAAAAGTAAATTTACCATTGAATATGAGGATAAGTTAGATTAATGTTTATTTTAGATGCTTCACTATAACTGCCTGGAGAATTCCATGGACTCTATAGTCCATAGGGTTGCAAAGAGTCAGACATGACTGAGCAACTTTCACTTTCACTGTAACTTAATGATACTGAAATAATGAAAAGTATTTCCCTTGTGGAGTGGACCATTGGCCAATGATTTGTAGAGTTTGCCTTCCCCTTGCACTTATAAAGACAACTTTTTTTTTTTTTTTAGATAGTTACGGAAGCCTGAGAGTGACACTGGACAAGTATCATAACGCCTGGCCAATACATAAAATTAGCAGGAAATGCAGTAAGTGTCATTCTACATACTACCTGGCAGAAACTGCCAGCAACCCATCCAATCATTTCTGTTACACTGTAAAATAAGGGAGATACAGTGATAGTCTTTCCTACACAGAGATTTGACTGTGTTGATGTTACCATGTATTCCTTATAGTTCTTCTTTAGCTTCTATTTCTTTTTTTAAAAAAAATTTACCTGGTATTTATTTGGCTGTTTCAGATCTTAGTTGCATCATGTGGGCTCTTTCGTTGTGCCACATGGACTCTCTATTTGTGGGGTGCAGGCTCAGTAGATGCAATACATGGGTTTAGTTGTCCTGAAGCACGTGGGATCTTAGCGTGTGGGATCAAACCCAGGTCCCCTGCATTACAAGGTGGATTCTAAATCTCTAGGAAGTCACTAGCTTCAATTTCAATATTAGCATTTGCATATATATGTGTGTGTGTGTATATATATATATATGTATGTACACATATATATATTTCTCTAACTTTTGTGAATCATTTGTAATATCGTCACAATTGTATTTTTAATTGGTTTTACTCTGCAAAAGATAAAGCTTCTCATGTTGTTGTCTTTTAGTCCCTAAATCCTGTCTGACTCTTTGAGATCCCATTAACTGTAGCCAGCCAGGCTCCTCTGTTCATGGGATTTCCCAGGCTAGATTTCCCATCCTAGAGTGGGTTGCCATTTCCTTCTCCAGGGGATCTTCCCAACCCAGGAATCAATCCTGCATCTCCTGTGCTGGCAGGCAGATTCTATACCACTGAGCCACCAGAGGATCCCCCAAAACTTCTTACAGTTATGCTTAAAATATTAATAAATTTATAGAAAACAATTACCAATTATTCTCTCAATGCAATATGTACTAAGGACCACAACTGCACTATTTTGCTTCTGAACATTGATCCCAAGAGATGGAATGACTTGCCAAATATCTGTGACATAAATAACAGATGCAAAAATGCCTAAATTACAGAAAAAAAACCCACAATAGTTTGGATGGTATTAATTTCCTATTAGTCTATCTGAGGTTAATCACCAGATGTATCAAAACTCAAAAACATAAAACTCAAATAAATAGTGAACACCTACCTACCTCTTTTGTTTATTGAAACTGGTAAATTAATAAGAACAATTGTCACATAGCTTACAATGACTTTCTGACCATTTCCCAGTTCTTAACGATGTTGAGGAGAAGGGAGTGGCAACCCACTCCAGTACTCTTGCCTGGAAAATCCCATGGATGGAGGAGCCTGATAGGCTGCAGTCCATGGGTTCACTAGGAGTTGGACGCGACTGAGCAACTTCACTTTCACTTTTCACTTTCATGTATTGGAGAAGGAAATGGCAACCCACTCCAGTGTTCTTACCTGGAGAATCCCAGGGATGAGGCAGCCTGGTGGGCTGCCGTCTATTGGGTCATACAGAGTCGGACATGACTGAAGCGACTTAGCAGCAGTGGCAGCAAAGATGCTGATCCCATTGGTACTAGTTGATCAGAATATTTTCACATTTCAAATGTCTAACTAGGTTAATATCAAAACATGAAATGAAAAAAAAAAGACTTTTAAACAATTATATTTAGATCAGGAAAATGAACTATGTCTTTTTGCATTGAACCATTGTTCCCTGTACAATATTGAGTAAGTTACTACCCCTATGTACCTCAGTATGCCCAAATAAACTATAGGAATTTTTAGAGGTTAAAATGAATCAACATTAAAAAAAAATTCCTTCATTAATAATAATAAATGCTTATTAACTATTTGCAATTATCTAAAACATCATTGTTATATACAACAATTTATTCATTTTATATGCCATTCAGTTATATAGATTTTGTTCTTAATGAAATTTTTTTTCCATTTATATAATTCAATTTTTTTTTTTTTGGCTGAGCATTACTTCCTTTTATAAGTGTATCAGGACTCACTGGGATATTGATAGATTGAAGGGTTTCATGTTGTTTCCTTTCTACTTCTTTGAGCAATGATACTATGAATAATTTTAGAGACATATTATCTTTATAGAACTAATCTTATGAGATTGATTTTCAGAAATGGGAATGATGGTTCAGAGTCTACATATATTTTATTATTTAATAGAAGTTACCACTTTGGTGTTAATATTGCTATCACTATTTACATTATCGTAAGTCATATATGAGATAAACTATGTGATTCTTTATCTATATTATCATCTCAGTTTTTAAAATACCCTGTCTTATGGGTATAAAATATTTGTTCAATGTTACTTTAATTTCAGTTTTGACTACTAATTAGTTGGAGTGTCTTTTCATATGCTTATTCACCATTTGGGTTTGTTCCTCTGTGAATTGCCTCTTCATATTATTTCACGTTTTCCTATTGAGCTTTTTGTCTCTAACATAAAATTGTTTTTCTCCTGTGTTTGGAGATGTTTCTTTCCATTTGATATTTTAGCTAAAAATCTTGGTCTCAACAGTGATTATGTCTTCTTCAATTCATCTAGTAAATTGTTCATTTGGGAAATCATATTTTTTTACATTTTCTGTTTCTAAAATAAATGTTTTCCATGTATGTACATTGCACTCAAATCTAGTAATCTCCTTTATGTCATTATTCACATTGCTGTCTATTGACACCAAGTGTTCTGTTTTACATGCCCTGTACTAATTTGAATTGCTATTCCTATCTTGTTATCAAGAGTCCTCAAGTTTGTTGTTATTATACTTTCTAATTGTCTTAGAGGGTCTGGTTCATGCAACACCACCTAACTGAGGGCCAGTGGCATGAAAAGCATCATCCACCAGGGTAGGGATGGAGGTGCAGCATTAGGTAAGCTGTCTCTCACCTACTAAGGCACCAGGAGAAGTTGTGCATCTAACCGGGGAAAAGTGGAAGTGAAAGCAAAGTCGCTCAGTCATGTCTGACTGTTTGCAACCCCATGGACTGTAGCCTACCAGGCTTCTCTGTCCATGGGATTTTCCAGGCAAGAGTACTGGAGTCAGGTGCCATTTCCTTCTCCAGGGGATCTTCCTGACCCAGGGATTGAACTGGAGTCTCCCATATTGCGGGTAGGAGCTTTACCCTCTGAGTCACCAGGGAAGCCCATAAAGACCCAGCCTAATTATTCATATTCCAATGTCCTCATTGTGTTGACATTTCATACAGGAGTCAAAGGATCACAGAGGGTCATGATTTTTCTAGATTCTAATATTCATCCAAAGCTTTAACTTACCCCATATTGTGATGTGAGAGCCATAGAGTTCTGAATGGAGAGAGCAACTGTGAAGTTCAGAATGAAATGGAGAAAGTAAAATTCAGCTCTCAGTTGTTCTAAAAGTTTTCATGCCTGTATTTTCATGATTAAATGTCAAATTATTTAGATTAGGTCAGTGTTACTTGAAAATGTTGACATCTTTAAAATATCTTATTCAAAATTGCTTTCAGCATATAAAAGCAAAGTGAGAATAATCAACTTTAAAATAAATTACTAGCATAGTCAAAATTGGTAGATGCTATTTAGTCTCAAAGAAATGCAAATGAATATTTAATCCTTTTCCTTTCTTTAACTTGCAAGCATAAGGGCAAAATTTAAAAAGAAATAAAGAAGTGAGATGAAAATAAACTTTGATATTCATCTTTTTATATACCTTTTAGCAATTGAAACCCAACTGTATTTAAGTTCACCTTTAAAATAATTTATCTTGAGAATTCACACAATAGAGAAAATTCTGTGAGTGATGTATTATACAGAGTTTTATTCTGACAATAGATTGATGAGTTGTATAAGTGATCCATGCTTTCCAAATCGCAACAAATACTTATCTTTAGAATATATATTTTTATTTTTTCCAAGTTTATATTCTACTAGTTTCTCAAAATTCAGAACTGTCTAACATCCTATAAGCAAATCTAAGCATCATCTAATTTTACTCTTTCAGAAGGCGTGTCAAGAAAAATTATGAAATGTTTACTTTTCCATTTGAAAGTTTGAGGAAGAAATTATACATGCAGAATTCACCCTGCATGTAAACATCCTTTTAGACTAGCAATTTTCAAAGTATTAGTCTATGCTTTAATATTACATATTAATACTATACTAGTAGGTTGATGGGCAGTTTTCTTATCACAAACAAAGCACTATATAATAGTTTATTTGTATATCTATGGATTGGCTATCTTATGCTTTGTATAAATCACATATTATGGATTCATTATTGAAAACACCAAAGGCTACTTATCTAAAACTTTAATGTAACCACATTAGCTTCAGGATAGTTTCTATTATCAATAACACCATAAGAAAAATACAGTGACCACTTTAAAAAATTGGATACCATATTAAAAATTATATTATATTATATTATAAAATTACACGTCATAACATGAAATAAACCTTGATACAGCATTCTTTCTGTCTAAAATAAATAAATTTAGTATTTATTTAAAGTATCATATAAAATATTCATTCATAAAGATATGTAGGTAGGAAAATTAGATAATACCAACAACATTCAACAATTCACTAACGCAGTGATACCAACTAATTAACTCATATATGCATCAGAAGCAGAAGACATTAAGTGACAAGAGTGCACAGAAGAACTGTACAAAAAAGATCTTAATGACCCAGATAGCAATGATGGTGTGGTCACTCACCTAGAGCCAGACATCCTGGAGTATAAAGTCAAGTGAGCCTTAGAAAGCATTACTATGAATAAAGCCAGTGAAGCTGATGTAATTCCAGCTATTTCAAATCTAAAAAGATGATGCTGTTAAAGTGCTGCACTCAATATGCCAGCAAATTTGGGAAACGCAACAGTGGCCACAGGATTGGAAAGGTCAGTTTTCATTCCAATCCCAAAGAAAGGCAATGTCAAACAATGTTCAAATTATCATACAATTGCACCCATTTCACATGCTAGCAAGCTAATGCTCAAAATTCTTCAAGCTAGACTTCAGCAGTACATGAACCAAGAATTTCCAGATGTACAAGTTGGACTTAGGAAAGGCAGAGGAACCAGAGATCAAATTGCCAACATCCATTGAATCATAGAAAAAGCAAGCAAATTCCAAAAAAATTATCTAATTCTGCTTCATTGACTACACTAAAGCCTTTGACTGTATGGATCACAACAAACTATGGAAAATTCTCAAAGATATGGGAATACCAGACCACCTTACCTGCCTCCTGTGAAACCTGAATGCAGGTCAAGAAACAATAGTTAGAACGAGACATAGAACAACTGACTGATTCAAAATTTGGAAAGAACTATATCAAAATTGTATATTATCACCTGGCTCATCTAACTTATATGCAGAGTAAATCATGTGAAATTTCAGGCTGGATGAAGCACAAGCTGGAATTAAGATTGCCAGGAGAATTATCAGTGACCTCATATATGCAGATTATAGATACCACTTTAATGGCAGAAAGCAAAGAGGAATTTAAAAGCCTCTTGATGAAGGTGAGAGAATGAAAATGATGGCTTAAAACTTAACATTCAAAAATTAAAAATCATGGCATCAAGTCCCATCACTTCATGGTAAATAAATATGGAAAACCTGGAAACAGTGACAGATTTTATTTTCTTAGGCTCCAAAATAACTGCAGACAGTGATTGCAGTCATGAAATTAAAAGACACTTGCTCCTTGGAAAAAAAGCTATGACAAAAAAGCAGAGACCACTTTGCCAACAAGGTTTCATATAGCCAAAGCTATTGCTTTTCCAGTCATGTACAGATGTGAGAGTTGGGCGATAAAGAAGGCTGAGCGCCAAAGAAATGATGCTTTTGAACTGTGTGCTGGAGAAGACTCTTAGGAGTCTCTTGGACTGCAAGGAGATCAAACCAGCCAATGTTAAACAAAATCAACTCTGAATATTCATTGGAAAACCTGATGCTGAAGCTGAAGCTAAAGCTCTAATACTTTGATCACTTGATGTGAAAATTGACTCACTGGGAAAGACCTTGATGCTGGTAAGGACTAATGGCAGGAGGTGAAAGGGGCCATAAAGGATGAAATGGTTGGATGGCATCACTGACTCAACGGACATGAGTTTGAGAGAACTCAGGGAGATGGTCAAGGACATAGAAGCCTGGTGTGCTGTAGTTCATAGGGTTGCAAAGAGTCAGACATGTGACTCTTGAGTGACTAAACAGCAATAAAATATTCTTGAGAAGTGGTGGGTTTTTAATCCTAAGACTTGAGTTTAGTTTTGCTGTTAGTCTATGAAAAATTGATTTTAAAACTTTTATACATTTATTTTGCAGATCTTGCAATCTCATTTTTCTTATGCATTACATGGGGAAAACAGTATTCTCATAAAATAAATGATATATATATATATATATATATATATATGAAAGAGATTTAATTGTAGAGTTTCTATTTACAAAAAATTACAAAGAGTTTAATGCAAATGTACTTTACAAATGTAAGCTGAGCTGTAAGCAAGATATATGCATTTTAGCATGTAAACAACTAAAAACAGTAGGTGCAAATTCTGTATTTCTACATTAAAGTCTATATTTCTTTTAAAAATGAGAAAGAAGAGGAAAGGAAAAGAAGATGAGATGGAAGAGAAGGAGGAAAAGGAAGGAAGAAAAGAGGAAGAAATGAAAAATAAAACAAATCAAAGTTATAAAACCAAAAATGCCTATCAGACTGGTACTTTATGTACTGTTACTTGAAAAAAAAATAAGAAAATGCTAAGTCATCACAGTGATGACAAAATTCAAAAAATAAATATATTAATGTTTTTTTAGCACAAATATTAATTGTTTTAAAAGTTTCACATTTTAAAACATGTTATATCAAAATGGAATCTGAATAATCTGTCACTGCTTGGCATGGCATCACCACATTCTGATTTGTGAGGTGAGTAGGTGACACATTATTCTCTAGAAAAACACTCAGTTAATTTGTGTATCATCTCAGTTAATACTTGCAAACCTTCTCTAAATTATATGTGATTTCAATTTCACATAAGAAGAAACTGATGGTAATTCCCTGGCAGTCCAGTGGTTAGGACTCTGCACTTTCACTGCCCAAGTTATGGGTTCAGTCCCTGAATGGGGAACTAAGATCCCACAAGCTGTGTGGTCTGGTCAAAAAAAAAAAACAACTGATATTGCACATTCAAATTTATACATTCAGAAGATGAACTTGTGTTGGAAGCCCATTATTACTGAATCCAAAGACATTTCAACTTCATTACACCATCTCCTTTCTGCATACACTTAGACACTTAGATTTTCTTAATAAATAGGTGAGAATTTGAAGGGGAGTTCGGTTAATTTGAATAGTATTAAACATACATAATTTAACAGGTATAAAATCAACATTATTTAGGTAATATTTATAAAACTACTAAATTTAGAGAAAACAAAATCAACAACATCAGTAGTCTAATTTCAAAATAACCCTTTGGATAATTTTCTAGTATTTGAACAAATGAAGTATTATTACTCTTAATTTAAATGTGGATATCTTTTTATAAAATAATAGAGATCCTTTAATGATCACTTAATTCATAAAAAAGTCACAATGTAAAATGTTTTACCATAGCAATTTTTTTCCTTTGTAAACTGTAAATAATTTCATTGAAGTCATTACCTATAACAAGCAAATTAGAAGTCTTAAACTGATTGATTGGAAGGATGACAGTTACACAGATCTCAGTTTTTCAGACTGGTCAGTTTACAGCAAATTATCATCATCATTGTGTGTAAGATCAGATTTGTGTTTGAACTGGTTATACTTTAGTTGCCTCCCTAACCCATATTCCCTAATCCACATTCCCTTGTCATATTTGATGCTCCATACAGTCCACAATAGACACCTATTCTAATATGTTTGATGTGTGTCCTTAGATAATAAAGTGTCAGGTAAAATATGTTATGCCTTCTTGTCTGTCTCAAGTTTAAAATTACAATAATAGCATGCTATGCAGCTTGTCTGTTAACTAATTTTTATTAGTAAAACTACACTTTAGTATTTATTTATCATTTTAGGTATTTCTTATTTGCAGTTCCTTACTACATGGCATTTAAGAGAATTCTATCCATAGTATTGAATTATTACCCTATTATTACCCTAAAGATGAACATATCAACTAATGCCAGCTCTCCACTACCATAAATATATTCATTAAATAAATGTTTCATAGTTCCTCATGGATCTATTACACAATCCAGAGAAATTTTCTGGTATATATAAACAAAGCATGGGATTGCTGGGTTAAAGGGAATATACACATTCAATTTGCTAAATATTGTCAGATTTCTTTTTAGAATGGTTAATATTTCACTTTTATTTCCAAGTAGTAGTTTTTCTGTATATAATATTTGTGAAATAAACAATCTTAATTACCTAATATCTTGGAGGTTGCATAGCCAGAAATTGGCTCATACCTGGATTCATCTTTCACCTCAGGGGCAGAGGATGTGCTTAATCACAATTTCCCTAGAATCTCATGGCTCCCTCTCCACAGCAAGGTGAACCGACACTTTCTGGAGGCCCTTTGATCTCCAGAGGGTGACGGCTATTTTCCCAGTGATTGCTGTCACCTAATGTCAAGCAGCAATGCCACAAAAAGAGATAACAACAGGAGATGATATTCAGTGCATTCTGATCAGCTTTAGACCAAGTTACCTACAAGTTATCAGGAAGTCAGAGAAATATAAGCCTGCGACTTTATGCATCTGATATTCAGCAAGCACCAAGAAATGTGGCTAGTATTAACCCTCAGGTCAGAACACACAAGCAGTTCTTTTTTTTTTTTTTCTTTAACAGCTATAAAACATTACTCCGTTGTCTGTTTGCAAATTATTGTACTTGGACATAATCTGACTATAATCTGATTCTTGTACTTTTTTAGATGACCAGATTTTTCTCTTTTTCTAAATATTCTATATTTTTTCCTAAAATTTCATGACAATATAGATATATTTAAAATATTCTTCTCACTCATGGTTTTATTAAATTCCATCATAAAATGTCAAGATGTGACTTTTTCCATATCAATTCTATTTGGTACTGTATGATACACTTTCAATAGATATTTTCATCTTTATTTTAATAAATTCTTAGTTATTATATTTTCAAATATCTCCACACTTCCAATTGTTTCTCTTTTTTTTTTTTCCTTTCCTTCTGGCAAAACTATAAAATAGCTTACCTTATCAGATATTAATACAACCTTTCTCATATTTCATTGGTTGTTTTTACAGTATGTCTTTTCCCAGTCTTTTACTTTCAATTTATCTATTTTAAATTTGAAATGAGATTTTCTTAAAGCCAGAAGGTAGTGGATCATTTTATTTTTAAACAAGTGTGCCAATTTATGTCTTCTGATTGATGTTTTTAGAACATTTACACTTAAAGAATTATATTACTGACATGTTGTCAATATATGATTCTACCACTCTATTATGAGATTTCTGTTTATTTATTCATGTTCTCATTCCTCTGTATCGCTTTTATTACTTTCTTTATTATCCAAAAATTTGTCAGGATTATATCTTGCTTTATTTCTAGTCGTTTGTAGAGTATTGTGGGTTTTGCTCTTGTACAGTTTTTATTATGGTTGCTATAATATGCATATGCAACTTAAAATAATCTACTGGTATCAACATTTTACCAGTTCCAGTGAAGAGTGGAAATCTCTCCTGTATTTAGTTTTCTTCTCACTTTTAAATGTCATTGCTTTGTGCATCAGATGGTGCTACAGTTTGCATTTCAATCACAAAATAGAATGTACAAAACTCATGAAGAACAGAATAATCTATTTTATATACCCATTTTTCTGCTCTTCCTGTTTTTTCTTATTCCTAGCTGATGTTTTACAATTCCTTCCTTTATACTTTCCTTTTATACTATCAAGATGGCAGAGTAGAAGGACTTATGCTCATATTCTCTTGCAAGAACTCCAAAATTACAACTCTCTGCTGAACAGCCATCAACAGGAGAATGTTGGATTCTACCAAAAAAAGATACCCCATGTCCAAGGGCAAAGGAGAAGTCCCAGCAAGATGGTAGGAGGGGTAAAATCATATTTAGAGTCAAAGGGAGGTGGGGTTCTGGAAGGGGAACACATATATACCTATGGCGGATTTTCACATCAATGTATGGCAAAACCACACAAAAATGTAAAGAAAAAAATTAATAAAATAATAAAAGTTTATACCAAATAAATAAATAAAGAAAGAAGTACTGGCATTCTGAAAAAAAAAAAAAAAAGAATCAAACACCATACCTGCCAGAGACACTAGGAGGGATAAAACAAAGCCTTGTGGGCCCCAGGACCCAGAGACTCCACAGATACTGAGCCAAAACTGTTGAGTGTCTCCTGTGAAGGTACAGGTGAGCAGTGGTCTGCTGCAGGGATGGGGGTCTGGGTGCAGGAGACCTGGTCACACAGCCTGTGGGATAAACTATCTAGAAGGAGGTCACCATTAACCCCACTACAGAGTCACTGAGCAGACAACCCACAAATTGTAGGACAATTGCACTAAATAAATCCTTGCACTGCTATGAAAGTTCTAGGATCCACAAAAGATTTCGCAACCTGAGGATTTGGCAAAGGGACTAAGAAACCCCAGGGAATTTGACTTTGGAGGTCAGTGGGGTTTGATTACAGAAATTACACAAGGCTGTGGAAACAGACTCTTGAAAGGCACAAACAAAACCTTATACATATTAGGACCCAGGAGAAAGGAGCAGTGGCTCCACAAGAGACTGACCCAGACTCGCCTGTGAATGTCCAGGAGTCTCCCGCAGAGGCTTGGGTTGGCAAGGGCCTGCTGCAGTGTTAGAGAATGGGGGGGACTGAGTGCAGCAATGCGTGCACAGGACAGTTTGAAGGAGCTTGTCATTATCTTAAATACCTAGTTTGGTCTCTATTGATGGGTGGAGCTGTGTACCCTCCCTGTTATTTACCTGGGGCCAAACTACAGTGGCTTCCATGGTGGTTCAGATGGTAAAGCATCTGACTACAATGCGGGAGATCCAGGTTCGGTCCCTGGGTCAGGAAGATCCTCTGAAGAAGGAAATAGCAACTCACTCCAGTACTCTTGCCTGGAAAATTCCATGGACGGAGGAGCCTGGAAGGCTACAGTCCATGGGGTCGCAAAAAGTCAGACACGACTGAAAGACTTCATTTTCTTCAAACTACAGTGGAGGTAATAAAGACAATGACAACCTCCTTCAAAAGGTACCATGTATGTACTGCTACACTCAGTGCCCCCACCCTGCAGCAGGCCACTACCGACCCACGCCTCTGATGGAGACATCTGGAAACTCCAGGGAAAGTCTGGGTCAGTCTCTTGTGAGGTCACTGTTCCTTCCTCCTGGGTTCTGGTGCACACAAGATTTTTCAACATAAAATTCAATGAAAGATTTACTGAGTATGGCCCTGGCCATCAGAACAAGACCCAGTCTCACCCTCAGTCAGTCTCTCCCATCAGAAAGCTTCCATAAGCCTCTTATCCTTCTCAATCAGAGGGCAGACAGACTGAAAATCCAATTACAGAAAACTAACCAATCTGATCACATGGAGCACAGCCTTATCTAACTCAATGAAACTATGACCCATGCCATGTAGGGTCACCCAATACAGACGTGTCATTGTGGGAAGTTCAGACAAAATGAAGTCTACTGGAGAGCCGGTTAGTAAGTCCAGTAGCTCAGTTGTGTCCAACTCTTTATGACCCCACAGACTGCAGCATGCCAGGCCTCCCTGTCCATCACCAATCCCGGAGTTTCCTCAAACTCATCTCCATTGAGTTGATGATACCATCAAATCATCTTATCCTCTGTCGTCCCCTTCTCCTCCCACCTTCAATCTTTCCCAGCAATAGGGTCTTTGCGAATGAGTCAGTTCTTCACATCAGGTGGCCAAAGTGTTGGAGTTTCATCTTCAGCATCAGTCTTTTCAATGAATATTCAGGTCTGATTTTCTTTAGGATGGGGTTGTTGAATCTCTTTGTAGTCCAAGGGCCTCTCAAGAGTCTTCTCCAACATCACAGTTCAAACGCATCAATTCTTTGGTGCTCAGCTTTTTTTACAGTCCAACTCTCACATCCATACATGACTACTGGAAAAACCATAGCCTTGACTAGATGGAATTTGTCGACAAAGTAATGTCTCTGCTTTTTATTTATTTATTTTTCCAGTTTTAAAAAAAGTTATTTATTTTTAAGGCATTAATAAAAAGCTTAACATACTTACTAAGAAAGTTACAATATACAAATGGGCTCAGTTGCAATTCTGACGGATTGACTTCTGCACTGTATGTGACCTTGAGTTTCTTTTAATCATATTTCCATTGTTCAGTTATTCAAACTGATTATTCCCTTAAAATATCTGTTTATTTAAGCATGAGTCACATGCAACAAGGGGAAATGCAGATGATATGCACCCATCCAAGTGTGCATGAAGAAAATGATGAAACATTTGTTCACTTCAACCAGGGCACATCAAAATACCATCTCCTTGGGAGAGAGCTGCATCTGAATTCCTTAGTTGAAATATGAGTGCCTTCCTTCTTTTTGACTTTGTTTGAAGCCCATGTAATAACCAGTATGATAACCACTCATGTACCAAGAGATTAACATACTTCCCAAAGCATCAGCATCATCCAGAGAATCTGGACATATGGGAGGTGGTGGGGGAATCATTGGTGGTCCAGAAGGAAACGGAGGCAGCCAGCATGACAGGAAATGCGGTGGTGGTGGTGGCGGCGGCGGTGGGCCACTGAATTTTAGACCTGACTTTCCTGGTCCCAGGCCTGGTCCTGCCATATGGGGTGGCGGAGGCAGAAAACAGTTCCAGGGAGCAGCTCTCGACCTGATATTATTTGGTTTATTTAGAGGAGACCTGGAGGAGTTCTCACTTTCATCTGTTGAAATTTGACTTTCATTTTCATTCTCCTGAGCATTTTGCTCTATATTAGCTGCTTCAGAGGTTGGGGAAAGTAGATCAGACAGATTTTGCTCCTCTCTATTTCCATATCCAGTGTAAACCACAACACAGGTTTCTCTCTTAAAATCAACTGAAGCAATAGTAGCTGGGTAAATGCATCCGTCTTCTGACCAAACGGCAGAACATCTGTCACCAACTTTCCACTGCTTTGAAGGACTTGTGGTGTTCTTTCTTTGGCTTTATTCTTCTTAGCAGACTTTCTTTTAGGTGTGCCTTCTGGTTTTTCTGAGGCTTCGGAAATGTCACCGTTCTTCAGAGCATGCTTAAATGAAGCCACAGCTTTATCATATGCTTTTATCAATGCTGTATCATCCCAAATATCAGAATCATCACTCTCGCCAGTGCCGCGCCGGAACAGTACCGAGTTCTCCGGCTCCGGGAAGCCGCCGCCGCCGCCGCCCATCGCCATGGCTAGCCTGCTGCCGGCTGCGCGGCGTGGGCTCCGTCCCTCATGTCTCTGCTTTTTAATATGCTGTCTAGACTGAAGAAGAGATTGACAAACCACCTCAGTATTTTTGCCTTGAGAACCCCATGAACAGTATGGGAAGGCAAAAAGATATATAATATTGAAAGATGAACTCCCCAGGTTGGAAGGTGTCCAATATGCTACTGGAGATCAGTGGAGAAATAACTCCAGAAGGAATCAAGAGATTGACCCAAAGCAAAAACAACAACCAGCTGTGGGTGTGATTGGTAATAGAGGCAAAGTCCAGTGCTGTAAAGAGCAATATTCATAGGAACCTGAATGTTAGGTCCATGAATCAAGGCAAAGTGAAGGTGGTCAAACAGAGATGGTAAGACTGAATGTCGACATTTTAGGAATAAGCAAACTAAAATGGACTGGAATGGGTGAATTTAACTCAGATGACCATTATATCTACTACTGTGGGCAAGAATCCTTTGGAAGAAATGGAGTAACCATCATAGATAACAAAAGAGTCCAAAATGTAGTACTTGGATGCAATCTCAAAAACAACAGAATGATCTCTGTTCGTTTCCAAGGCAAACCGTTCAATATCACAGTAATCTAAGTCTATGCGGCAACCACTAATGCTGAATAAGCTGAAGTTGGAACAGTTGTATGAAGACTTAAAAGACCTTCCATAACTAACACCCAAAAAAGATGTCCTTTTCTTTATAGGGAATTGGAATGCAAAAATAGGAAGTCAAGAAACACCTGGAGTAACAAGCAAATTTGGCCTTGGAGTACAGAATGAAGCAGAGCAAAGTCTAATAGAGTTCTGCCAAGAGAACACACTGGTCATAGCAAACACCCTCTTCCAAGAACACAAGGGAAGACTCTACACACAGACATCACCAAACTGTCCATACCAAAATCAGATTTAATATACTCTTTGCAGCCAAAGGTGGAGAAGCTCTATGCAGTCATCAAAAACAAGACCGGGAGCTGACTGTCACTCAGATAGTGTACTCCTTATTGCCAAATTCAGACCTATATTGAAAAAAGAAGGGAAGAGCCCTAGACCATTCATTTATGACATCAATCAAATCCCTTAAGATGCACAGTGGAAGTGACAAATAGATTCAAGGGATTAGATATGATAGATAGTGCCTGAAGAACTATGGACAGAGGTTCATGACATTGTACAGGAGGCAGTGACCAAGAATATCCCTAAGAAAGAGAAATGAAAAAGGCAAAATGGCTGTCTGAGGAGGACTTATAAAAAGCTGAGAAAAGAAGAGAAGCAAAAGGCAAAGGAGATAATGAAAGATATACCCATTTGAATACAGAGTTCCAAGAATCCCAAGGAGAGATAAGAAAGGCTTCCTCAGAGGGAAACAATACAATGAGAAAGACTATACATCTCTCCAAGAAAATTAGAGATACCAAGGGAACATTTCATGCAAAGATTAGCACAATAAAATACAGAAATGGTTTGGACGTAACAGAAGCAGAAGATATTAAGAAGAGGTGGCAACTATACACAGAAGAACTGCACAAAAAAGATCTTCATGACCCAGATAATCATGATGGTGTGATAATTCACCTACAGCCAGATATTCTAGAATGAGGTCACCATAAACAAAGCTAGTGGAGATGACGGAATTCCAGCTGAGCTATTTCAAATCCTGAAAGATGATGCTGTCAAAGTGCTGCACTCAGTATGCCAGCAAATTTGGAAAACTCAGCAGTGGCCATAGGACAGGAAAAGGTCAGTTTTCATTCCAATCCCAAAGAAAGGCAATGCCAAAGAATGCTCAAACTACCATATAACTACACTTGTCTCGTACACTATCAAAGTAATGCTAAAAATTCTCCAAGCCAGGCTTCAAGAGTACATGAACCGTGAACTTTCAGATGTTCAAGCTAGATTTAGAAAAACCAGAGGAGCCTGGGGTTAAATTGCTAACATTAGTTGTATCATCAAAAAAGCAAGAGAATACCAGAAAAACATCTACTTCTGCTTTATTGATTATGCCAAAGCCTTTGACTATGTGAATCACGGCAAACTGTGAAAAATTCTGAAAGAGATGGGAATACCAGACCATCTTACCTGCCTCCTGAGAAATGTGTATGAAGGTTAAAGCAACAGTTAGAACTGGACATGGAACAAGAGATTGGTTCAAAATTGGGAAAAGAATACATCAAGACTGTATATTGTCACCCTGCTTATTTAACTTATATACAGAGTACATCATGTGAAATGCCAGGCTGGATGAAGCACACACTGGAAACAAGATTGCCAGGAGAAATATCAATAACCTCAGATACGCAGATGACACCACCCTTATGGCACAAAGTGAAGAACTAAAGAGCCTCTTGATGAAAGTGAAAGAGGAAAGTGAATATATTAGCTTGAAAGTCAACATTCAGAAAGCGACAATTATGGCATCTAGTCTCATCACTTTATGGCAAATAAATGGGGAAACAATGGATGTAGTGACAGGCTTTATTTTGGGGGGTTCCATAATCGCTGCTGCTGATGACTGCAGCCATGAAATTAAAAGACGCTTACTCCTTGGAAGAAGTTATGACCAACCTAGACAGCATATTAAAAAGCAGAGACATTACTTCAGCAACAAATGTCCATCTAGTCAAAGCTATGGGCTTTCCAGTAGTCATGTATGCATGTGAGAGATAGAATATAAAGAAATCTGATGGCTGAAAATTTGATGCGTTTGAACTGTGGTGTTGAAGACTCTTGAGAGTCTCTTGGGCTGCAAGGAGATCCAACCCATCAATCCTAAAGGAAATCAGTCCTGAGTGTTCATTGGAAGGACTGCTGCCAAAGCTGAAACTCCAATACTTTGGTCACCCGATGTGAAGAAATGACTCACTGGAAAAGATCCTGATGTTGGGAAAGATTAAAGGCAGAAGGAAAGGGGATGACAGGATGAGATGGTTGAATGGCATCACAGACTTGATGGACATGAGTTTGAGCAAGCTCCGGGAGCTGGTGATGGACAGGGAAGCCTGGCATGCTGCAGCCTGTGTGATCACAAAGAGTCGGACATGACTGAGTGACTGAACTGTACTTCTATTTGAAAACTTTCCTATAGCCATCTTTAAGGCTAGTGCTCCTTCAAAAATGTATTTTAGTTTTCCTTCAACAATAAATTTAATTTGTCTTTAATTCCTAATGGATAGTTTCACCAGATATAGAATTCAGAGTAGTAAAATTGTCTTTCTCTCTCAGCCTTGAACAACATTATTCCACGGATTCAGATGAAATATCTCCTGTCATTTGAAGTGGTGGTCCCTATAGGCAATAAATCATTTCTCTCTGGCTTCTTTGAGGGTTTTCTTTTTCTTTTGTCTTTAGTTTTAGAAATTTTAATTATGATGTGTATTTATGTAGATTTCTTTAGGTTTATCATTTGGGGATTTACTCAGCTTGTTGGATCTATAAGTATTTATCTTTCTCTCAAATTTGGGAAGTTTTCAGCCATTATTACTTTACATATTCTTTTAGCACTTCACTTTTTTTCTCTTTCTTAGACTCCAATCATAGAAACATTGAATCTTTTTTATATTATTGCCCTGAGGAAATGTGTTTTTAGGTCTGTTTTCTCTCTGTTGTTTACATTGGAAGAATATGATTTTTCTTCCGTCTAGATCAATAGTTCTATTCTTTGTCATCTCCATCCTACTACTGAGTACATCCTGTGATCTAAAAAAATATCAATTATTGTATTTTAATGGTACAATTTCCTTTCAGTTATTTACTATGACTTGTATTTGTTGGTTGACATTTGCTATGTTTTCATTTGCTTCATGATAATTTCTAATTGACTTTTGAAGCATTTTTATGATGAGTGACTTAAGGTCCTAATCAGAAAATTCCAACATTAGATTCAACTTGATATTGGTGTCAGTTTTTCCCTAGCAAGTTGTGATTTTCTTAGTTCTTTGTATGATGTAATTTTTCATTGTATTCTGGACATTTTGCTGATTATATAAGGAGACTCCAGGTCTAAAATAAATATATCCATAGATCATCATTCACCTATTTAGATTTAGTTCATGGTTTTGATGGTTTAGTCTATTTCATTCAAATGTAGTTTAATTTTTAGAGTCTTTTCTGTGCAGTGTTGGCTCTCAGCTCTATTGAGTATTTTTTTTTGCGGGGGGGGGGGGTACTGTGGGAATCACACTGTTCTCTGCTGATGCTGCCTGCCTGAGAGGGCAGAAGAGGTTTCTCCTGACCAAGCCTCTGGTTTCTCCTGGTGCAGAAGAGTGTGGTGAGACCCAAGACCTTCCCCTGCCCTAATGTCTGTAAACCCAAGGGTCTAGATCCTATAAATACAACATCAATTCCTAGACCAGGCTGCTTATTGTGGCTGTTTCTCATTTCTAGTTCTGCCAGTGTGCCCAGGTGTCTCTGTATTGGGGAGGAGAGTCACAGTCTCATTGAAAAAGATGAAAAAGGTTTAGTAGGCTTTGTCCTCTGAGGAAGCTGGATTTCTCCTGCTGGTTCTGCCTGCTGGTGAAAGATATTGAGATGTCTCTTTGGAAGAAAAAGTCCTTCCCAGTGGTGTCAGTTTCACCCAACGATGTCAAAAGGACTCCTTTTTGGTATACAGGAACCTTCCTATCTGAGCTGCCTTCTGTTGCTAGCATGAGAGTCAATAAATGCTGGGTTTGAGTGCTTCATTTCTGAGTGAGATGTCTCAGGAACCTCTGCTGCTCAGCATCCCCTCCCATCCTGGGGGACAAAATTAACTTCTCTTTTGCAATTCAAAACTAGCTCTTCTTCTTACCACTTTCAAAGTGCTGCTTTGGTGTGGTCTCTGGCACCATTTCCTGGGTTTTCAGTTGTCATTAGTGAGGACAGGAGGAATAAACAAGTCTATGACATTTTGTTGAAATCAGAAGTTTCACTGTACAATTTTTTTAATAAGGCATTTCATACAATTGCTATCTAGGATGACTTTTGCTTCCAACATACTTTGAAGTGAAATAGAATGTTACTAGATTTATATGTTTGAAATGTAGCATTACTTTTACATAAATAAGATACAACTTCCCAGTGTAACAAGAAATAAAGTATAGGAGAGGTTCAGTTAAACATGGTTGATCCAAACACAGACATTAATCTTTTCTCTTACCCAATACTCCACTAAGATGACTACAGAATAATATAATAGCTTAAACTTATGAAGATAAAGATGAATGGAAATGAGGCCACAAGAGAAAGCTAACAATAAAATGTTGGAAGCTTGCAATGTTAATAGGAAAATAAAAATTGAATCACTCATTCAGAAAAAGCTGAACATGAGGCCATTGATGTGATTTTGCATGTGGTGATGGGGTGGGGTGGTCAGAAAGAATCAGAAAGATTTGATTTTGTAATATGAACTTTATGTTAAACAATTCTAAAATTGAAGAAACAGATATTACTTAAAACAGGAATGTGAGACAATAAAAGCAAAGAACTTTTTAAATATTTGTATAAAGGAACATAGATTTTCAGACACTAGCCTTCTCTTTGCACACTTAAGCAACAGCCTGCCACTCATCCCAGTGAAAAGGTTTTCTTTCTGAAGAGGCAGAGTTAATGATACACTGAATTTATAGATTCCCAAGCATGCCTGAGGATGGACATGAGGTGTCTAAGTGAAACAGAGATTACATCACATTCTGCATTTAGAAAAATGAAGCTGTCAATGTAAGTTTATATAATCTGAAAAGAGATTGGATTATTTTGCTCTTGTGAAAACCAATGACTTTATTCAGGATCTACAGAGGCAGACATTTGAAAACACCACATGATGAGGTCAATGTACTGCAATATGTTTTAACAGGAATTTTGCTTTTAACAATCTGTGTCCTCACAAATTAGCCTGGTCATTCAAGAGGACTAGATTTTTAAGGAATATTTGTTTCATGAAAGACAATAAGGCTATAAACACAAACCAAAGTGTTGACACGAGATATAATAATTATAAATTGGAACATTTCCCTGGTGATCCAGTGGCTAAGGCTCTACACTCCCAGAGGGCCTGGATACAATAACTGGTCAGAGAACCAGATCAAATAATAATAATAATAAATCAGTTAGAAGCCAATATTCAAGGGCTAATAGAAAAAACTGTTATTGTTTTGAAAATCTACAAAACCAAAATTACAAATACTGAAAACAAGTCAAAGTCCACTGACCCTAATCAGGCACAAGGCCTGGGTCTAGTCTTCTCAAAATGATTGTAGATAATATAAAAGGTCAAGATATTAGAACAATATTATTCTGTACTTAAGAAAAGAATTTTTACCAATAAATACCCTAAGACTTGTGATAATAGATACATTTTTTTTTAGCTGTCCCTTAAAGTTATAAAGCTTATCATGTCTTTTAAATGTAGATACAGCCCACATGGCCTGAGACTGCAGCCTTGGCTTGATCAGTAGAACCTAAAAAAAAAAAAAGATAAAAGATAAAAGAGAACTTTTAAAATTTCTTTTGCCCAAATAGCTTCCTTAGAATTGCATGTCAAGGGCAAAGACAGGTCTTAAAATTCATCTTTGCAAATGATAAAAGACTTCAGCCATCTGAGAGAGTAATCTAGTTTGTTCTAACTATTATTTATAAACTAGTGAGTTTTATATTGTACTTTACTCATGACTAAAATTTTAAAAGGAAAACTATGAGATCTTTGATTGTGGCTGTCTATATGTCTATGTATGTATGCTATCTCTACTTAGCAGTCCCCAACCTTTTAGGCACCAGGGTCTGGTTTCATGGAAGATAATTTTTCCACAGACTAGGGTGGGGTGGATGGTTTCAGGGTGATTCAAGTGTGTTACATTTATTGCACAATTTATTTGGCATTAGATCCCAGAGGTTAGGGACCCCTGCTCTAGATGATATTGGCAAAACTGATCTGTAAAAGCATTATTTAATAGGCTTAAACAAATAAGAGCTTATATAAACTCTCAGAAATATAATAGAAAAATAACCCAAATGAATTTCGGATTCACCTGATCTGGTGAAATATTCAGTATTTAAGCTATTTAGGCTTTCTTTGTGACTCAGAGGCCGAAAAAATAAAATAAAATTAAATCTGTCTGCAATGCAGGAGCTGCAGGAGATGCAGGTTTGATCCCTAGGTGGGGAAGTTCACCTGGAGGAGGGAATGGCAACCCACTCTGGTATTCTTACCTGGAGAATCCCATGAACAGAGGAGCCTGGTGGGCTACAGCCCATGGGGTCACAGGATTGGACATATCTGAAGTCACTTAGCACACATGAATGTAAAGCTATTTGAGTGTTTAATTAACATACACATTTCTTTAGAATTATAGATATTAAGTATTCTACTTTAATTGTACTTAGGTTTACTGAAAGTAAAGCTCATGTTACCCCTGCTACAAAATTTGGCAAAAACGCAAAAATACCTTAGTATAAAATGTTTTCATAAGTAATAAAATAGATATAAACAGGATAAGAGTTTTTAGGTAAACTCTATAAAAACAATTATGTTTATGGTATGTCTATCAAATAGTAGTTTCTCCAAGTCTTTTGGTAAAACCTTAGAGTTTTGCCAAGTTAAATAATGAGAATCCACTGTCAAGATTATTTTAAAATAAGATAGAATACTGGAAAATTTACCATTAAACAAGTCTATTAAGAAAAGGTATAGGTGTATGGAGATGATTTTGTTTAGGAAGTTACCTTGCCCTGTTGTTGTTGATGCTTTATTGCTCAGTCACGTCTGATTCTTTAGTGACCACTTGGACTGTGGTCCTCAAGGCTCTTCTGTCCATGGGATTTCCCAGGCAAGAATACTGGACTGAGGTGTCCTTTTCTTCTCCAGGGGATGTTCCCAACCCAGGGATTGAACCCACATCTCCTGCTCTTGTAGCTGGATATTTTACCACTGAACCACCAGGGAAGCCTGATCTTTCCTAAAGTTGGTTATTTCTAAGTGGGAAATAAAACAAGACACAAACTAACATAAACACAGAAAATTGAAAATTTCTGTTAAAAAAAAAAGTTAGGGTGGGTATTTAAAAAGAAATTTTGTATGTGGTCAGGACCAGATTAAAAAAAAATGAATTTAAAATAAGTGAGCTTTAATATAAAAACCATAATAAACGATAAAGTCAGAATCTGTATTTCTCTCATTCAAAGGACAACAGTCTTTTCGTTTTGTTTTTCCCTATTGGTCTGCTCTAAATAGTGAAACATTGCCTTTAAGTAGTCTGTCTAAAAAGACAAAAAAAAAAAAAAGTCTCATGTCTTGTCAAGTGTGTATGTGCTGAGTCACTCAGTCATTTCTGACTTTTTGCAACCCCAGGCTCCTTTGTCCATGGGGATTCGCCAGGCAAGAATACTGGAGTGGATGGCCATGCCCTCCTCCAGGAGATCTTCCCAATCCAGGGATTGAACCCAGGTCCCCCACATTGCAGGCAGATTCTTTACTGTTTTAGCCACCAGGAAGCCCTGTCTTGTCAAAGTGGTCACATATCCTGTGTTATCTTTATTAAGTCCTTGATTATTACATAAAACCTAGTTTTCTCAATATTAAAAGTTAGGTTTTGCTCTGAATTATATAACTATATATTTGAAAATGTTAACCATTAATTTGATTAAGTGAATAAACATTCATTCTGATTAAATTAATAAACAGTGACTCATTTGACTTTTTAAATGTTTTCATTATTGTTGATGCACTTACCAAAAATCAAATTCTAGGTGAATCTTTCTGACTTGGAATTAATTTTGAGATATAGTTTCTTTCCTTATAAAAGGAGAGATGTTAGATATATTTGATATGTTAAATTACATGGGAAGCTTTATCATGTCAGAAGTAACTTTAAGCTTTCTTTGTATTCTATCTGAATAGTTATGTACTGCAAGCATTCCAGAAATTGTATGAAATTCCTGGACATCTTTTATGCCCTGACATAAAATGTTATCTCTCATCAAAACTAAAGCTCACACTAAAGGGCCTAATCCTGGGTATCAGAGAAACATCCTAGGCGATTTTCACACCAAAGCAACAACAGAATCTATAAAGTGGATAAAGTCCATTTTACTTCTACTTTCTAATTTTGCCATTATAATGTCTTTATAACATGGCAGGAGTCTGCTCCCTAAAAATAAGGTAAAAAATAATCTAAATTGAACAGTCAGGGCTATGGGAAACCCAATATAGCTGCTTATGTCTTCCTTGTTCTCCAGCTAACCACATTTTTCCTTTAATGAGTTAATACTTTCCCTTGCTGAAAGGTTTCTGCCCCCAGAATGGCAAAGAAACTGTTAGAACATGTGTTTCCCAGTTGTAGGATACGTTTCACAATCTCCTTTGATCAAGGTATTCACTTCACTGGGAAAATCAAATATTGTTGTTGTTCAGTTGCTCAGCCATGTCTGACTCTAGGCGACCCCATGGAGTACCACACCCCAGTATTCCCTGTTCTTCACCATCTCCTGGAGTTTGCTCAAACTCATGTCCATTGAGTCAGTGACACCACCTAACCATCACGTCTTCTATTGTCCCCTTCTCCTCCTGCCTTCAATATTTCCCAGCATCAGGGTCTTTTCAAATGAGTCAGATCTTCACATCAGCTGGCCAAAGTATTGGAGCTTCAGCTTGAGCATCAGTCCTTATAATGAATATTCAGGATTGATTTCCATTAGGACTCACTGGTTTGATCTCCTTGCTGTCCAAGGGACTCTCAAAAATCTTCTCCAAAACTACAGTTCAAAAACATCAATTTTTAAGCATTCAGCCTTCTTTATGGTCCAACTCTCACATTCATACATGACTACTGACAAAATCATAGCTTTGACTACATAGATCTTTGTCGGCAAAGTAATGTCTCTGCTTTTTAATACATTGTCCAAGTTTGTCATAGCTTTTCTTCCAAAGAGCAAGTGTCTTCTAATTTCATGGCTGCAGTCACCATCTGCAGTGATTTTGGAGCCTCGCAAAAAGGCTGTCACTGTTTCCATAGCTTCCCTATTTGCTACGAAGTGATGGCACTGGATGCCATGATCTTAGTGTTTTGAATATTGGGTTTTAAGCCAGCTTTTTCACTCTCCTCTTTCACTTTCATCAAGACATTCTTCAGTTCCTCTTCATTTTCTGCCAGAAGGGTGGTGACATCTGCAAATTGGAGGTTATTGATATTTCTCCCTGCAATCTTGATTCCAGTTTGTGCTTCATCCTGCCTAGGATTTCTCATGATGTACTCTGCATATAACTTAAATAAGCATAGTGACAATATACAGCCTTGACCTATTCCTTTCCCAATTTTGAACCAGTCCCTTGTTCCATGTCCGATTCTAATTGTTGCTTCTTAACCTGCGTATGGGTTTCCCAGGAAGCAGGTAAGGTGGTCTGGTATTCCCATCTCTTGAAGAATTTTCCATGTTGTGTTGTGACTGACACAGTCAAAGACTTTAGTGTAGTCAAGGAGGCAGAAATAGATGTTTATCTAGAATTCTCTTGCTTTTTCTATGAACCAGCAGATGTTTGGAAAATCATATAAGCCTTTACAAAAATCCTTCAGAATTCTTGGAATTATCATTGTCTCTACCAATCTCAGTCATTAGACAAAGTTGAGAGAACTAACGGAAAAACACTAGACTCAAGTGGACAAGAGTTAGTTGCGTTGGAGTAAATGAGCAGATAAAGATGTCATTATAACTCTAAAATATTACTTTTTTAAAATCTTTAGTTTTTCCAGATACAAGGAAGGGTTTTTTAAGACACGTCAATTTGATAGATTATACCTTTGTAAACAGAATTGAAACTTTTATTATTTTCTCTGAACCTGATCATTCTAAATTCAGAAACTCTCAAACTAAAGTTGCCCTTTCCTTGACGCCTTATAGACAACTTAATCTACCAACTTCTGAGAAATTGTCACAACAATCCTCATGTTACTGCCTGAACCACTCAAAAGTTGACCTGAATACCCAATGACATCATCAGAGACATTTAAAATTACAAAAGATGTTCAAATCCAACATCTAAAAATCTTTTAATTTATTTCCCCTGGGCTCAGAAACTTTTATAGTTTGCTCCAATCATTAATCTTTGGGGATTTTTTGCTTCCATATAAGTGACTCTTGCTCTTACCTGATCACCTGTACCTTTGGAAGCCCACCTACATCATACCCCCTAAAATGAGATAAAGCTGTTTAACTGAATTAACTGACCTGTTCTCAGAACTTAAAACTGATTCAAAGAAATGGAAGACCCTAATAACTCATTGTCTATTCCCACACCATCAGCTTGCCTTTTAATTAAAAAAAAATCCCAAATAATTCAGTTCATGGTGATTTGAGGTTAAGATCTGCTGATAACTGGGGGGAAAAAACGTGTAAGCAAAGGAGACAAGAATTGCCAAAGACACTGAGATGGGTAGATGCTTGATGTGTTCAAAAGAAACACTAAGGAGACAAACGTAGGTGGATAGAAATAAACAAGTTAAAGAGGGTATGGAATGACAGAGAAACTAATATAGATGGTTTAAAAGATTTTTAAAGAACCACACTGAATGCTTATGTAGAGCACAGACTGAAGCAGATAAGAAGACTAGATAAGGAGACTAGATAAGAAGTCTAGATGACAGGTAGACTTGACAAGAAGCTATTTCAATGATCCACAGATCCATGATGCAGGTGGTAAGAATCTTCAGGCTCCAATTATTCTGGAATATAGAAGCAAGAGAGATTTGTGATAGTTAAATGTAAGATAACAATAAAAGGAAGCATTTTTCATGACTTATCTAATGTGCAAAACCAAGGGTGAACCCTAATGTAAACTATGGAATTTGAGTGATAATGGTATGTCAGTGTAGGTTCATCAGTTATAACAAATCTACCACTCTCGTACAGGTTGTAGACAGCAGAGTGGGTTGGGTTTGTGTAGGGACAGCGTATATATAAAAAACTCTGTACTTTCTACTCAATTTTGCTGTGAAACTAAAACTGCTATAAACAATAAAGTCTATTCTTTAACAATTAAATGACAGGTTAACATTTATGTAAAACAAAGAAGAATGGAGTTGCCATTTATGAAGATGGACAAACTGGGAGGAAAATGTGCTACAAGGTTGAAAGTTATGAGTTTAATCTAGGACAAGCTAAATGTGATATGCCTGTTAGACTTACAAGTGAAATTAAATAGATACTTAGAAGCATAATTCAAAAATTCAAGAGGGAGATCTAGGCTGGGAATAAAAATTTTAAAAATGTGAGTATACTGATTGTTTTTAAATTTATGGGAATGTGATCACTTAAGAAGTGAGTGGCAATAGAAACTGTAATAGTTCAAGTTCAGGAAGGTAAGAAGAAACTACTGAAAGGAGATGGGAAAGATTTCAGTGAGGAAAAATGACCCAAAATGGTAAGATACAACAACTGATTCTTGGATTTAGCCATTTGAAAGTCACTGATATCATAGATGAGGGAGGTTTTGGTTTTTTTGTTTTTTTAAGTAGTGGGAATGAAAGTCTAATGATTTGGATTAAAGGAAGAATAAAAGAAAAGCTTCTGGGTTTCTGCAGAACAAATTGGCTAAATCAGTTTATTTCAGCATATCCTCCAAATGCATGTATGTCAACTAGGAAAAATAACCTATAATCAACAATTAATAATATCGTTCAGCATCAAAGGCTGCAACAAACTTTAACTTAATATGAACAGTGGAGAAATAAACTACTAAAACCGATGCCAAAATCTACTCTCACTTGTATGGGTGCCTAACTGAATACAGGATACAGTTTTGGGTGAAGTAGAAAAGAATAGTTTTATTGCTTTGCCCAATAAAGGGAGACAAAGAGGGCTCCTGCACTGGAAAAGTATGTGTCCCAACCTTGGAGGATTTATGAGGAGTTTTATAGCAATAGTTTAAAGGGTAAAGTTGCTGACAAAATTAGGGTATGTGCAGGGTTTCAGATGTTGGTTTCCTAGTCTTAATGAATGTTTCTGGTTCTTTTCATTTTGCCTAAAGTAGTTTTTTGCCTGCTCCTCTCTTGTTTCTCAACCAAGTTCTATCTGCCCTTTGGAACTCAGGGAAGGTCATGGAGGCACAGTCTTGCCTACAAGAAACAGAGGACAGAAGTTTTCTGTGCTCAGGAACCCCACAGGGTCCTTCTTGGTTTCAAAACCAGGAGAATCAGCTGTTATACAGAGCATAGAACTGGGAGAAAACTAAGAAGGAAGGAGAAGAATTGTTTGCTCAGTAGAAAATATGTGAGTGAAAGTCATTCAGTTGTGTCTGACTCTGTGTAAGCTCATGGACTATACAATCCATGGAATTCTCCAGACCAGAATACTCGTGTATTCTGATCCAGAGATCAAACCCAGGTCTCCCACATTGCTGGTGGATTCTCTACCAGCTGAGCCATCAGGGAAGACCAGAAAATATGTGAATATGTATTATTTTTTCCTGTGAATTCTTAAAGATTTTTTTTCACTGCATAATGCCTGTATGTGTGCTACCTAATCAAGGTTGTTAAATAAATGACCTTTGTATATATGCATATGTTCTTGCTGAGACTTGCTCATGAAAGACCAGTCATTTCATAGGGATGATATTAAATATTAGCCATTGAAAACTGATTTCGCTTCATTTTGTCCCTAAATTAATAGTTTTTTTCTATAAATAACTTTTCAAAAATGCATTTATTGAGTCTATCTTCTGGAAACCAAATGGATGATTTAGCTTAAATAAACTTGATTTATGTTAGTCTCACATTTCTGTGTAAAAATTATAATTTCCAATTACATAATTTGTATTGAAAATTTAACATAGTTTCACAATTATTTTACACAACTTGAAATCCTTGGAAAAATATTGCATAAGTACATACGTAATTTGAGAATTTGTTTCCAAATAATATGTAAATAAAGTGGCAATTACTTCAGAAATTAGTTTGTTGTTTTCTTATCCTGTTTTAGATACTGAAAATTAATTAATACAGAGCTTATATTCACATTTCCATGATGATATTCAATTTAGGGAATAAGAATGATTAATAATGTGGTACAGTAGTAAAGAAATCACCTTACAATACTGGAGATGCAGGAGACCCAGAGTCAGTCCCTGAGTAGGGAAGATCCCCTGGAGAAGGGAATGGCAGCCCACTCCAATCTTCTTGCCTGGGAAATCACATGGACAGAGGAGCCTGGCGGGCTACCTTCCATGAGGTCACAAGAGTTGGACAGTAAATAGCGACTAAACAACAACATGGTATTTCAGTATTCAGTGATATCCTTACCCCCAGAACAGGTAATACAGTAGAAGAGGATTAGAGTTGTGTTCTGAAGGTGAAATTTAGGTAGGTTATAAATTATAGTACTGTAATATTGTTAAATTGGGGAATAAAGGCAAATTCCTAAAATGTTACCCACATGTTTTCTTCAGGGAGGATAAGGTGGCATAAACTTTACCTATGGGAGAAGATTTATATGAAAAAGAAGCAGATGACTTCATAGTTATTCCTTTTTAGTGCATCACCATTCATATTGCATGGCCTCTAGTCCTTGTCTACACCTCCATTCTCTTGACGAAATCAAATCCCCTTCAGATTCTCTCAAAAACAGATTTCATTTGCTGAGGATTAGTATTGATTTGATTTCATAAGAACTCTGAACTTCTGCCGTCCGTGCAAAATGAATTATTTCTTTCAATGTGTTGATGAGTGCAGTTCATTTCTTGGAGACAAAGCTTTTTTTTTAACATTTTACTCTTTGAGATAAAAGGCATACATGTGTATATGTTAACTCACCTATGCTCATTTCTCTTAAGAACAATCTTTTAAATGTCAAGTATAAAAGACTGACCAGAGGATTTTTATTTTGTTTTGCTTCTAATTTAATAGAAAACATTATTAAAGAAGGTATCACTCTGGATCTGGACAGAGAAGAGCCTTCTGCCTGTGGCAAGAACATGCAATGAAAAAGTTTCAGAAAAAGTGATTTGAAAGTAGGTGAGTTTCACAGACTTCAACAGTTTTAAAGAGTTGATTTTACATTCACCTTAGAAGGAGCACATGCAAGTTACACGGATAGGTACAAATCTCACAGCTCATGATTTATGAGATTTTTTTTTTTTTTCATTTAACAGAGCTGAAATTTTTGTAAAAGAATTTTATTCCTAGAAGAGTCATTAAGCATCAAGGTACATGAAACAGTACTCAGACTCTAATATACATAAAAATAGCCCAGAAGTGTCATTTTAAAATACTGAGTTTCTTATTCTATTCTCAGAGATCCAATAAATCAGAAATGGAGAAAAGTAGCCCAGATGATTCTGATACAGGGAGTCCACCCAGATGTTGAAAAGCGCTGTTAGTAATCATTGTTTAACAAGGACCATGTGGAAAAGCCACTCCTCTGGGATGCATATGGAGAACATTCACTTGATAATTTTCTCTGCCACAAGTCTCATTGATAGTAATATTTCATAGATGCGATATCTTGATGAAGTCTAACAGCCATCGTGTGATAGAAACATTATCACAGTTTTCAAGTTGAGAGAATTCAAACAGGGAGAGTTCAAATAATATACTCTTATTCATATTCATTCAATAAATAATAATAAAGTGCCTTTTATGTACCAGGCATTTTTCTTAGTGACTAGCAACCTGTAGTGAACAAAACAAATCAAACCCTTGCTTTTATAATGAAACAAACCTGTAGAGAGAGAAAATCAAACATGGACAAATAAATGCAAGAAATAGATAACTTCAGTGGTTTGCAGAAATTACCAAAGACATTATAATATAAATTAGATGTTCAGAGGAGGTTTAACTGAGAGGGTACTTTTGAGTGATACCTGAATAATAAAAAGGACACTGGTCATGAAAAGAAGCTACAGAGAAAACAGCAAGTGTAAAAGACTCAAGGCATTTATGTCGAAGGTTACAGTTATAACTCTTTGTTCTCAATTTTTTTTTAATAGCTGACTATTTTATGTTCCCTCTTTCCTCAAACAGGCAGGTAGACCTGGAGGGATATTTCTTGAGTTTCTAACAGACAAGGACTCTCACACTAATTGTCAAGTAACACAAAAATGTATTCCCATGGAGAGTTCAACTGAGTATACCTTCATCATGAGAGTGAGGCCACATTAGTCACAATTGTGTGTGGCTTTGGCAATTACTCATTTATTGAACAATGCTGTAAGTCAAGGAAGCATAGACAAAGGAAGAAAAGTGAATACTGTGAACATGGACAAGCTGAATAGATTCAATAATTAGATAGTTCTTGGTAAACATATTCAGCTACCAAAAATTTGGGGAAAAAAGATATTAACTAGAATTTTGAACTCAGTTCCTTTGACCAAATGCTCATCTGAATGGCGTGTGGTCAAATAACCTTTTTCTAAAAAGGTTCCTGGAATCCATGGAAGTCTTGCTACATAAAGCATTATCTCTTTGAAATAAGAGTTAAATATCTAGTTATAAATTTTAGTCAAAATAAAGAAGTTTCCCTCATTATATGACAAAAAGTGATTTGTTCGAAAGTCTTTCAAATGTAATTACCAGTAGCTATTATTTAGCTCTTAATTAAGAGTAAGTTAAGTGCCCCTTTCTTAGACTTTTTTGTCTCTTATCTTATGGACTGTCTAATACCTAAATCTAAAGCCAATTTCAAGGGAGAAAAATATTCATTGCTACTTTTGAAAATTAAAAACAGTGTCAAATTAATTTGAAACATTATCATTTGTTAATGCTTCTACTTGAAGACTTAAGAAAATTTAAAAAAAAATGCTGAGACATTAATAGCTTTTGATTTCTTCATAAGTGGAATACTTGAAGCTAATCTAGAAGTTTTTCCTGAACTTAATCTTCTCATTAAAAATTAAAATGTTACAAATGTCATATTTGCAAAATAAATAGTAATCTGAGTCCTGGAAAAATCCTGTTTACAAATAGAAAACAGGCATTAAAGTCAAAAGTTACAAAGTGGGAGAAGGCTAGGGTGCCATGATTTGAGAGAATAGCATTGAAATATTTATATTATCCTATGTGAAACAGATCACCAGTCCAGGTTCGATGAATGAGACAGGGTGCTCAGAGCTGGTGCACTGGGATTACCCTGAGGGATGGGATGGGGAGGGAGGTGTGAGGGGACTTAAAAATGGGGAACACGTATACACCCATGGCTGGTTCATGTCAATGTATGGCAAAAACCACTACAATATTATAAAGTAATTAGCCTCCAGTTAAAATAAATTAATTAATTTTTTAAAAAGAAAAAAGTTACAAAGTATTTCTTACTCTACCCACTTCATTTCAAGATTCCAATATCCTAAACTGATGTCATATAACTTTCTCCTGCCAGCACAGGACTTAGTCTGATTATTAGCAAAGGATGCCAGAGATCAGAATAGTTCAAGGATTGACCTTAAATTGACCCCACTGCTTTCTAGGACATTTACTTTTTATTTTTTGCCTTATTCTTTATAACCACTTCATTGGCTTACATTTCAGTAAAGACCACTGAGCACTTTTGTTACACAATTACTAGATTCTTTAAATTGACTTTGTTTTCCTGTCTAGGGTTCTACCCCTGGAGCTTGGTCCCCAGGACAACCTCTGCTCTTTTTACCACATCAGTGCATCACTGTCTGCTATCATCTAAGCTTCAATATCCATCTGCCAATATGCTGGGGTCCTGCCCATCTTCAGATTACCTGATAGAGAGGCAAGGTTTTATTCTAGGTGACTGTTTTGTTAAGAAAGTGCTTCTTAAACCTGATTAAATGCTATGGGCTAGACATGATTTAGAGTCCACCAATCTGATGCATTCATGTGAAACTGAAATTTAGAATTAAGTGAGGAGAGGGTCAAGCATGTGAATTTTAGCCACGGTGAACAGGTTCTGAGACAAACAGCTGTACTGACAGTTTACCAATTTAGAAGGGGACTGTAAGTTGTTTCATTGGCAGCTTGGCCATGTTAGGCATTGCGGCTTTGTGAATATTCTTGGAAGCTCAGCACAGAGCCCATTTATCCAACCTTCCCAATGATTCTATGAGCTCTTTAATATCCGATGACTAAAGCTTCCAAAAATTGTTGGTTCAAAGTGCCCTTAGTGTCTCAGTAACTTCTGTTTTTTTTCAAAAGAGATACTGTAATTTAAAATCCGTGTTCATAGATGTAGTCTTTGGCATTCATATTATGTTCCATTTTTTAAATAGATCAAAATAGCTTAACCATAGTGTTTTCTACAGCGTCCAATACATATCAGTGTGATTGGCTCAAAAAAATTTAACTATTTATCACTTGACATCTCTGCAAATTGGCTACCCTCACAGTAGCACCAGAGGGTACTTTGGCCAGAGTTTGGGAGCAGTGGCCCAGTTGTAAATTACATTCTGTTCAGACTAGCATAGAGTCTGTTTACTCAGCCTTTTCAATGTTTCTAAAAAACTCTGTAGTATAAATTGTTTGTTCAACCTAGTTAAAACGGAGTCTGTATTTATAACTGAATCTGAACTTATACATCGCATTCTTGAAGTAGAAGAGGAAGATCCATTTTGAGAAGACAGTACCTTTTCCAAACAGCACATGTGGCAGAACTGGGCTTCTAAGGCAGGTAATGTTCCTCAAGGACTAATGGAAGTAATCACCATTCCATCTTCTATCCAACTATGTGGGAGGAAAATGAAACTCAGTGAAGTCCACTTATAAAGTTGAAATCACTCAACTTCACAGTTGTGGTGATGAGTTTTGAAGACAAATGTGTCTAGTTATGAAATGTATCTCTTTATAATATTCTGTGTGTGTTAGTGTATGTGTGTGCAAGTCACTTCTAACCTGTCAGGTTCCTCTCTGTCCATAGGAGTCTCTAGACAAGAATACTGGAGTGGGTTGCATGCTCCTCTAGAGGATCTTCCTGACCCAGGGATCGAACCTGTGTTTCTTAGGTCTCCTGCATTGGTAGGTGGGTTTTTTTTTTTTTACCTTTACAGCCACCTAGGAAAGTCCCCTTATAATATTCTACTCTTACTATTACTATTTAGTAATAAGGGGGCTTTTTTTTTCATTCAATAGTCATTAAGATGTAAACATCCTCCCATGCCTCCTGCTTCAGGGAATTTCTTACTTAAATTACAGGACATAGTAATAGTTTTGAAGCACTGCTTCAACTTCATTTTGAGAAAAGGACACTGCTGGAATTTTAGTGATTAACATTAAAGCGACCACTCAATTGTTTATGAAAAAGACATAGATTTCTGCCTTCACTTTACATATTTAATACTGAACTAGAATAATTAGATTTCAGGTTTCTGCTAGGAATGTTCTTGGATATAAAACTTCATTTTTTGGACTTCCCAGTCAGTCCAGTGGTTAAGCATACACACTTTCCAAAGGAGAGATTCAATCTTTGATCAGGGAACTAAGATCTCAGTTGCTCACAGTGCAGCCAATTTTTTTTAATTAAAACTTTATTTTGAACCAATAAAAATATGCGATCTAAAACATGAAAAATTTCCCATGATTTGGGATTCTCTTTTGTTTCCAGATTCACAATACTTTATAATTTTAAATCTAATTTATATTCTACTTGCTCAAAATTACTCTTCTAGCAACTTCTTGCAATGTGTTATTCCTAATGAACTCATTTGCATCTGTGCCACTGGAGAAGGCAATGGAAACCCACTCTAGTACTCTTGCCTGGAAAGTCCTATGGACGGAGGAGCCTGGTAGGCTGCAGTCCGTGGGGTCACGAAGAGTCGGACATGACTGAGCGACTTCGCTTTCACTTTTCACTTTCATGCATTAGAGAAGGAAATGGTAACCCACTCCAGTGTTCTTGCCTGGAGAATCCCAGGGATCGGGGAGCCTGGTGGGCTGCCATCTATCGGGTCATACCGAGTCGGACACGACTGACGTGACTTAGCAGCAGCAGCAGCATCTGTCCTACTACAGCTGTTACAGGTTCTCAGTTTTCTTACTTGAGAGAACAGTTTTATTCTAATAATTTTTTCTGTTGGGTAAAAACTGAGGGAAGGAGGAGAACAGAATGACAGATGGCGAGATGGTTGGATGGCATCCCCAACTCAATAGCCATAAGTTTGAGCAAGCTCCAGGAGGTAATGAAGGAAAGGGAAGTCTGGCACAGTGCAGTCCATGGGGTTGCAAAGAGTCAGACATGACTGTGACTGAACAACAATAACAGTATCCTTTAAAATTTATGTTCAATGCACTTAAGAATTCTCAAATATAGAAGTTACTAATATAAATATTGAAGTACTAGATATCCTTCAAATATTGAACTAATCCTCTTTATTCATGGATTCTGCATTTAACCTCAAAGTCATTTTCACAAACATGTACATAGTGAAAATTTGGAGTCTCCTGTACACATATATCTAGCTGAGGTCAAACAAGGCAATGCTCTGTCTTCTTGTTTTAGCTCTCACACTACAAACAAGTGTCATTTTTGTGGTCTGCTTAGTGCCATGGTTTTCACCTTGCTGTGCTTTCTGTTAGTGGCTTTGCTATTTAAAATGACCCCCAAGTTTAGTGCTGAAGTGCTATGCAGTGTTCTTAAGAGCAAGAAGACAGTGATATGTCTTTGCAGAGAAGCTTAGTTCAGGCAAAAGTTGTAGGGGGGTTGGTAGTGAGTTCAATGTTACTGAATCAACAATATATCTAAGAAGGTGGGTGACTTTAAACAGAAACAAACATAAAACAAGGTTATGCATTGATTGATTAAAAACATGTTGTGACGAGAGGTTCACAGGAACATAAACCTACATTTCCCCTAGGAGCCATGGTTCAGTATTAACTAATCCATTGTTAATTAAGATTTTATAGAACATAATTACCACAAATAATGAGTCAACTGCATTAGAAATTAGTTTTTCTTCAATCTAAAGCAGAAATACTAGTGCTTTAACTTATTGAATCATTAAGATTTTTCTGTACCTGACCAAATTCCCCCCACTTGGTACTGAATCTGAGATGCTCTCAAATAACCATTTATTTATTTTTTAATAAAAAAAGATCATAGTAAAATATTTACTAAAACCAAACTGCATCACTAGTAATTTACAAAAGTGTGGCCATCTCATGCAAAGAACTGACTCCTTTGAAAAGACCTTGATGCTGGGTAAGATTGAAAGCAAGAGGAGAAGGGAACAACAGAGGATGAGATGGTTGGATGGCATCACTGACTTGGTGGACATGAGTCTGAGTAAATTCCAGGAGTTGGTGATAGAAACGGAGGCCTGGCATGCTGCAGACCATGGGGTCACAAAGAGTCAGGCACAAGTGAGTGACTGAACTGAACTGAACAGTTATCTAATAATTATGTCTGTGGCCTCCTCTATATATGACATAAAATTCAGTCAGATATGGCAAAAAGATATAAATTTGACTCCACTCAGGTACTCCATGAAAAACAGAAAATAAATTTATTAAACTATTTGACCCTATAGCAAATATATAGTTCATCTTAGAGTCATTATTTAGATTCTAAAATTGTAAGAATAATATAATATAATTTTCAATACTGTATTTTGTTACCAATTATGTTCAGCTTAACTTTTTGTTCATTGTGTGAAGCAAAATCTTTATCATTATAGTTGCTGAAGACACATCTATGAATACACTAGGATTCTCCAGTGAGACAGAACCAATAGAATATATGAGATTGGTTTCAGAACCCACCACATGTACCAAAATCTGTGGATACACAAGACCCTTATATACAATAGCACAATGTTAAAGACCCTCTGATCCAAGGATTCCATATCTACAGACATGAGGTGTCTCCTGATCTGTGGTTGGTTGAATCTGTGGATCTGGAATCCCTGGATATGGATGGCTGACTATTAAAATAGGTACATAAATAGATACACATATAGAGAAATATATATGTGTGTGTGTTTATATCTGTAAATAAATATTTATAGATACACAGAGAAACAGAGATGGACAGGTAGATAGACAGATAGATAAAAATAACATAAGGAATTCCCTCATGCAGTTATGGAGGTTGACAAAGTCCAAGATCTTCAGTTGGCAAAATAAAGATCCAGGAAAACTGACTGTTTAGATCTAATATGCAACTGACAGGCTCAAAACCCAGGAAAAGTCACTGTTTCAGTTCAAGTTTAAAGAAAAGGGGAAGAGAAAACATATTCTGGCACTAAAATAGGCAAAAGGAGTTTCCTCTTATTCAAATGTGCGTGCTAAGTTGCTCAGTCGAGTCTGACTCTTTGCAAGCTAATGGACCGTAGCCTGCCAGGTTCTTCTATCCTTGGGATTCCCCAGGCAAGAATACTGGAATGTGTTGCCATGCCCTCTCCAGGGGATCTGCCCAGCCCAGGGACTGAACCCACATCTCTTATGTCTCCTGCACTGGCAGATTCTTTAGTACTAGGGCCACCTAGGAAGCCCTTATTTAGATGAGGGTCAATGTTTTGTTTCAGGCAGGCTTTCAGCTGATTGGGTGAGGCCTATCCACATTAGGGAGAGCCACTGACTTTAGTTAGTCTTTTGATTTAAGTGTTAAACTCATTCAAAAACACTTTCACAGAAACACCCAGCAAAATACTTGAACAAATATCTGGGCACCTCATGGCCCAAACTGACACTTAAAATTAATCTTTATGGTGACCTAGGTATTTTGTCACAAACATAAAATATTTTTTTCTAATGAACATTTACATTGAAGAGGGGTTATTCTAAGAAATGATAAATGTTTTTCTCAATTAAATTGAATAACATCCTAAGTAGTTATTCTTAAAGATGACAAAACTGAGGCACAGCGAAGTTAATCAGTTTCCCCGAGATAATACAGCTAGCAAGTTCTAGAGCCAGATGAAAATCCATGCCATAACCCAGAAGCACTAAATGATCTTATCTTTGCATCTTTCTTTACAAATTCTCTCAAACTCCTAAATTCACTTTATCCTTACAATAAAACTGTAAGAAAACAGTTGTTACCTCCATTTTTCAGAAGGGAAAATTGAGTTTCAGAATAGCTATTCAGGTTTAGAAAATAAGAAATACAGTTAAGCCAGGACTGAATTACACCCTTTATCCCAATTCAGGAATGATTCTCACTTGTAAAATGGAAGCCCTGGATAAAAATGTTTTGCTGAGCTATTACAGTACAAACAACTCAAATGTTTTCACAATGAACTTAAAAATAATCATGTAGAATCAGAATTGCTAAAATAATTTTCTCCTGCCTGCTACTGGGTTATTGAGTTAATATATCATCAGGACACAATTGCTCTAATTATGTAACAGTGCAATTCATCATCACAAATACACTATCACAATGATAATGTATTATTCAATAAAGTCAGAGCAGCTGGCAAGAACGTCCATGGAATCAGGCAATGCATGAGTTTATGTGTTTTATTAATTAACTTAATTCAGATTGAGGCAGGACAACATATTTGTGAAACCTCCAGAGAAAGTTTAAAATTTTCCAAATTAGTTCCTACTGTTGTTTTCATAATAGACAAATATAAAACCAAAATGGCATTTATTTTCAAATCTTATATGTATTTTCCAGCTTGATAGCAGATATGAGAAAGTCTCTACACCATGACCTATTTGAATATTTCTGGTAAATGTAAATAGTATCGAGTTCTCTTGCTATTCTAAATCAAAATGTTTCCATCCAGTGAATAAAAGTGGATTAAAAAGAAACTTTAAATTATCTTTATACACTCAGTTATTTTGTTATATGCAAATAAATATGTATCAACTTGTAGCTAAGGTTTATATTCTATAGGATTGATTTGCTACTTGAGTCTGGTTTCATTGTGAGTAGCTACACTGTTCTTGTGATTCCCAAAGCTGACATCAGGTGCGATAAAATGACACATTTGTAAAACAATAAGAATGCAATTTGTTTGATTACCCTGATTTTCAAAAGTGAAATAACAAGCTCTAAAATCCTAGAAAAAGACTTCACCTGCACACCTGATCTATTTTTGTTCTCAGAACAAATGCACTTCTTCCTGTTGGCTTCAATAAAACCCCCCTCTAAATGGAGTCTAGGGAACACCTAGACTTTTACTTCAGTGGTAAAAAAGTTTGCCTACAATGCTGGAGACACAGATTAAATCCTTGAGTCAGGAAGATCCCCTGGAGAAGGAAATGACAACCAACTCCAGTATTCTTGCCTGAGAAATCCCATGGACAGAAGAACCTGGCATGCTAAAGTCCATGGGATTACAAAGAATTAGAAATGACTTAGTGACTAAATCACCACCACCAAATAATGAGTCTACAAACTGATCCCGGTGAGGAAAGTAAGGATATGAACTTCTTACTTTTATCTTATTGTAGTCTTATTCTGTCTGCCACACAGATCTGAAACCTGTCTTTGACTCTTTCTCCTCTTTTGACCATCACTACCTCAACTGACAATATAGCCTATTGAGGATATCTTTAAAACCTGATCGCTGCCATACAGTGCATTTTTGGAGGACTGCAGCCAGTAGACAAGAAAGGATCATTGGTAACACAGGCTTGGGGTTAAGGCAAGTTTCTGATGGCCCAGACCTTCCACTCACCAAACCCTCCCCTGTCCCTACCCAGATGCTCACTGAGTCTCGGTTTCCTCAAGTGACATCTTGTCCAACATTAATTTCATAGGTTTTATGTCATTCAAATAACAAAGATAAATGATATAACTGCTTTTCTAAACTATAACATATTGCACAACTCCAAGGGATTCTTTGGAGAGAATGTGCGATTACTGGATATAGGTTTGAATTTGGCTCAACAGAAATGGGTTAAACATTGAGTTGAAAATGAGTGAGTATACTACTCTTCTAGGATCACTATAAAATGTAAGCCATGAGTAGTCATCTTTTGCTTCTCCTAAATAGACTGAGTAGTTATTCAGTGCCCACTTGAATCCATCCAGCACACCTCTTCTAAGTGGGGGTTAACCAAAGGAAATGAGCCTTGCAGTCCTCCAACTACCAGGATCATAATTAACCAGAGTCCCAACTGTTGCTATTGTTCAGTCACTAAGTCATGTCTGACTCTTTGCAACCCCGTGGACAGCAGCACACCAGGCCGCCCTGTTCTCACTGTCTCCTGGATTGTGTTCAAATTCAAGTCCATTGAGTCAGTGATGCTATCTAACCATCTTATCTTCTGCCACTCCCTTCTCCTTTTGCCTTTGATCTTTCCCAGTAACAGAGTCTTTTCCAGTGAGTCAATTCTTCCCATCAGGTGGCCAAAGTATTGGAGCCTCAGCTTCAGCATCAGTCCTTCCAATGAATATTCAGGGTTGATTTCTTTTAGGATTGACTGGGTTAATCTCCTTGCAACCCAAGGGACTCTCAAGAGTCTTCTCCAACACCACAGCTCAAAAGCATCAATTCTTCAGCCTCAGCCTTCTTTACAGTCCAACTCTCATATCTGTATATGACTATGGAAAAACCACATCTTCGACTTTACAGACCTTTGTTGGCAAATTTATGTTCCTGCTTTTCAATACACTGTCTATGTTTGTTATGGCTTTCCTTCCAAGGATCACCTTTAATTTCATGGCTGCAGTCACTGTCTGCAGTGATTTTGGAGCCTAAGAAAATAAAATCTGTCATTGTTTCTACTTTTTTCCCTTCTATTTACCATGAAGTGATGGGACCAGATGCCAAGATCTCAGTTTTTTGAATGTTGAGTTTTAAGCTAGCTTTTTCACTCTCCTTCTTTACCCTCATCAAGAGAATCTTTAGTACCTCTTTGCTTTCTGCCATTTAGAGTGGTTTCATCTTGCATATCTGAGATTATTGATATTTCCCCTGGCAATCTTGAGTCCAGTTTGTGATTCATCCATCATGGCATTTCACATGCTATACTTGCAAAGAGTGATAATATACTCTAAATAAGCAGAGTGATAATATACAAACTTGTACTCCTTTCCCAATTTTGAACCAATCAGTTGTTCCATTACCAGTTCTAACTGTTGCTTCTTGTCCCACATATGGGTCCCAACTGCTATACTCTAAAATCCATTATAGCCAAGCTTCATGTAAGTTTTTTCCCAATTACTGGACATGGCAGATACTTCTAGCAAACTTGTTCCTAGAAAACAAAATTCCTCAGACTTTGAGTTTGAGCCCATAGGAGGACTAGCTGAACATTCCTTAGATAATAAGATAGTCCATCTCCCAGATTGGGATTTTACCTGCATGTTGTCTGACAATGTTTAAGCATCCCTATATTTTCTTACCATTTACTCTCCCATATATTTCCCTTACTAAAATATTTGTACATTTAATACTGTTTCAGAATCTGGAACACTCCCCGCAAAATTGTCTCTGGTTACCTTAATGGAAAAATCAGCAACAGCAAAATCATAGCCATTTTTATTTCCATGGGCAGACTCATCATTATCAGCAAAATGACACAAAGTAGTCACTGATACATAAGAAATCCTTAAATATACAATGTTTAAGGTTTAGAACTCTCATAGTGAAAAGTGAAGTCACTCAGTCGTGTCTGACACCTTGTGACCACATGGACTGTAGTCTACCAGGCTCTGCCATCCATGGGATATTCCAGGCAAGAATACTGGAGTGGGTTGCCATTTCCTTCTCCAGGAGATCTTCCTGACACAGAGGTTGAACCCAGGTCTCCTGCCTTGTAAGCAGACGCTTTACCATCTGAGCCACCATAGTAGTCCTTAGAACTATCAAATGTGATATAATTTTTGTCATATTTGTGTAAAACAGCTGAGATATGCAGTAAAGAATCATTTGCAACACAGCTAATAGACAGCAAGTCAAGAAATTTAACTCCGGTCTGCTTGATTCAAAAGTGAAGTTTCTGGGAATTATGAGAGGCTGCCTCTTGGATATTACCTGCCACTGTGTCATATAAAGCAGCCCAAAGCTTATTTGCACCTTTGTGCACAGTTTCCAAAGCCCCAATACTTTCTCTCTTACTGTGTTTAAGATGTTGATAATGTTGTCCCATATCTCATAAATGGCAAGAGTTCAATAAGGGGGTCAATAAACATATTGTAAAGTAATGCTCAAGATTCTCTAAGCCAGGCTTCAACAATACATGAACTGTGAACTTCCAGATGTTCAAGTCGGGTTTAGAAAAGGCAGAGGAATCAGAGATCAAATTGCCAACATCCACTGGATCATCAAACAAGCAAGAGAATTTATGCTTTATTGACTATGTAAAAGTCATTGACTGTGTGGATAACAATAAACTGTGGAAAATTCTGAAAGAGACAGGAATACCAGACCAACTGACCTGCCTCTTGAGAAATCTGTATGCAGGTCAGGAAGCAACAGTTAGAACTGGACATGGAACAACAGACTGGATCTAAATAGGGAAATAAGAAAGAGAGGCTGTATATTGTCACCCTGGTTATTTAACTTGTATACAGAGTACATCATGAGAAACACTGGGCTGAATGAAGCACAAGCTGGAAACAAGATTGCCAGGAGGAATATCAATAACTTCAGATATGCAGATGACACCACCCTTATGGCAGAAAGTGAAGAAGAACTAAAGAGCCTCCTGATGAAAGTGAAAGAGGAGAGGGAAAAAGTTGGCTAAAAGCTCAACATTCAGAAAACTAAAATCATGGCATCCAATCCCATCAATTCATGGCAAATAGATGAGGAAACAGTGGAAAGAGTGTCAGACTTATTTTTTTGGGCTCCAAAATCACTGAAGATGGTGACTGTAGCCCTGAAATTAAAAGATGCTTACTCCTTGGATGGAAAATTATGACCAACCTAGACAGCATATTAAAAAGAAGGGACATTACTTTGTCAACAAATGTCCCTCTATTCAAGGCTATGGTTTTTCCAGTAGTCATGTATGGATGTGAGAGTTGGACTGTGAAGAAAGCTGAGTGCAGAAGAATTGATGCTTTTGAAGTGTGGTGTTGGAGAAGACTCTTGAGAGTCCCTTGGACTGCAAGGAGATCCAACCAGTCCATCCTAAAGGAGATCAGTTCTGATTGTTCATTGAAAAGACAGTTGTTGAAGCTGAAACTCCAATACTTTAGCCACCTGATGTGAAGAATTGACTCATTTGAAAAGACCCTGATGCTGAGAAAGATTGAAGATGGGAAGAGAAGGGGACAACAGAAGATGAGATGGTTGGATGACATCACCAGCTCAATGGATATGAGTTTGAGTAAACTCGGGGAGTTGGTGATGGACAGGAAGGCCTGGAGCGCTGCAGTCCATGGGATTGCAAAGAGTCAGACATGATTGAGCAACTGAACTGAACTGAACTGAAACATGCTTTAGTTAATGAATCAGCATATAGACAATAGGCAAATCAGCTCTTTAAAACTTATAGATATTAAAATCCTATGTACAAGTCCTCAGTTCAAAATGTTTCTTATGAGATTTTCTCTTCAAATTTTTTCATTTTTCAGTATCATTGCAAGTTTGATAAATACCTGCACAGAATCCTTGGAAATAGTAGACAGAAAAGATATAATTAATTTGACCAAAGTTCGCTATTTGAAATGTCTACAACTCTTCTGTTACTGAATCTAAATATTTGTTAAGATTAAACAGAAAATATGGGCATTCTTGTCATTTTGACATTGCTTTATTTCTAGTATATTTATTTCTCCATGTGAGTACATTTTACCTGCAATTGAAAAAACTACTAGGCAAAATGCATAAATGAAATATTTGTAATTTCATTGACAACCTTATTTAAATATGTAAAATTAAAATAAAGCAAAATGTTGGTAGATTCCAACAGCATATTTAACCCAAGTTACAAATAAGTATTCATGCATTTTTTGGTGAAATACTTTATAAAATATATTTCAATGTTAATGATATCAGGAGGAAATTTATTGTAAGTGCCAAACCAAATTCCTGGAGTATATTTTTTACAGAGAAAACTAACTTGCAAGAATTTGAAAAAAAAAATGTCATTTTCATCAGTGTGTCCCTTGCAGACTTCTGAATTCTCATTTTGTTTATTACTCTGGAAATTACTACTTGCAAAATTACATCTCCATGGTGTGAGTGAATCAGAGAAGTACAAATATATTCAAAGCTGTCATATTTAGCACAAGAAAACTTGGAGCTCATTCAAATGACTATCTAATCCTACTTTTTACAAAGGCAGAAATGCACTATTAAGAACCAGGTTTATGGGATAAGAAGAAAGGTTAATGTATTTTCTCTGTTTAAAGACGGTAAAACATAGTTCATTAAACATAATGTAGGTCTAAACTGAAACTCTAAGCTTAAATAGTTATCAATGAAATAATCTGGAAACATTGCATTACATTCATTTCATTCTTTCTACCAATTTTTGTTGAACACAAATTGTGTGCAGGACACTTTTCTAGCTAGGATTCAGGTTGCAAGAAGTGTGGACTCTAGTATGGGAGGTAAGGCATATGTACAAATAGTCACATATATAATCTAAAATTATAAACAGATCATAGGAAAAAATTCTGTTAAAATGGAAGCTTTAGTGGAAGGGTATAAATATATCTTTCCCCAAATAAAATCCCATATTTGACCCCAAAATAGTTTCAAAATAAAATATGAGCTTAATTTAGCAATTGACAAGAATCTTTATCAATAGTTTACAATTAAGAAATGGAACTTACTGCTGTTTACTTTCTAAACCAAAACTTTACTTTGTGATACAACAATTTTTCTCTGGTTTGTGCAAATGAATTTAGGATTCCAGAAACAAAGTTGAAAGATAGCTGGATCTAAGAATCACTTGAATGCTTAAATGAACACCATTGAATTCATCTACTTTATAATAATAAAGTTACTTCAAGTAGAATTGGCTAAATAACTTGTCCTTAATGAATAAAATCTTCATTTAATCTGAGTTGTCACTGCTATAAAAAATTTAAAATGCAGTTTTTTTTCAGAAATTTTACTTTTAATTTAAAGTCTTAATTTAAAAATAGAATATAAATAAGCATGCGTCTTTGGTGATAAAAACAATTATACCAGCTACAAATAATTCAAAATTATTAAAATTAATAAACACTGTCACATTGAATGAAGGCAGTTCCCACCTACCAAAAATTAGTTATACTGGAAAGAATACTGAAAAAAAATCTTATTCATAAGTGCAATGGAAAGATAATATCTTACTTAAAAATTACAAGGAATGTACATAACCAATGAATAAAAAAACCTTCTAAATATGAAGTGATGGACAAAAAGAACTTGCATAAATAAAAATGCGCTCAGTCGTTAAGTCATATCCCACTCTTTGCTATTCCATGGACTGCAGCCCACCAGGCTCTTCTATCTATGGGATTTCCCAGGCAAGGATACTGGAGTGGGTTGCCATTTCCTTCTCCAAGAAATCTTCCCAGCTCAGAGACTGAAACTGTATCTCTTCATCTTCTGCATTGGTAGGTGGAGTCTTCAGCACTACCACCACGTGGGTAGCTCAAGCACTCATACATACCTGCCCTATATTTCAATTCTACTGAATTGTAACAGAAGCTAGTCACCCAGGTCTAGTTTTGGAGAAAATAGAGAAGGGTTAACATCTTCATCCAAATAGTCCATTGGGAGGAGCCTCATTGTACAAGTTTGTTCTCTAACAATCATTAATCACATTAAGAACCAACTTCTTCCCTCAGAATCTGTTGACTCTGAAGTTACTCTTCACCAGGTTCTTGTGAAAGGATAGAATTTCTTTTTTTATTTTTCCCAGAACACAAAATCTTTAATGAATATTATCTCCTATTTGACAGATATTATATATTTCATATTCTATGATATAGTTTTAATTATATGGGCTTCAGAACATAAAACTTTTATTTTTTTATTGTTTTTGCCATACAATTCCATGATATCACCATGGGTTTACATATGCACCCCCTCCAGAACCCCCCCCCCCCCCCCCTCCTCCCTCCGTCCTCCCTCCCCCCGGGAAATCTCCATGCACCAGCCCCGAGCATCACTCCTAGGCTGGCGACTGAGAATTTCTGAGGAGCTGACCCTAAAATTGTCCCTAGTGATCCTTGCTTCCTGATACTCACACTCCTGTGTAATCCCATACCCTTGAGCGTGGGTTAACCTAGTGACTTGCTCGTAATGAATAGAATATAGCAAAGGTGATGAGATGTTACTTCTCTGTTTAAACAAGTAAGATCATGACTTTCATCTCACTAGCGGTCTCTCTTTCTTGCTGGATTTGGTGAGGCAGGCTGCCAGATGGAGGGGCCCAACTGACAAAGACCCAAGGGTGGCTTCCAGTCAATATCCATCAAAGAGCTGAGGCTTTCAGACCAGCAGCCTACAAGGCACTGAATCCTGCTGACAAATACTTGAGACTAGAAGCAGATTCTTCCCCCTAGAGCTTCTTTGAGGGCCTGAGCAATGGCTGACACCTTGAATGAAACCTTGTGAGATAGTCTGAAGAAAGAGAATCCTGATGAGAAACTTAGAGCTAAGTCTCTTAGAGCTAAGTCTCAGAAACTCAGAGCTAATAAATATGTTTAGATTTAAGGCTCTATGTCTATGATTTTTTTTTTTTTTTGCAGAGTAGAAAGGAGAGAAGAGAGTTATGAAAGAAATAACAATTTCCAAATTAGACGTGTGTGCTATGAACAAACACTGTATATGCCAATATTGAAACTTGTTTTATGTATCAAATAAGTTTTTTGATTATTAACTTATTTAATCTAGGTTAAACTGATTACATGGTATTTGTAGAGGATATTGCATTTCTAAACTATTTATATGATTATTTTAATGATACTTGTAGCAGTAAAACTTATCTCACAGAGATATGTTGACAGGAGTGAAAAGAGAGATTTTAAAGTAACTTCTAGATATTCATTTAACTTTTATATCAAATAGTGATGCTGTTTTCAAACTCCATTTTCAATCTTTTTAAAGTAGTAAATTCCAACAATTTACCTTCTTAATTTATATTATATTTCATAGTTGAAACCAACTTCTAATGAATGAAATGGATTCTAGCTCCATGAAGTTCATGAGCAGGTGATCTTTAATAGGGAACCAAGTTCAGAACATTAATTTATAAGTTGATCTGCAACAAATTCTAAAAATGTTCAGTATTAATATTCACCCATCTTATAGATAGCTATTGATAAATGATGGAATTTGTCACAGTAATATGTAGAAAACCTATATTTCTACTATTATAAATTTTTGGAAGGTCTTCCCTCCATGCTTAGAAATATTAAGGTTATTAAAAATGGTATAGATATCTTGATGTTCATTTCAAATCTTTAAAATCTTGAACTCAAAATAATTTCTACTTTTGAAGGGACACAGAGTTCTTTTTTTAGATTAAATATTCATGTGAGAAATCTTACCCATTATAGTCATCTTACCCTTACCGCAACATATAATGACACTTGCAGTTTGCAATCTTTAAATTCACACATTAACAGACATCATAAAACAACTTTGGTTCAGCCAACATTTTTTTCACAGCAAGAGAATTTCAGTGGAGAAACTACTGTGCTGCCTTGCAATCTGGCATGAGTCTCTTTCTTTGGCTTGCTACTCCAGAATGTTTTCAAGTCATTACATCTGTGCCATCAGGACATACTCCTAAAAACAGTTAAAACTCAAGCAACATTTGTTGACTATATAGCCCTTTATAATATGGATCAGTTAGTTGTACTTGTTAGCAACAAAATTGAAAAAAGAATAGTTCCCTCATATTACTATCACATTTAAACTATTTCTACTAAAGGATTTGCCACGTTAGTAATATCTTGCTTTGACAAAGTAAGTGTTTATCCTACTAGTCGGTCTTCCTTACCATTAGCCAGTACCTGAATATAGTAGATTCACCAAACACTTCCAAAACAAAGTCACTAATGAAGTTTGAAGTTTTCACTAATGTTTTAGAAATTGTGTGTGTATGTATATGTGTATATATATATATATATATATGCATTCATATATGTTATATAAACATACATTCATATATGTTATGTATGTGTCTTATCAGCCTGATGTACCACTTACTAGAAAAAAGCAAATCACTTAATGTTTATATGTGAAATATTGAACATTTGCTTATTTGCTTCCTTGCTTTTTCAAAATTCAATGAGTTATTTTGTGTTTTTATGCAAATTTGTGTTTTTTTATGCAAATACCACTGGTGTTTTGTTCTTTTTGCTTCATTAGCCAAATCACTGATAGCACACTGTGGTTTTAACACTTTACTATCAGTTATGTAGGAAACTGATACTCTATAATGTGAGTTCATATTTCTGAATAAAGCTAGTTAAAATATTGAATCTTTAATTTTTTGAGGCATTTTCATCATTAACATGTATTCTAACAGTGTTATTACATTCAAAGAGATGAGCTTTTTTCTTGACCAAAAGAAGGTAAGTGAAACCTATATAATTAAATGTAAAGCACAGTTAAAAAAGAGAATGTAAAATTCACTTCCCCAATTTAGGTAATAGTGTTAGATTATAAAATAAAAGTAAATTTTAAATTTATAACTTCTGCTGTTCAAAAGACACTATTAAGGAAATGAAAAGCCAAGTCATATGTGACAAAGGATTTATATATAACTTATTAATAAGAGTACAAATGAACATAATTTAAAAAGGGGTGAAAGATGAAAAGTTACATTACAGAAGATATACAAATGACTATAATTGCCTAAAACCATGCTTAGCATCTTTAGTGTTCAAGACAATTCGGGTTATAACTACAATGAAATAACAATATATTTCTACTTGAATGTTGAAGTCAAAACGAGGGTCAATCTCAAGAGTTTAAGAAAAAGTGTGGAGCAACAGGACTTCTCAAACATTGCTGGTAGATGTATACAGAAATCAACCATTGTAGAAAAGAATTTTGCAGTTTCCCACACATCTTACTTATGTAAATAAATATTTCACCTCTAGGTAGTTACCCAAGAGAAAAGAAAATATATGTCCACACAAAGACTTATATTAACCCCAAACGGAAATATCCCAGATGTTTATCAATAGAATGAATAAAAATATTAGGGGATGTTGATAAAATGGAATACTGCCTCACAATATAAGTCACTACTGATATACAAAAAATGTGAGTGAATCTCAAAAATATGTTCAGCAGAAAAATCTAGTCACAAAGAGATATATATTTCATGATTTGATTTATAAGACATTCCAGAACAGACAAAAATAATACTTAATTAAAAATAATTCAAATAAAGGCTGCTTGAGGTCAGGGATGGTGGAACTGACTGCAAAGGGATACAAGGGAGCTTTTGGGGGTAATGGAAATTTCCCATTGGTTATTTGGATGTTTCCACAATTGTATAAACTTCTCAAATTTCATCTATTTACACATAAATGAATTTATTTTATTGTAATTTGTACTTAAAATTGATTTTAAAATCATATTTGGTTAATAAAATTATGTTAAATTACTAAAACTAATTCAATTAAAATAGTAAAACTTAATTTGACTTAAATAATTGTATAAATAGAAACCATTAAAAGTAAATGTTTATTTTTTTCAGATTTTGATCTCTTTAAAATCAAAACAAAGTAGTAGAGATAACAAAGTAACTTTATGACACAGCATGTTGTAAAGTGCTCCTACTGCTTATGTCTAGAACGTATCTTGCATCATGTCCAACTCAGCACACTAATTCACTAGTGTATCCACACCCTGCCTGATCTACAGCCTGTTCAGTGATATGCATCCATTGATCACAAGCATGGATGAAATAACAAGGCCAGATTGTTATAAAAGTTTGCAATATTTACTTTAGATGTTCTTGCAGACTGGTAAATGGTATTCAGAACATACTTGAATATCACAAGCTGTGAAAACAATAGTTAGGCTAATGTAATAAACGTCCAAAATAACCAATAATAAATTAGAGGAAATGATTTACATCATGTGTCAATTTATGAACTAAACTCTCAACTGGCTAATTTCATATATTAATTAACTGTAAAATTTTAAAATACATTTGATATTAAAATACTCAAAATCACAAGACCTCTATACAAAAACATACATTTTAATCAAAATATTTTCCTCCAAAATTATATATTCCTTGTATAATAACCAATGGAATCAAAACCAAAATAACTGTAAAATAAAAGCATAATGATTAAAATGTAATGAGGAATTTCTTTTCAGTATTTCCTTTGGCCTTAGCCAGTATGCTCAACCAAGCATGTCTGAATTCTATTTATTAATGGTAAAAATGTACCACATAATAATCAAGTTGATTGATATTTTCAAGGACTTCCCAGGTGGTGCTAGTGGTAAAGAATCAGCTTGCCAATGCAAGAGACACAAAAGACCATGAGTAACAAAATGGCAACCCACTTCAGTATTGCTGAGATAATTCCCATGACAGAGGAGCCTGGCAGGCTTCTAAATCTATATACTTACACCTACATATGTGAGTGTGTGTGTGTGTGTGTGTGTATAAAATCCACTTATGTCTAGTCATATGTGTATAATAACTATTGCTTTAGACTTTCTACTGAGGGCATAGAAATCCCCTAAGGGGAAATAAATAAATAAAATAGGTTATTTTGTTATTCATGAGACCAATGTCATACTAATACCATATAGGCTAATATCTTAAGGAGATTCAAAGTATGTAACAAATATGTACTAGTATTGTAAAAGTGGTTATTTAATCTACTATCCACTGAATATGACAATAGTATTAGGAACACCTGTAACAGTGTCTTTAGAAACTCCTGTGCTGTGGACTTATCCATGACAAGGCGTCTGAAACCCAGGTTCTATTTCCTACATTTGTAATTTGCCAGTTCTCCATGCCATTTTTTCAAGCTTCACTTTCATTTATATAGGATGATGATATTGGTTTTGAAAGTTATTTTATCAATAAAATTGTATAGTTTATGAAAAATGTTTTTGAAATGCTCTTGAAAATATACAATAGTAGAAGTGATTAAGTTCTTAACCTGTAGTAGCACACAGCACAGAGAATACATAGGACTGATGAAAAAATATGTTTAGGTTTTTCCATAGGATGTAATGGGAAATCCTGAATAAACTTTTTGGCCAATCCAGTAAAAGACAAGAGCATAATTTCTGACTTCTGCTCTGCTTACTCTTACCCTGGATACCCTTTCCCCCATATTCATCTTTTTGGGGGCTTATCTTTATCTTGATTAAATATTTACAAAGAAATCTGGTAGCCTTAGCCATTCTTTCTGGTAAAAACTTAGATCAAAATCTTTGGATTCAGGATCCAGTGTTTCAAACATGCTTCTTAGTATCCTCCTTGACCCCACTGCTGTGTCATGTTTCTCAACTCCAGTGAATCTAATAGATATGTTAGCAGATCCTTTAAAACTGATACTATGAATTCCAGCCTTTCTCACTGTAGCAAGAACATTCTGTGTAATTCTTCTTCTAAGACCTATGAATATCCCACAGATATCTACTGAATATATCAAAATCATTCCATTTAAAGACATGTGTCTATAACCAAGATATAGAAACGTTTTTCACTAATCAGTCTCAGAACTCATTTCCCTGTCCTTTCTACTTGATTAAATCATGATTTTGGGACTTTCTTTGTAATTGCATAATTGCAGTAAGTCACTGTTATTTATTAAATGCTGTTCTAGGAACTGGGTAAATCATTCCTTCCCAGTCACCCACGGTTGGCTGACTTGTACCACAGGCTTCTTGGCTTTCTCCTCCCACAGCCGGTGTTGACAGTTGGTCTATGTCTAGACTGAACAGTGACTAAAGTTGAAGAAGCTTATGTCTGCTTATGGGATAATCAGACGCCATGTTTCTCTAACGATTTCTTGGCAAGGAATTGGAAATCATTAAACTTTATATATTGTATGAATAACTTTTTGCTTAGTCATACCTTTCCAATTATTAGGTCAACTTTCTTTATCAAAATAGTGATAGTACTCTTTGAAGAAATCATTAGTGAAAACCAATAAGAGTAAGTCATCTGCATGGTATGCATTTACCCTTCTTGCCTCATTTTAGGTTGCTGGATCAAGATGAAACTACTAGAACTCAGTTGATCTAATTACACAGAGAGTTTTATCAGGAAAGCTGTAAGGGAAATGAGTGGGAAAAGTGCTAAGCCAAAAAATGAAGAATTGAAGCCTTGAATGATAGGGTTATGTATTGGAATGAATTGTTGAGTGTCTGTCTGTTGGGACTGAGCAATGGGACACAGAGTGAAAGTGAAAGTCAGTGTTACCAATATTGTGGAGTCAGTTGGAAGGACAGTAGTCCAAATTTATACACAAAATTTCAGTGTTTGGGTAGGATTTCTATGCTAAATATGTGCAGGATGTCAGAAGTTCACATAGACAGCTATGGAAATATAGCTAGGGACACATAGAGTAGAATCCATTTTCAGACGCTTTATTAGAAACTGGGAAATAGGGGGAAAGATTATGAATGGGAAATTCTAAAAGACTGTCATGGGAAGATGCAGGCAAATATATACTCAAAACAGTTAACCACAATTATTACATAATTAAATTTTCAAGAAATTTGTGTAATGGGCTGGTGGAAAAGGGTATAATAGATAAGCTGAATCCTGGTCAAATAAAGCTAATGGAAATACAATAAATAAAAATTAAAATTTATTTAGTTATATTTACCCCAAATATTTGAAAAATATGTATTTAACCTACAGATAACATCCAGAAGCATAAAAATGGTACAGGTATAATTCTTGCTAGAATAATTAGACACTTCTCTCTGTTTAACATGTTTTTCTCTTTTAAAATCAATTAGTTAAACTAAGCCTATATAAACTATTTTTGGTATTGAATAAATTCCAGAAAAAACATCTAATTCTGCTTCATTGACTATGCTAAAGCCTTTGACTGTGTGGATCACAACAACCTGTGAAAAATCCTTAAAGAGATGGGAATACCAGACCACCTTACCTACTTCCTGAGAAATCTGTGTGCAGGTCAAGAAGCAACATTTAGAACTAGACATGGAGCAACAGACTGGTTATAAACTGGGAAAGGAGTACGTCAAGGCTGTATATTGTCACCCTGCTTATTAAACTTCTATGCAGAGTACATCATGTGAAATGCCAGACTGGATGAAGCTGGACTCAAGATTGCCCAGAGAAATATCAATAACTTCAGATATGCAGATGACACCACCCTTATGGCAGAAAGTGAAGAGAAACTAAAGAGCCTCTTGATGAAATTGAAAGAGGAGAGTGAAAAAGCAGGCTTAAAACTCAATGTCCAAAAAACTAAGATGGTATCAGGTCCCATCACTTCATGGTAAGTAGATAGGGAATCAATGGAAACAGTGACAGACTATTTTTTTGGGCTCCAAAATCACTGCAGATGGTGACTGCAGCCATGAAATTAAAAGACACTTGTTCCTTGGAAGAAAAGTCATGACCAACCTAGACAGCATATTAAAAAGCAAAGATATTGCTTTGCCAACAAAGGTCCATCTTGTCAAGCTGTGGTTTTTCCAGGAGTCGTGGATGGTTGTGAGAGTTGGAGCATAAAGAAAGCCGAGTGCCAAAGATTTGATGCTTTTGAACTGTGGTGTTGGAGAAGACTCTTGAGAGTCCCTTGGACTGTAAGGAGATCCAACCAGTCAATCCTAACAGAAATAAATCCTGGATAGTCATTGGAAGGACTGATGCTGAAGCTGAAGCTTCAATACTTTGGCCACATGATGTGAAGAACTGACTACTTGGAAAAGACCCTGATGCTGGGAAAGATTGAAGGCAGGAAGAGAAGGGGGCAACAAAGGATGAGATAGTTGGATGGCTTCACTGATTCAATGGACATGAGTTTGAGCAAGTTCCAGGTGTTGGTGATGGACAGGGAAGAATGGCGTGCTGCAGTCCATGGGGTCACCAAGAGTAGGACATGTCTGAGTGATCAGACTAACTGAAATGGTCTTCTGAATGTTCTCAATCGACTGCCCCACAGTATAGGTTAGTGGCAAAATATATTAATATGGGTATTTACTAGCACTTGAAGTTTTCTCCATCAAATTATGTCTTGATGCTCTTGTTGCTGTGACTTTCAAAGCTAAGTTCATATGAACCACAATGAAGCTGCTCACTAAGAATTCCTTTCATCAAGTTGTCTATCAGTGAGGATGCTTTTAGTTATAAGTAACTGAATATGCAACTATGGTGAAAGGCCTGAAATCAAGGTTCCATATTATGTGCTCCTTTAATGGCCTTACCACCAGAAGTTCTCCTCCTTCTGCTCCTGTGGAGAAAGTCTTTTAGCTAAACAACCATCCTTACCAAATGGACCAAATACAGGTCCTGCTTATCCCTGAATTTTCAGTTTTCAGTACACTGCTAATACCAAACTACTGTTGTTGTTGTCAGTAGCTAAGTCATGTCCCACTCTTTGTGACCCCATGGACTGCAATATGCCAGACTCCTCTGTTGTCCACTGTCTTTCAGAGTTTGCTCAAATCATGTCCATTGAATTGGTGATGCTATCTTACCATCTTATCTTCTGCTACCCCCTTCTCTTTTTGTCTTCAGTCTTACCCAGCATCAGGGTCTTTCCCAATGAGTTGGCTCTTCACAATCACATGTTCCTTGAGGACACCACACTGTCTTGATAATACAGGGCTGCCTGCCTCTCTTAGCCCTATTTCCTAGTGCAATCCCCTTGTAGCCTGCATGACGTGCAGTACCCATGTACCCAGACTATGATTTTGTGACTAATCAGTTGTTCATCACATATGGCCAGAGTGGGCTGTTCAGCCATCTTCATAATCCTAGGGTAGGAATCCACCCACATTAGTGGGGTTAAGAGGAGGTGATTATATCAGTGACTAATTTGAGCTGACTCATTGGAAAAGACCTTGATGCTGGGAAAGATTGAAGGCAAAAGGAGAAGATGGTAGCAGAAGTAGAGATGATTAGATTGCATGATATGAATTGCAAACTCCTGGAGATAGTGGACAACAGAGGAGCCTGCCATGCTGCAGTCCATGGGATCACAAAGACGTGGACAGGACTTAGTAACTGAGTAACAGCAATAGAAACAATTGATTTCATATAACAATATAAAAGTAGTCTTTTTATGTCTGTTTCAATATTGTAAAATAATGATTAACTACGTAAGCTCTTTCAAGCGTTTTTCAAGCATTAAATCAACTATCTTTGGACCTGTCAAAGCCCCCATTTTACTTTTTTTTTGGTCTGTGCCATCTTTAATACAAGAAACTTTATATTCAGGCTTATTTCATCATTATTGCTCCTAGCTTCATCGTATGTTCTCATATAATTATATTAAAAGTGAAAGTGCTAGTCACTCAGTCTTGTCCGACTCCTTGTGACCCCATGGGCTGTAGCCTGCCAGGTTCCTCTGTACATGGAATTCTCCAGGCAAAAATATTGGAGTGAGTAAACTTTCCTTTCTCCAGGAGATTTTCCCATCCCAAAGTCTGAATCCAGATCTTTCACTTTAGAAGTAGCTAAGTCATTAAAAGATAAGACATCAAGCAAAAGTATAACTATTTAACATTAAATAAAAGTTAGTTTTTTACTAATGAACAAAAAATGTGGACCACTTGAATTTTAATATAGAATAGAAAAATATCATGATATTAAACATAATGAATGAATTTTTACTTATCTATTTTGAAAACTATAAAAACAAAGCTTGAAATAACCTTTGTACTTTCAGAAAAAAACACTACGTAAGTTCATTAAAATTGATGTAAGCAAGACAAATTACCTCCAGAAAGATAAAAGTCTTTACATGGAAATTTTTTGACCAAAAGGTAAATTTAGATGCATCTTCTGCATAGTTAGCCAAATTCATACAGTTCATACAAGGACATGAGATTTGAAGCAATTAAATTGTGGTTGATCCTATTCATTGCCTTTTTAATAGTCCTAAAATGCCACTTTAACTTCACTCCCTAAGATGGAAACTGTAATAGATTCTAAGACAAATTTTCCCTTCTAAATTACAAAAAGATGCAAGCGGTCCACATTTCTTGCTCATTAGTAAAATATTAGCTTTTGTTTAATGTTAAATAGTTTACATTTTTGCTTGATGTCTTATCCTTTAATTACTTACCTACAATCTAGATTGGTGACCAGAAGAATATTAACTACACATGAGTACACATCCCCAAGCAATAGATATATTTTAATATGTGGATATATACTCTGACTTGATTTATTCTCAAAAATTCATTATCTTTTTAAACAGAATTATTTTAGAAAAAGACTAAGTCACCACAGGTGTTACAAAATTGCACTTGGGAAAGCTCTCCTATGTGCAGTAAAGCCAACCTACTGACACTGGGTTGTGGCAAAGGGAAGTACAACATTTATTATAGGGCACTGAGAAGAACAGACAGCTAATGCTCAAAAGACACAAACCCCTGATGTCTTTCAATGTTTTTAAAGCAACATTGGGGGAAAGGTTGCAGGAAGTGTTAGCAGTTCATGGGCTTCCTTATGATCGGTTGGTGGTGAGGGAAAAAGGTAATGTTTAGGAAATCTTAATCATCAGTCTTCTGGTTCCAATTAATCTGAGGTCTACATGCTTATCCCCTGGGGGAGGGCCTGGCAACTCACTTGGGTAGTTTTGCCTGGAGAATCCCTATGGACAGACAAGACTAGCAGGCTATAGTCCATGGGATCACAAAGAATGCGGCATGACTGAGCCTCTAAGCACGCCTGCTTATTGGGCTATTGTAGTCTAAACGTCTTGATCTTTCCATTCAATTAAGGGAGGATCAATAGAATTCCTGATATTATTATGTAGAAACTCATCTCTTGGAAGAGCAAAAGGGCCTTGATCTGTCTTGTAAAATGTATTAATTGAAAATCCTGGGGAAAAAAAAAAACACATTTTCAGCCTCAACAGGAAGAAAAATCTTCCTCAACTTTACATTTGTCCTGTGGAAACCCAAGACAGATCCCATTTATCAGAATTAACAATTATTTCTCCTCCAACACTTTCTTCCCACTCTAATGCCTCCTTTTCAAGGACTCCTAAGTGACTTTTTTAAGGAGTCTCTTTCCAAGTCATAAGGTCCTGCTTCAGAACCATGGGTTATTGAACCATGATGAATAGCCTGATCAGCCATACCAATTGGAATCACCATCTGGAATCTGAAGCTGAAATTGATTGTTTCTAGTGAGTTTCTACCAAGCCTGTGAATCATAAAGTCATGTAGAAGGAAGAACAGGCTGGGAGCATTGAAGGTCAGTCAGATGAAACAGAACGAAGCAGATAAAAAAGAAAACAGGAGAAAGAAACAGAGAAAGATATAATTTTTAATAAAGAAGAATACTGAGAGGCAGACAGAGACAATAGGGGCAGCAAGAACAAAATGAAGATTGAGGATAGAGAACAACATCCTTGATTTCTCAGGACTTGCTAGTTCCTGGAGTCAGCCTTTTCAAGCCCCTGTGAGGCTTTACAACACTGTGTCATGTTATACCACTCTAAGAATCTTCATGTTATATCATTCTAAGAATATCCTTTATGACTATAACCTAACTTGCTTTGTCCTCTTTCTTGGAGCTCAAGGAGCCCTACATGAAGAAACAGAAACACAAGTACAAATTGAATTGAGTTCTCAAAAAGTCAAAAGATGACTGAGTTATATATTTTGAAAATGCTAATTTTATTTGTATGTATGAAAATGAGCTCTGGAATTTACCACAGATTACACTGGATATATTCTGCCCAATATGCTTATTTTGTATTTCCCAATTGACATGAGAAGACATCTATGTAGATCCAGCTTCAGTTCAGATCAGTTGAGTCACTCAGTCATGTCCGACTCTTTGTGACCCCATGGTCTGCAGCATGCCAGGCTTCCCTGTCCATCACCAACTCCTGGAGTTGACACAAACCCATGTCTATTGAGTCGGTGATACCATCCAACCACCTCATCCCCTGTCACCTCCCTCTCCTCTCGCCTTCAATCTTTCCCAGCATCAGGGTCTTTTCCAATGAGTCAGCTAGCTCTTCATATCAGGTGGACAAAGTATTGGTTTCAGCTTCAACATCAGTCCTTCCAATGAACATTCAGGACTGATCTCCTTTAGGATGGACTGGTTGGATCTCCTTGCAGTCCAAGAGATTCTCAAACACCACAGTTGAAAAGCACAGATTCTTTGGTGCTCAGCTCTTTTTATAGTCCAACTCATATTCATACATGACTACTGGAAAAACCATAACCTTGAATAGACAGACCTCTGTTGGCAAAGTAATGTCTCTGCTTTTTAATATACTGTCTAGATTGGTCATAATTTCTCTTCCAAGGAGGGAGTGTCTTTTAATTTCATGGCTGCAGTCACCATCTGCAGTGATGTTGGAGCCCCTAAAAATAAAGTCAGCCACTGTTTCCACCGTTTGTCCATCTATTTGTCATGAAGTGATGGGACTGGATGCCATGATTTTAGTTTTCTGAATGTTGAGCTTTAAGCCAACTTTTTTCCTCTCCTCTTTCACTTTCATCAGGAAGATCTTTAGTTCTTCACTTTCTGCCATAAGGGTGGTGTCATCTGCATATCTGAGGTTATTTATATTTCTCCCTGCAATCTTGATTCTAGCTTGTGCTTCTTTCAGCCCAGTGTTTCTCATGATGTACTCTGCATAGAAGTTAAATAAGCAGGGTGACAATATACAGCCTTGACACACTCCTATTTGGAACCAGTCTGTTGTTCCATGTCCAGTTCTAACTGCTGCTTCCTGACCTGCCTATAGGTTTCTCAAGAGGCAGGTCAGTTGATCTGGTATTCCTATCTCTTTCAGAATTTTCCACAGTTTGTTGTGATTCACACAGTCAAAGGCTTTGACATAGTCAATAAAGCATAAATCGATGTTTTTCTGGAACTCTCTTGCTTTTTTGATGATCCAGCAGATGTTGGCAATTTAATCTCTGGTTCCTTTGCCTTTTCTAAATCCAGCTTGAACATCTGGAAGTTCATGGTTCATCTATTTTTGAAGCCTGGCTTGGAGATTTTTGGCCATACTTTATTAGTGTGTGAGATGAGTGCAATTGTGCGGCAGTTTCAGCATTCTTTGGCATTACCTTTCTTTGGGATAGGAATGAAAACTGACCTTTTCCAGTCCTGTGGCCACTGCCGAGTTTTCCATATTTGCTGGCATATTGAGTGCAGCACTTTCACAGCATCATCTTTTAGGATTTGAAATAGCTCAAGTGGAATTCCATTACCTTCACTAGCTTTGTTTATAGTGATGCTTTCTAAGACCCACTTGACTTCACATTCCAGGATGTCTGGCTCTAGGTGAGTGATCACACCACTGTTATTATCTGGGTCATGAAGATCTTTTTTGTACAGTTCTTCTATGTATTCTTGCCAACTCTTCTTAATATCTTCTTCTTCCCCTAGGTCAATACCATTTCTGTCCTTTTGAGCCTGTCTTTGCATGAAATATTCACTTTGTGTCTCTAATTTTCTTGAAGAGATTTCTAGTCTTTTCCATTCTATTGGTTTCCTCTATTTCTTTGCACTGATCGTTGAGGAAGGCCTGCTTATCTCTCCTTGCTATTCTTTGGGCCTCTGCATTCAAATGGGTATATCTTTCCTTTTCTCCTTTGTTCAGCTTACTCACATGTAATCTGGTAATTATAACACCTTAATATAAAATCTAAAGTAAAATACAAAAGCAATTTCCACAATAATTGGAAAAAAGGCTCATGCATATTTATTACTCTGAGTTCTTCAAAGATTACTCTTTTCACATTTCCCCTCTCCTTGGAAACTATGAAAATTGAAGGATAAAAACAAAAACAGCAAGCATGCAAATCTGAAATGGTGATGCAAACACTCTCCTCTTTTTTCCTTACATTTCATTTTCAATCTTTCTCTAGAGAAACAATCAACTGACACATAACACATTCTAATACGTTTTATACACTGAAAAGTAGGCATATTTGGCACTCAACTTTGTCAGATTTTCACAACCATCCAGATTTTTAAACTCATCACTTACAATTTTCAGTAAATGCTTCATTCACATATATTATGCTAGTGTAATCATATAAAATAAGTAGGGTGAGAAACCTGAGCTTTGGAAATATTCTGGGGTTCAGTTCAAGAAATTTATAGTTATTTAATTCTTTAGTTCCTAACATGTATAGTGAAAAGTGTTGAAGACAATAGAAAAAAAAATGAAGATATCATATCAAGTAATCATATGATTAGTAAACTCCTTACTATCTCTTATGGAGAAATTAGACCTCAAGAAATATAAAATCAATTATGTTCTAAGTGGAAATAAACTGCGAATCAGTTTTATATGATCATATGATAGTAAATTGAGAATTTATTCAAATTAGATGATGGAATTCAGATTGGATGATCGAGAGTGTCTCCACTGATTTAAACTGTCTGTCTCTCCAGCATCTGTATCTGCTGCTCTCAGTCTTGAATTTGACAATCCTGCTGCTCGGAATGGCTTAGAGTTCTCTATACATACAGCATACTGTTTGGGGACTCCACCTGGGCTCATATTGCCATCTCTCTCAGGACATTCTACCAGAAATCTTTCTTTAATAGAAAGACCCCCAATCTCCCAATGTATAGATAATGTATGTTTCCTCTATTCTCCAATAATAATTTTTATCTAGCTTTGCTACATCAGATACTATAATAATCACTTTATGTATCTATTTCACCTGAACATTTGGTAAGCCTTTGGAGATATGGGTTATTTTCGGCCCTGTCTTGTGATTCCCTAGAAATGCCTGGGTTTCTATTGATCACTGCTGTGTTAGCACAGAAAAACTGCATCCCTGCTTCTGAGAGTAATCACATAGACATCATCTCCCTTTTTGAATTTTGTTTTGCCATTATCAGTTTTCTAGTCACAGCTAACTTAGATGCACTCTGATTCTGGACTCTGACCTCTAAGGTGCTACCAATGGCCCTCCTCCCAGAGCATCAAAGCGATGGTTATAGTTGTTATCCTCGTGGTTAAATTTACTTGTTGCTCCATGAATATTTGAGAGATTTTGGTCATAAATAGTGATGTTCCTTTAAACATTAAGCTTTTATTTTTTCAGCCAAACTCATTCTTCTGTTTTCATACACTTACATTGTAAGGAAAGGCAAAAAAAGTGAGAAGTTCTACTAGATTCTTAGCCAGTGGTAAAAGATAATGAAAGCCGTTGAGAATTATTGAAAAAACTACTTTTGATATCCTTCTAAAAAAATGTCAACACTCTCACCATTGACTGGCAGAATGTGTTGTCAGCCACATATCACTGGGGAGTGATAGCTTCTCACCCAAAGACTTCAACCTAAGCGCCTATTCAAAAAGACTCAGGGTCTCAACTTTACAGCATTTTTCCAGCTGACAATCTTATATACTGCAATGTATATAAAAAATCAGATATATCTTAAGACTCCATTGCCAAGTAGTGTAGGCTGGAGAAATAAAATAGAGTAAATAAAAATTGTCCTACTGGCCATTTGCCCAAATAAAACACTGCTGGAAGTACTAGTTTAGCCAAATTAAAGAATATCATGATCCTTTTTAATCCTGGGGATAGAAATGAGATCATCTGATAAGAATAATTTGCCAGATTTTTGCTTCCAGAAATAGTACCATGAGGGTTTGGGTTACATATTTTAACATACCACTTGAATTGGTGAGTAAGAACCTGACTGCTTTGTGAAATATGTGAGTCTCATGAACTTGGACACTTTTGACTTGATAAATGGATGATGAAGTTTTAATCCACAGAAAAATTACTTGAGACAAGAACAAATAGATTGGTCTTCAAAAAGAGTCTACCACTTAATAGTCACCAAAATATCAGTGAAATGTATAATAGAATGACCTTCAGTTTGGGTGTATAAAACATTTTATTATTAGAGTGAGTTTATAAACTTTTGGGAAGAATGCCTTTTTCATAGACCCAGGGATTAAACCTGGGTTTCCTTCTTTGCAGGCAGATTCTTCACCATCTGAGAACCATGGAAGTCCCATATTAGGAAGTAGATAATATCAACACAACATCACTGATAATGAAAATTTTGATCTTTTGACTAAAGGACTAGTAGGTTTCCCCATGTAAAATTATTAATTTACCCACACCATACTCCATTCATTGGAAGCAAATAACTAAGACAGATTATATTCAAGAGAAGGGAAATTAAGCTCTAGCTGCTAGAAGGGGTATCAACAAATCTGTAAATGTAAATTAAAATTAATTAATGTATATTTGGAGGGAGATGCTTTGAAGTTCCTTAGATATTTTATTTCTCCTTAAATTTTTGTACACTAATTTAAGCCTTTACTGATGTATTTTACTGACAGAAATGGTTACTATGTTGAATCACAGTCATTTTTCATTTATCTCATTACTTTTACATTCTTTAATTAAAACTATTCTGCAGGAAAGATTTGTTCCTTCACTCCTTTGTTTATTTATTCAATTATTTATTTACATCATATGGACTCACTGCATTTATTTTATACTATAAGCCAATATTATCATTATTTATTTATTTACTCAAATTATTCCTACTTAAGAGAAGACTCTTGAGAGTCCCTTGGACTGCAAGGAGATCCAACCAGTCCATCCTAAAGGAGATCAGTCCTGGGTGTTCATTGGAAGGACTGATGTTGAAGCTGAAACTCCAATACTTTGCCTACATCATGCGAAGAGCTGACTCATTCGAAAAGATCCTGATGCTGGAAAAGATTGAGGGCAAGAGGAGAAGGGGATGATAGAGGATGAGATGGTTGGATGGCATCATCGACTTGATGGCCATGGGTTTGGGTGGACTCCGGGAGTTAGTGATGGACAGGGAGGCCTGGTGTGCTGTGATTCATAGGGTTGCAAAGAGTCAGACACGACTGAGCAACTGAACTGGACTGAACTGAACTGAAGCCTATCTCAGCTCTTTCTTGTTGGCTCCTATGTCCTTTGAACATGGCACTGCTTGTTTCTTAGTTTGTTTTGCTTTACATTCTCTGGTAGTACAAAATGCTCCAGACTCATATTTTCCCTACCCCTTTTCTGGAATTAAGACTGGTTTCGTTTTTTGAAAGGTAATATTAGAAACCTAGATCTGGATGCTAGATGTGATCACAGATAGCATGGTGTCTAATTTCATGTTTTTTTCAACAGTCAAAACTAGAATATATATATAATGTAATACATATATTTACATTTGTTAATTTATGTTTTATGTATTTCCTAGTTTTACTATATACAATAAATATATAAACAGGTATAAAATATAAAAATTTATATAAAATATAAACAGTTGCTAATATATATATACATATAAAAACCATGTACACACATATATATATTTATTAGTCTATCTAATATCAGACATTACTCCACAAATATAATGTTCATCTATCTTTCCTGCCTTGATTATTGTAACTTGTTTTATTTTTTTTCTCCCTTTTATTGTTTTTGCCATACAATGCCATAATATCACCATGGGTTTACATATGCACCCCCTCCAGAAACCCCTCCCTCCCCCCCTCCCTCCCCCCTCCCTCCTCCCACCTCCCCGGGAAATCTCAATGCACCAGCACCGAGAATCAATCCTGGGCTGGCGATTGATTATACATATGATAATTAACATGTTTCAATGCCATTCTCCCATATCATCCCACCCTTTCTCTCATTTACAGAGTCCACGAGTCTATTCTATACATCTGCGTTCCTTTTGCTGTCTCGCATGTTGGGTTCTCGTTACTTGTTTTTTACAGTAACAAATTTGGCCTTCATTATCTACAATATATACATGTATCTTTTCAACCCTAGTTTACATATAAAATAGATTCAATTGCTAAGCTATACTTCTACAAGAAACCCATTTACCCACTATAGTAGAGTATTTATGTATAGATTTTTGTTTGTTTTTTGTGTTACTGTATCTAGCTCAAAAAGTTCTCCTAAGTAACCTTTATCTGTTTCCTTCTCCCTGTTTTCTCTGATGAGGTTATGGAATGTGTTTTATCAAGCACATTTGTAATATAGTTAGTTTCATTTGCTACAGTTTGATTTTACTACAGTTTCTTCCCATATCCTGGTTAATTTTTCAATATTAGCCCACATTATGGTTTACTGTTTATGACACATACTTCTGCAGGTTTTGAAAAACTGAAAGAGGTATGTATCTACTGCAACTACCTGAGAGTTAAAACTTCCCACTTCCCCAATCTCTTAACAACCATTGGTATATTTTCTTTCCAAAGAGTTTTGACTTTTCCAGAAAGTCACATCATAAAAGGAATCACACAATATGCAGCTTTATGGGTCTGGCTGCTTATGCTTATCAAAATGCATTTAAGAATCATTCATATTGGACCATGAATTAATAATTAGCTGCTATTTCTTGCTAAATTATGTTCTATTAAAGTTTGTTTTTATTCCTAGTTTATAGAGAGTGTTTATCATATTTGGATGCCAAAAGCTCTTTCTGCATCTGTTGAGTTTTGTAGATATGACAAATTATATTTGTTGTTTTTTGATTGTTAATCAGCTTTGAATTCTTAGGTTAAAACTTACTTGGTCATGATGTATAATATATCACAAATTACATATATGTAAATATGGGTTTATATATATATCACAAACTACATATATATAGCTGAAGCAGCACTCAGCTCTAGGGTCAGACTCCATTTCCCCAAGGCTGCCATACTTTCTTTCCATGTGGGATTCCTCAACAGGGCCCCTTATTTCCAGCGAGGAGAGTTTCTGCTAGTAAGACAGAGACCTAAGTAATATAAGGCAATCGTGGGACAGACATCCCATCACTTTCTCCATATTCTATTGTTAGAAGCAAATTTTAGCCCCCCCCCCCCCAACACACACACAAAGGGAGAAAACATAGGAGGCAGTGATCATGGGGACCACTCAAGAGTCTTTTTACCACAGTCAGTATGACTAGAAAGTGAAAGTGAAGTCGCTTAGTCGTGTCTGACTCTTTGCGACCCCGTAGACTGTAGCCTACCAGGCTCCTCAGTCCATGGGACTTTCCAGGCAAGAATACTGGAGTGAGTTGCCGTTTCCTTCTCCATGAGATTTTCCTGACTCAGGGATTGAACCTGGATCTCCCGAATTGTAGACCTGTGCCTCCTGCCTTGGTGGCTTGGAGTCTTAATCATTAGACCATCAGAGAAATCCCAATTATTTGTTTTTATATTTTCTTTGTATTTTATTTGGTCTCCCTAATTTCTTAAAATTGAAGCTTAGGATACTTATCTTAGTTTTGGCTTCCTTTCTATCATATACATTTACTACTACACTTTACCTCTAATTTCCACATTAGCTATATCCCACAAATTTTATTCTGTTGCATTTTCATTTTTTATTCAGTTCAACTATAAAAATTTCTTTTGAAATTTGACTCATATGTGGAATTCTTTGACTCATGTGTGGGAATATGCATCTCAATGTCCAGATACATTTTTGGTATTAATTTTTTTTGTTTGACTCTTATTTACTGAATGTACTTGGTATTATTTACATTGTCTTATATTTGTAAAGGTTTGCATTATGGCCCAGAATATGGCTTTCATTAGTGAATACTTTATATGCTATTGAGAAGGATATATACCTGGCTATTATTATTGGCTGGAGTATTTTATAAACATAAATTCAATGAAGTTAATGATATTTTTTCTACCTTTTCTGTCAATTACTGGGAAAGAAATTTCAAAGCCTCCAAAGATTCTGAATTTGTACATTTCATCTACAAAATCTCTTAGCTACTGCCTCATGTATTTTGAAACTCTAGATACATATGCCATTTTGAAGTCCTTGCGTAAAAAATTTATAAATTTTCTAGATAACATTAATTTTTTGAAAATTTGATATCTCCCAGAAATAATAATAATAATAATAAACTAGTGTGAACTTCATCCTATTGCTTGTAGAACTGAAATTTAGTTACTTCTTTAAGCTTCAGTCTCCTAACTTAAAACTATTAGGATGGTAATAGTATCCTAAGAATAAGAAAAGCAGTCAGACAACCAGGAGCATATGTGGCAAGAACTGCTAGGTCTTGGTGTATATCTGTTGAGCTTAAACATTCTCATAAATTGCTAATTAGATAAGGTCACTTTGCTACAGTGACAAAGGGAGTCTAGTATTAAACTACTCCTTAATCATGCCTAAGAATAAAGTTACTATGCAAACCATAAAAATCACTAAACATAACTTCCCCTGATAACTTGAGTCACTTTTGCTCCTTAACCAGTTGGAACTTTAGCCTCCTTCCATTATTCCAGCTTCCTCAACAAGATATTTAAAATACCCAAGAAGGAGACTTATCTTTGCTTCTTGACAATTACCAATCTAAGAGTAATCCTCAATCCGTTGATCCTTTCCTGAAATCACCTTATACAAGACCAAATTCTAATATAATCTACTTTAATCACCTTCTTACTGAGACATTTCACGGTTTCCCAAAGGAAGTAAGCTCATTGTTATCACAAGCATCAAGTCTGAAAGATGTAACATATGATGTAGAGATTATTGTGAAATATTGCAAGAGGTGAGTTTAAAAATTCTGCAGATGGCCTTAAAAAAAAAAGAAACCTAATTTTATCTGTAGCTTTCTTTCTTATGCAATTCAATAGCTGGGCATCAACAGATGCAACATAGATATGATAATTAAGGTAACACAAAAATATATGGTAAGCAGTTAAAGTAATACAAAAATAGCACTGGTAGTACCATATGATAAATACTCATACTTTAACTCATTTTCTAGTTGAATCAGTTTATTTGATGGAAGCAGCTATGTTTCATTCATCTCTGTTTCCATTCCAAAATAATGTACTTGAAAAATAATAGATATTCATTGAATATTTGTTGAAAAAATAGATCAAACACTAATATTTTAAACATTAATAATTTAAAGATTTAGAAATTATGAAATAACATAATGAATACCATATACAACATTGAACAAAGTAAGTAAAGAGTAAGATGGCAAGAAAAAGTAGAATCATGGAAAAAAGAAGAGTAACAGAAAATTAGATAGAATTTATTCTTTAAAATGATTATGAAGAAAGAGCATCTAGATTTGTTCACTAGCAGCATTCCAATATCTAATATCACTAAGCTTCCATTTTCCATTTCTTATTAGGTGATATATTGAAAGAATATTAACTCTAACGTTAGACTATTGGATTCTTAAAGAATTGTTTTTCAACTCATCTTCTGACATTACATTCTTATTTCATACTAGGCTACTCGTCTCTTCTAAAACCCATGATTTATAAGCAGTGATTGGTTTCCTTTAAGCCCTACCTGGATTTATTCACAATGCAAGTTATAACACAAATTTTGGTTTACTCACTTTGGAATCCAACATTGTTTCCTCAAAATTCCTGGCTATTGTTATATTTGCTAAACAACATTTGGATTCTGGGATAGCATTTAGTACACTAGAACAGACATTCTCTATTAAATTAATGATGCACTAAATGGCGCATTGATGACCTGCAAAAATAAATGTGTCTCCTTGAGAACAGGACTTCTAAATAGGAAGAAACTTGAACATTAGGAAAAAAGATGGTTCATTAATGCTTAACCATCAGCTACATAATCAATAATCTAAGAATCCAGAAGGTCTCTTTATGCAGCAAGGTATTAATATATTATTAATATTCTTTTTAAACATTGATAAGACACATCATGTCAGCTAATTAAAATACTGTTTCTGCTAGATAAATACAAAGAATTTATTTATAAAAGAAAGAGTAACTTTTCAGTGTACTCTCTCAATTGATTAGCTAATAGGCTGATTTATGAGAATTATATTTAATTAAAGCCCAATTTGATATCAGTGGAAAGAAGTTATGTTTATAAACATCCATTTATTTTTATAGTCCTCCTTTTCACCACTAAATCTCTCTGTGTTATAAGTTCAGTTTTTCTGACTTTAAAAGGTCACACCCATCCACATATTCATCAAATGTGTAGTTAAATGGCATGAAACCGCAATTAAATAAGTATTTTTTACTAAAATTAGAATTTTTTAAAGTGTCCATTAAGAAGGTAAATAGATTAACAGGGTTTTAATAATACTAATTATTGAATATGTAATAAACTTTTTAACTTTTCATTGTTAAATCACTAGAGACTCATGGGAATTTGAAAAAATAGTACAAAGATATTTTTGTACCTTCACCTAGATTCTCCCAATGGAGACATAAAACTATAGTACAATATCAAAACCAATAAATTGACATTGGTATGCTGGTACATCTTTTACTAGACCACAGACATTATTATTATTATTCAGCTTTATCATTTTTTTTAACATTTTTTTATTAGTTTTGCCAAACAATGACATGATATCACCATGGGTTTACATATGCTCCCCCTCCAGAACCCCCCTCCCTCCTCCCTCCCCCCGGGAAATCTCTTTGCACCAGTCCCAAGCATCAATCCTGGGTCGGCTATTGCTTAGACATATGATAATTAACATGTTTCAATGCCACTCTCCCATATCATCCCACCCTTTCCCTCATCCACAGAGGCCCTGAGTCTATTCTATACATCTGCGTTCCTTTTGCTGTCTCGCATGCTGGGTTCTCGTTACCATCTTTCTAAATTCCATATATATGCGTTAATATACTGTATTGTTGTTTTTGCTTCTGGCTTACTTCACTCTGGATAATGGGCTCCAGTTTCGTCCATCTGAGTAGAACTGATTCAAATGAACATGGAACCAACCTAGATGCCCATCAACTGATGAATGGATAAGAAAGCTGTGGTACATATACACAATGGAATATTACTCAGCATTAAGGAAAAATTCATTTGAATCAGCTTTATCATTTTTAAAGCTTAAATTTATTTGTATGTATGTCTGCAGGTATAAATAATTCTATTCACTTTCATTTCATGTGAAGTGTTATGTAACTATGCCCACAATCAATCTTCTTTGAGAAGAGATATATGGAAAGATTTAATTTGGTATTAAAACAAAGATGGGTCATGCAAAAACTATCTGAAAAAAATTGAGATAGGAAAATAAAGCAATGTGTATTGTGGAAAATTAGTAAAAAGTAATCTTGTTACATAGCATTAAGACAGGAACTAAGTTACAGGGAAACTATCTTCGAAAACCAGAGGAAGAATATGCTTGACAAAATGCATTTGCCCTCTTCAAATATGGGCTTACCTTATGGCTTAGCTGGTAAAGAATCCGCCTGCCATGCGGGAGACCTGGGTTTGATCCCTGGGTTGGCAAGATCCCCTGGAGAAGGGAAAGGTTGCCCACTCCAGTATTCTGGCCTGGAGAATTCCATGGACTGTGTAGTCCATGGGGTCGCAAAGAGTCAGACACGACTGAGCGATGTGCACTTTGCACTTTCTTCAAATATAAAAGGCAAAAAATACTGGCAAAATGAAATTTGCTGCATATATTAGACAAGATTTTGGTATTGACATATCATGTTTGTTTAAAGTACAAATTTGTTAGTGACAAATAATTTTGTAATTTTTAATAGGATTTATTTTTTAGAGCCTAACTTTAGGTTTATAACAAAACTGAGCAGAAAGTTAGAAATTTCCCTGTAGCCCCTGCTCCCATGCATGCATGCCTCTTCATTATCAACATCCTCCACCAGAGTTGTACATTTGTTACAACTGTTGTACCTACATTAACACATCATTATCACCCTGATTCCATAGCTTAAATTAGATTTAACTCTGGGCATCGAACATTCTGTTGGTTTGGACAAATGTAAAAGGACATGTATATACCATACATATATGTATAACATCATTCAGAACAGTTTTACCTCCTTAAAAATCATCTGTTCTCAGCCTATTATTCCAAATCTTTCCTCTAACCCCAGCACCCACTGATATTATTGTCTTCAAAGTTTTTCTATTCCAGAAAATCTAGATAACCTGGTATTTGGCCAGGACTTTTTAAGTGCAATGTCAAATCACAATTCTTGAAAGAAATAATTGATAAGCTGGACTTCACTGAAATTAAAAACTTCTAATTTGAAAAGATACTGTTTGGAAAATGAGAAGACAAGCCACAGACTGGGAGAGAATATTTGTAAAAGACACATCTGGCTGTTATCTAAAATATTTAAAGAAAGCTTACTACTCAACATAAGGACACACACAACCCAATTAAAATTTAGGCCAGTGACTTTAACAGACACCTCACCAAGGCAGATATAAAGGGGCAAATAAGCATATTTAAAGAATCTGCATGTCATATATCATCAAAGAAATGCAATTTAGAACAACAGTGAGATACCACTCTTCACTTATTAGAATGGTCAAAATTAGGAACACCGACACCATCAAATGATGGAGCGAATGTAGAGCAATTGAAACTCTCATTCATTTCTGGTGGAAATGCAAAATGGTAAAGCCACATTGGGAGATAGTTTGGTAGTTTCTTACAAAACACTATATACTTTACCGTACAGTATAGCAATTATACTTCTTGGTATTTACCTAATATCCATACAAAAACCTGTACAGATGTTTATATTGATAGAAGCTTTAATCATAATTGCCAAAAGACAGAAGAACCAAGATTCCTTGGTAAATAAATAAATAAACTATGACTGGATAAATAAGCTATAGAATATCTAGGCAGTGAGGTATTATTTAGCACTAAAAAGGAATGAGCTATCAAGCTATGAAGAGAAATAAAGAAACATTTTACCCATATTACTAAGTGAAAAAAAGCAATCTGAGAAGTCTACATACTGTATGATTTCAACAATATAACAAAAAAGAAAAGGCAAAATAATTTCATAATTTTATAGTGTAGTAATTAATAATTTTATTCATAAGAGACTAGTGTGTTTTTTCCCACATAAATGACCAAAAGAACATATAGTTTCTCTAAATACTATTTTTTCTGATAAAGTTCATACATTATTTCAAAGCAAGATGAAAACAACTAAAGTATAATGAAAAATACAGATTTGATTTATTGGCCGATAATAGGTAGAACATTTGAATGCTGACAAAAAGAAAAGATGTCTGGAACTTAAAGCCAAAAAGAAAATATTTTCATGAAAGAAACTAACAAAAAGGATACTGGAGAATGAAATGCTTTGCAACACCAGCCACTTGAAAAATAATAGAAATGAGAATATGGGAAATATCTCTAACTTATATCTCTAGAATTTCACTTACCATTGAAGTTTTCTCGGGGAGGGATGGATAATCAGCTTTGAAAATAAATAGCTCATATAGGAGGATACAAGCTAAATAATTTTTTTTTCAGAAATTTGTTACAAATTTTGACTATAAGTGAATGTTGACCTAAAGTAATGGAAAGAAGCTTCCCTCTCCTCCCTTTCTAATTGTTCATATTCAATGCCAACAAAATGTTCCTGGCTGAAACAAATTAAAATTATATATGCCAAAAAACTAATAGTAAAAGTTAAAATTATGCCATTATAAGAAAAAAATATTTATTTAGAAGACTTGTTAAAATAAGAATACCTTATAAAGGAAATCACAAAACCAGGCCTCATAAGTCAAGTGAAACAAGAGATTAGACAAATCATTGAATAATTTTTAAAATTTTTTCCTAGCTTTCTTGCCTATACCATACGTAAATTGGATTATTTTTTACTACAGCTGGATATCCTTTTACCTTTTATTTAGATCAAAAGTAGATTTGATACTTAGTTGGGAGCTGAGGTATAGATATAAAGAGTATTAAGCAGTAAAAGGAAAATGTTTTCTCTAAGTTTTCTAGAACTATATTGCCTTTAGAGGGAAAAAGGGTTTATATTGTGACAATATAGTTGAATCAAATGTATATAAGACTACATCTAACTTGACAGGATGGTTCAGGTCAGGTTATGTTAATTATAGCAAAAATGTGTTTTACAGGAAAAAAATAATCTATTTAAAGTACCATACTCACTACTCAAGTAGATACTTTATGAATGATGTCTTAATAAAGCAATTGAAAATCAACTTTGCACTTGGTAATATTACTCGACATTATAATAAGAGGTCTGCTGGTTTCCAGTGGCCCACTGGCCTCTCCACACCCTTTTACATGCTCCCTTACTCTATTGTATCTCTGGCATTGTGCTCCAACTGACAATAAATCTTGTGTATAAACCCTCTATTCCTGTATATAAATAGGTAAGGCTGCTAAATTAGTTTTTCAGGCTCTGGCTAAAAATATGTAATTATTTATTTCCCCTCTCTTTGTGACTTCTCTGGATCATGCCATGATAAATTAAATGTAAGGACATTGGCATTGAGCTATATAATCTCTCTATTGTGAAACTGTGAGTTGGTCCCAATACCTGCAACATAGCTACCCAATAGTCATTTGTTTTCTCCATTTTCTTATCTATAAGCCCCCTTTTCTCCTCAGCTCAATATATAAGTTGATTTCTTACAAAAAATTACTGAAATATATACGTATTTTGAGGGAACTGTGAGCCAAGCTTGTTACTGCCAGAGAAGGGAGAGACAAATATGAAAACTGAAAAAAACTAGAATTAATATTGAGGGGTTACAATGTTTGATGCCAGTATCCACACCAACCCTCTGCCACACCTAGTATACATTCTGTTCTATTCCCATTGAGATTCTTTGAGTCACTCAGCTTTCGTTGTTACTGTTGTTCAGTTGCTAAGTCATGTTCAACTTTTTGTGACCCCATGGGCTGCAGTAAGCTAGGCTCCTCTGTCCTCCACTATCTCCTGGAGTTTGCTCAAATTCATGTCCATTGAGTCTGTGATGCTGTCTAACCATCTAGCTCACTCTCTGCCACTCCTTCCTCTTTTTGCCTTCAATCTTTCCCACCATCAGTCTTTTCTAATGAGTAGACTCTTTGTGTTAAGTGGCCAAAATATTACAACTTCAGCATCAGTCAGGGTTGATTTCCTTTAGAATTGACTTAGGTTTGATTTGCTTGCTGTCCAAGGAACTCTCAAGAGTCTTTTCCAGCACCACAATTTAAAAGCATCAATTTTTTGGCTTTCAGCCTTCTTTATGGTCCAACTCTCACATCCATATGTGACTACGGGAAAAACCATAGCTTTGACCATATGAACCTTTATTGGCAAAGTGATGTCTCTGCTTTTTAACATGCTGTGTAGGTTTGTCATAGTTTTCTTTCCAAGGAGCAAATGTCTTTTAATTTCATGGTTGCAGTCACTGTCTGCAGTGATTTTGGAGCCTAAGAAAATGTGTCACAGTTGCCACTTTTTCCCCTTCTATTTGCCACGAAGTGACCAGCTTTGAGTCACCATAAACACCACCACCCCTCAAATGTTCCTTCCTTATACTGCAGAAGATTCAATACCTTGTCCTAATTTGCCTCCTCATAGAACTGCTCTCCTCACCCTACCAGGGCTGTGCTGGCTGGGCAACCCTCTTGTTGCCTGTCTATCTATACTCCCCCCATTTCATACAAGCTCTATCTCCCCAAAAAGGTACTGCATTTCCCCCAACCCCACTGCCATGTGGTCCAGGATGTATTTTTCTTTTGTCTTTTGGCTTCACTGCATGGCTTGTAGAATCCTTGTTCCCTGACCAGAGATTGAAACCCAGCCCTAGGCAGTAAGAGCATGGAGTCCTAACATAGTCAGGGAATTGCCTAGGGTTGTTTTAAAAGTGGAGTTTTGATTATGGAAGCTTTTGCATAAATGAATTGAAATAATCAGAAACTGTGATAGGAGAGGTAGGATTTAATTCATGACTTTGGAAGATATACAACTGCTTCTGGTAACGACAAAAATCCAGACTATGTGCAAGAGTATTATCACCGTAATGGAGAGCAGATGTTATTACCGATAAAACTTTAAGAGCAACAGATAAATAAATTGTCAAACACAGTGTCAGAGGAAAGTTTCAAAAGTTGTTAAGAATATCAGTTGTCTGTAAGAATTCATTTCTATTGTCTGTGACCTCTGAATTCAAGTTATGAAAGCTAGAAAAAAATATTAAGCAGTCATTTGAAGTGAAATGCTTGATTTTGTCTCAAGTTCTGAAAAATGCATCTATGTTTAAGAAGCTACAAAACATGCTTCACATGTTAATTTATCATACAGTCACAAAACACAATTAGACTATACACCAAGGACTTAAAATAGACTACTGTAATCAACATGAAGTTTATAATGATCTGTTGATTACTCCTTTGAATGTAATTTAAATATAATAAAAATGAGAAACATAAAAACTAATTCCATTAGACTTTGAGTTTGAAATTGTAGTTTTTAATGTTTGAGTCCACATTGATAATAAATAATATCATGCTGTTTAATTACTTGCAGAAACTCTAGCTATTTAAAATAGATGTTTCATGACAGTAATAATTACAACAAAACAAATATATTTTCAGATTAATTTAGTCATTTATTTAGCAAATAAAAATAGATTATATATATAGTAGATTGAGAGAGAGGTAGGTTGAAATATAGTAAACTTTAGTTTTTCCCTTTCAGTTTTAATTGCTAAGGCATGTCTGACTCTTGTGATGCAACGGACTGCAGTCCATCAGGCTTCTCTGTCCATGGGATTTCCCAAACAAGAACACTGGAGTGGGTGGGTTGCCATTTCCTTCTCCAGAAGATTTTCCCAACTCAGGAATTGAACTTGGGTCTCCTGCACTGCAGCAGAATTTTTTACTAACTGAGCCACCAGGGAAGTCCATATTGGACTTTAAAAGTAGATTTATTCCGGACTTGCATGCTAAAGATCTAAATCAATCTTTGACAAGATTTATTTTATTTAACAATATTTTCATATTGTAAGAATATGTTAATAAAGTTCCTAAACATTGACATTTCAATGAGAGGAAAGCATACGTAGAGATTAATTTTGCCTGATTCTGAAAATACATAAATGAAATAATTCAATATGGAGGTGTTGCAAATATTTTCTTACCTTTAATCCTAAGTATTTGATTCTATTGTAAACAGTCTTTTTCTCTTTTTTAAAAAATTATTTTCCATTTGTTCACTGATAGCACTAGAAATACAATACTTTTCTATATATTGACTTTTAGCATTAATATTGCAATATTCACTTGATTAATCTTTATAGATTACTTAAAATGTTATTAATACACACAAAATGTTTTCTATGAATAAATACACTTTCACTTTTTCCTTTCCAATCATTGCATCTTTTATTTCTTCTTTTATTACTTTAATGCCTGGGAAGTAGCAAAATGCTTAATAGAATGATGTAAACAGAAATTCTTGCCTTCCTTCAGATTCTAAAGAAAAGCATTCATATTTTCACTATCGTGGATGATTTAGCACAATAGTTTCCATAGGTGTTTTCCTATTAAACTTCAGAATTTTCCCCTCTATGAAAATTTTATTATAATGCAGTGTTGAATTTTGACAAATGCTTTTTCTGTAACTATTGAGATGATTACAGGGTTTTCTCCTTTCAGGTAAATTATACTGTTGAATTTTAAATAGTAAAAAAATAAAAAGTGCTATATATTTTGAATGTTTTCTATTTTGCTTTACTAAACAAAACTTTGTTCTACATATGTTATTAGTTTTTAAATTATTGCTGGATTTGTTTTGTAAACTCATCACACTGAACATGTTTTAATTTCTTTGGGCTGCTATAATAAACTACCATAGACTGTGTAGCTTAAGAACAACAGAAACATATTTCTTACAGCTCTGGAGGATAGAAGACTGACATCAACAGCCAGCTGTTAGGGTAAGGCCACTTTTATAAGGGCAATAATCCCATTCATGAAGGCTACACCTTCATGACCTAATTGCCCCTTAAAATGTCTACCTCCAGCACCATCACCTTTACATTATAAAGTATAAATCTTGGCAGTACACAAACATTCAGACCATGGGAATACAGAAAAGCACTTTAAAAAATAAATAAAACATTAAAATGAAAAAATGCATAAGTTGTGCAAAAAGTATCATAAATAAACAAGAGTGTGACCAATTTACCCTGAGGCTCAGATGAAATATTATAAAGCAAGCAGTATAAAAATGTTTTGAAGCAACTTTACTATAGTATATTTGAAAAAACTAGTAAATAGAACAGCATGATCAGGTTCATAGCCAAAGCAGAAAGTAAAAGAATAATGAGATTAAACAACCTTACCTGAAGCCGAAAATTTTCTATACTAGAATTATGGATTTGGTGGGAAGGTTAAATAATGGGTTGGTTTTAAAGGTCGTTGAATCACTTATTACAAAGTTTAAGTTCATCTTATAGATAGCTAATACATTTTTCAGCATTATAGTTCAATGATCAGGTAAAATTTTAAACAATATTAATTGGCAATGAATAAAAGGAAACATTGGAGGATAAATAGACCACAGAATGAAGATACAGCTTCAAAACTATTACAGCAATCCCCAGGAAATCATGGAAATAAAGCATTATTTGCAAGACAGATTGTAATAGATTCAGTAAGAAGTGGTAACTGAATATGGAAGAGGAGGGAGAAACAAGTAGTAAGATTTCATCAAAATTTTGAAACCAGTTGATAAGACAAATGGTAAAATCTGTTTCAAACAGAAGTAAGACAGTAGAGAAATGGCTTGTTCTTTAGGGGACATAAAGTGTTTAATTAATTGGTTAGGTGGAACCTAAAGTAATGATGAGACATAAGAAATAATTACCCACCAACCAATGGAAAAGATGTTAGGAAAGGGCTCATGCATAGAGATGAATGATCTTCATGAATTAGAACTAAAGAAATTCCACAGATATTGGATATGGTAACAGTGATCAAATTGCAAATCTCACAATCAGTTGACTACCTGAAAATTAGCTTTGTAAAGTTCATTTAGAAAAATGTTATTTATGAGAGAAGACATCAAGGCTGTATCAAACTCTATTTATGGGGTCTTTTAGTGATAAATTAGATAACAATTAAAAATATATGCAATACAAATTGAAAATTCACTTTCCAACCTCCGTGTCTTCTACCGTCTCAACCAAATCATTACCAGGCCCAGAAAGTATCTAAGAAATACTTCAGAATATGATCAAGAGTTTACATGGCTGAGGCAGTCATTGTTTAATATTTATAGTAGTGAAAAAGTAGAAACAAATTAATTAAGTTAATTGATACATTTTCTTCAAATAATGGCATTCTTTATTAGAAAACTAAATCTACATATATTCACATTAATAAAGGCAAAAATATATAATATAGGAAGAAAAAACAATTTGCAAAAGTTCATGTATGGTGTGGAGAAGGCAATGGCACCCCACTCCAGTAATCTTGCCTGGAAAATCCCATGGACGGAGGAGCCTGGTAGGCTGCAGTCCATGGGGTCTCTAAGAGTCAGACACAACTGAGCGACTTCACTTTACCATTTCACTTTCATGCCTTGGAGAAGGAAATGGCAACCCACTCCAGTGTTATTGCCACTCAGTGTTCTCTTGGGTCACACAGAGTTGGACACAACTGAAGCGACTTAGCAGCAGCAGCAGCATGTATTGTGTGCAACCATTCAAATAAAATGAAAAACAATATAAATTGTTATATGAATGCATAATTATGAGAGAATTTTTTTTAAAACAGTGGAATAATACACACAAGCAAACTTCAGGAGAGTGATTATTCCTAGGAGGGAGGTAAAATATAAGTGATGGAGCTTTGGTAATATCTGCAATTATTTATTTCTGAAAAAGAACAACAGAATATTTTCCCTTCTCTGTGAATTACTTCATTCAGTGTGACACTCTCTAGATCCTTCCATGATGCTGCAAATGGCCTTATTTCATTCTTTTTAATGACTGAGTAATATTCATTGTGTGTGTGTGTGTGTGTGTGTGTGTGTGTGTGCATTTGGTATACCACATCATCTTTATCCATCCCTCTGTCGATGTCATTTAGGTCATTTCCATGTCTTGGCCATTGCAAACTGCTGCAATGAACATCGGGGTTCATATAACTTTTCGGGCTATGTTTTTCTCTGGATATATGCCCATGAGTGGGATTGTGGTGTCATATGGTACCTCTAATTTCAGTTTTTTAAATGACTGTGTTCTGCGTAGTGGTTGTACCAGTTTACATTCCCACCAACAGTGCAGGAGGGTTCCCTTCTCTCCACACCCTCTCCAGCCTTTGTTGTTTGTGGATTCTTTGATGATAGCCATATCATATGACATATCATATGACATTTTTTATGTGTGGAATATAGAAAGAAATGACACTAATGAACTTACTTACAAAACAGAAAGGGACTCACAGACTTAGAAAAGAACTCATGGTTCCCAGGTGAAGGGGTATTTAAGGACTTCGGGAATGTCATGTATACACTGCGATATTTAAAACTGATAACCAACAAGGACCCACTGTATAGCATATGGAACTCTGCTCAATGTTAATATACTAGCCTGGATTGGGGGAGGGCTTGGGGGAGAAAAGATACATGTATATGTGTGACTGAGTACCTTCACTATTCACCTGAAACTATCACAATATTGTTAATTGGCTCTACCCCAATACAAAATATTTCTGTTGTTTTAAAAAAAAAGAACAAAAGGAAAATAAAACATAAATAACAGAGCAGAGAGCTAAATCTATGTTTACTCAATAATGGATACCTAACTATCTGTCAGAGAAGGCAATAGCACCCCACTCCAGTACTCTTGCCTGGAAAACCCCATGGACAGAGGAGCCTGGTGCGCTGCAGTCCATGGGGTCGCTACAAGTCAGACACAACAGAGCGACTTCACCTTCACTTTTCATTTTCATGCATTGGAGAAGGAAATGGCAATCCACTCCAGTGTTCTTGCCTGGAAAATACCAGGGAAGGGGGAGCCTGGTGTGTTGCTGTTTGTGGGGTCCCACAGAGTTGGACATGACTGAATCGACTTAGCAGCAGCAGCAGCTAGGTATCTGTATCTTTTGTTTTAATAAACATAACATTTCAAAATTAAAATTAATCATTTACAAATAAATAGTAAAGGTGAACAGTATCTTTATCCTAGCACTTAAGTGAGTTGGATTTAAACATCTGTTACCTGAAAGGGTTGCTATCAGAAAGCCCAATTTTCTGCAGATACAAAGCATGACTTGAGTTTTCACTATGCACGAGAGAAATGTCCCTGATTAAAACTAATAAAGTCTCCTGAAGAACAACTACATATAAAGTTTCTTTTGATTTGTTGTTGGTCCAATTAGAATGGGCTATATTAAAATTTAAGTATGGCTCCTAAGCCATACACATACCATTAAATTTGCAGGAATAATGAAGTCAACCAATTTTATTCCTCTTTAATAATGCATTCCTATATTTGCTCTTAAGGTAAGGTTAGCATTTATCTATTGATCATGATGCATTATCTACACAGTGGAAACTACTAAGCAGTTTTCATCTCCTGTGATATTTCTAAATAATTCAGAAACTAATTTCTGTTTTCTTTTTCTCATTAAAGTTTGTCTCTTTTAAATGTAGAAAATTTCAGTGACCTATGGCTTAGTTTGTTTCTATATTGCCCAGATGGCACAGGCACATAAAGTAGCCAGATAGAATTTGAAGGCAAACTTATCCCCTATAGATTCATCTTCTTCTGCATTAGCACCTTTCCTCTCCAAGTAGTTAAGAACAAAACAACACAACATAGTAAAGAATATACTCTTTCAACCTTGTCTCTACATGTAAATGCTACAGTCACCTACATGATATTCACAGACAGATATTTTTAAATATCTAAATTTTCTTGCTTCCCATTAACTCTTAAATATTAAAAATATTTCACTATAAACCCACTAAAACTTATCTTGTTAATAACTACAAGTCTTCCAATATTTATTATATTTTACCTCTACCTGAAGGTGGTAATTTGGACCATTTTCATTTCTCCATAGAAATAATACTTGAGAATGAGTTATGCTTTCAAAAAGTAGAGGTAAACTACACATGAAGATGTAAAAATGGAATAGAAAATTGAACAATTGAAAGAACATTGAGTTTTCTGCCGTTAATTCCATATTTCATAATTCATACCTAAGTATTACATTTTCTGTTGAGTTTTGGGTTTTTTTTAAGTCATTCTTTAAATACAGTTGACCTTTGAGTAACACCATTTAAACTGGGTGGGTACACTTATGCATGGGATTTTTATACTAGGTACTTATTACCGTGCTATATGATCAGCATTTGCTTGAATCTGAACAGGTACAGCATCTAGGTATGGGGGGTTGACTCTAAAGTTATAGCAGATTTTTGACTGCAGGGTTGGAGTTCATAATGCCCTCATTGTTCTGAGGTTAACTTTATATTATCTTTCCATTTCAACCCACATCTCAGCTTACTATTGTTTATCAGAGCTTATATGATTGGATTTACCATTGACTAAACAATGTGACTTTTGTAAAGTAACAACATGTCAATGCTCCACTTTCCACAACTATAATATGAGATTATTAGTGGTACCTATTCATTTTGTTGTTGCAATAATTAAGCTACTTAATATCTGCAAAATTATTAGTGGTAGTTAAAAACCACGTATAGGAAAACTGGCCAATAGAATAGAGTTCAGCAATAAATTCATACATGTATTATCAACTGACTTATTGCAAATATGGGAGTGAAGTCATAAGCAGAAGCCTTGATCTTTTCAGAAAATGACTGGGCTGGATGATTTACTATCTGGGTGGAATATAGCTTGATCTATACACATCTGACACTATAAACACAAAACAACTTTAAAGTTATTGGTCTAAATGTTAAAGGGAAAGCAATGATGCTTTTAAAAGAACACACAGGAGGACATCTTTACAACTTTGGAGTAGACAAAGTTTTCTTAAACACACACACACACAACACAAAAAAAAAAAAAAAAACAACGAAATGAAGAAGTGAAATCAGGTATATTACGATTCAGAAATTAGGTCACCAAAAGTAGCCCATAAGAGAGGGAAAATACAACCCACAGAATAGGGAAAGATGCCCACAATACCTATATTAAACAAAAAAAGCATATGAAACTAGATTTTTTTCATGCATGCATGGTAAGTTGCTTCAGTTGTGTTGGCTGTTTGTGACCCTATGGACTGTAGCCCACCAGGCTCCTCTGTCCATGGGGTTCTCCAGGCAAGAATACTGGAGTGGGTTGCATGCCATTCTCCAAGGGATCTTCCCAACCAAGGGATTGAACCCACGCCTCTCATGTCTCCCGCATCAGCAGTCATGTTCTTTACCTCTTGTACCATTTGATAACTCTGTTGGAAAAAATGACAAAAAACAGACATACATTTTATAAAGATGATAACCATGTGAAAACAAGTAAAGTCAATTTACACTGTTGGATGGTAATGTTTTACCTTCGTTGAGGGTGGAGGTAGAGTTAGGTGGCAACAGAAATGGAAGACAAGGGATATTTGTCCAGTATGTCTGTATCCTGATTACATGAATGTTTTCAGTTTGCAAAAAATAACTAAGCTTTAGACTGACAGGATATATATATATATGTATATGTATATATACATATATATATACATATCACATATAATACATATATATTGAATATAATACACACACACATATATGTATGTACGTATATGTATACATATTTTATGTGTGCTTAGTCGTGTCTGACTCTTTGCTACCCCATGGACTGTAGCCCACGAGGCTACTCTGTCCCTGGAATTTCCCAGGCAAGAATGCTTGAGCAGGTTGCCAGATCTTCCCGACCCAGGGATTGAATCTGAGTCTTGTGCATTGGCAGGCAGACTCTTTACTACTGAGCAACCTGGGAAGCCAAGATGTGTACATATAGGAAAATGTATGTGTATATACATGCAGTATTTTATATATAAAGTATTTGGACTGGCAGATATGCATTGTAAATACTATGCAAATATTATTATTGTTATTATTTAAGCAGTGACAATATTTTCTTGTATCTTACTATGAACATGACAGACCACTTTTCTGTTTGTTTAGAAAGTAATTTTTAGAAGTAACTCTTGTTCAGGGCGATACTCTCCTGTTCCTTATGGTGCAGAATTTTTATAGACCTCATGTTGATTTTTTTCCTGTTTGCTCATCCTTGAACAAAGTAACATCTGCTATGCTGGGCTCAAGCCAACAGCAGGGTATACCAACCGCACTTGACCCCTACTTACTGTCCACGTGAATGCTTGTAGACTCTCCTACATGGATGTAAAAGACAGAGCAGGTTGATACAGCTTCTAGTATAATTTTCGGAGTTTAGTGGAGATTCATATGGTGCTTTTCTATCAAATTGTGGGTATCCTTTCCTACTCTGCTGCCCTATTATCTGAAGAACAGTAAAAGGATGTATGCTTTATATCAAAAGCTTTCTAAAATTTGCTCCTCCGAGGCAGGCTGAATTCAAAAGAGGGCCTTAAAATTTGTATTATATAGATGGGAAATTTTGTTTATGATTTCATTTGAAATTTGAATTTTTATTTCTGAACAAAGAATATAGTTATTTCTAAAAATGACTTCAAAAGGACTACTCTATAGCTAATATAAAATCTCTTTGATCAATTCCAGTGCATAAAACCCTGCAACAGCTTCCCTTATCTGCTCCAAATATACCCAAACACACCCACTGCTTAAAATACATTCCAATACTTAGAAACCACCAGTTGGGCACATGAACATATTTCCAAATTTATAACTCTTTATTTCCAGATATCTAGTAAGCTATGGCCTTGAGTCAGGTAAATCAGGGGAAGTAATCCTGCAGCTGATGGGTAAAAATTGCCTGGTCAACTCAGAATAACCTCATAGCATTAGGCTGGTAGCTATTTTGCTTTCTTGTTGGTGCAGAAATCCAAACTAGGAAGAAGAGGTAGGAAAAAGATGAAGGAGAATGAGGAGGAGATGAAAAAGAGGACAGAGGGAAGAGGAATTACAGCTGTATTCATCATTTAATTATTCAGTGTTACTAATATGTATTATTTGCTTATTAAGTGTTTGGCAGTAAGTTGAGTACCTTATATGCATTATCTCAGTTATTTTTACATGTTCCTATGACATAAATATGTTAATCTCCATTTTACATAGAAGGGAAATGAGCATTAGAACCAATAAGTAATTTGCTCAAGAACACACACCAAGAAAGTAGAAAGTCCAGGCAGTCTTCTTTCAAACACTTATCTTTTTGGTGTCTGGTTGTGATCATTTTAACAGAAAGTTGTAAAAGTACATAACATATGTGCTGGCTTCATGGTATTCTGATCAAATAAGGTAATATTGTCAGTGAACAGTAAGTCAATGATATTATACATTAATATGTGTATGATAGAAGTGACATGTAGCCAGTCGTATTGCTAAAATTAATAATAATATTCTATTTATTCCCTCTCATTTAGTGGAATATAAAAACAAAAATTCAAAACTAAACATTCAATCTCTACTTACACTGCAAATATCATACATAGGAAAGTATTTTTTAAATGTAGGGAAAAAATGGATGTGATATGTGGACTATTTCTTATTCATTTCTTTATTTTTATCACCCAGAATAAGATTTGACCCATAAGGTTACTTAGTAAGTATTTATTGAAAAAATGAACCATTTTTATAATTTAGAGTTTATGAAGTACTCATACACATTGTATCAAATAATCCTCCACACAAACCCTATGCAGCATGTTCTGAATTATCTCACCAGTTCAGTTCCTTTTGTTCAACCATTTGACTTCTATTGTCCACAGAACAACTCATTTCTTTAATAGATAATAAAAGATACGAACAAGTTGCCATGCATTTCGTAAAGCATTTTAGATAATTCTACCCATAATGAACTCAACCAAGTTTAAATGTGTGTGTAAATACAATGTGATTCTATTCTATGATTATCACCTTCCCTTTTCAAATCTGTTCTTCCTTCTATGTTATCTAATTGTGTAGTAGGAATGATGTTGTATGGGAAACTGCAACATAAAAGTCCTGCATTAGTCATATCTAGACATGTAGGCTGAAGTTGTCTTTATATGTTACTTTTTTAACTTTTGATTTGATTGCCTAGCCATGTCAAATTTACAGCTGAAACAGCTCTACTATCAGTCAACCAGCACTCCATTGTCAGAATCATCCAGTGAAATCATGTTTTTGGTAGCCTATGCCTTCCTAGCTCAGCTTAGAAAATGTCTTACTCTCTTCAACTCCATTGCCACAAAAGAGACTAATTGCATCACTCATAAACTGTCAACATCATCATGGCCAGAGAAGACAACCTAGACTTCTTTCCTTAACTCTGAAGGCCATTCACAGTCTGATCCAACCAACTTTAATCTCATTTCTGTTCACCATGCACTTTCTCCTCTGGTCAAATCTAATTTAATTCACCAAATGCCATACTGTTTCTCAGATGCGAGATTTTTGATAAATCTCATCTTTCTATCCAGAGAATTTTTCTAGATATTCACATTTTCACAAGCTTATTATATTTTACGGAATAGTCCAATTGCCATCTAGTCCAATGTCATGTTTCCCTCCTCTGAATGTTCAGAACTTCATATTTTATCTTTTTAAAATTTAAATAACACTTAAAACATGGCATAAGGGTTGTTTACATATGTTTTGCTCCAAAGGCTGAATCAGCATTCATGAGAATTGTATATGGTCTCCTCCTCTTCCTAAACAAGTATAGGTACCCAGTGTCTTAAAATGTTATGTGCTTGAACAGTTACTATGAAGTCTGACATACGACTATAATCTTAAATTTAAATCCTCATGATAGACTGAAGGATACTTGAATATAATAAATCAAAATTCTTTCCCTTCCTTTTTTACATTTTCCCAAATAGCAAGATTTCTGTTTAGTAATTTATCTTTAAATTTTCCCCACATTCTAGCATTTGCCCCTATCAGTCCCAGAAAAAGAATATTTAGTCTCTGAAATTTTCCTTTTTGGCCAATCTGATCAAAAAGCAATGATAATTTCAGCAAATTTGGATCTTTAATATTTTTCTTCAATGTTTTCCTTCCATAAAACATCAGTGTGGCTTTTAAAAGAAGAAAACCTAAAAAATTTCTAAGAGAAAAAGAGCATAAAGATGATGTTTCATGTGTATCTATAAACTTTTGCTTATGGCTCTAGAAAGGTTACAATGGTCTCTCTACTAAGAAAATTGTGATCCTAAGGGATTATGCCCATTAAATATCTGTAAATCCCCTATAAATAGCATTATAAAACACCAAATAAGTTTGCTGAACTATTTGAATTACAAATCAACAGTGAGGGGAAATCATTCTGAAATGTGCAGTTTGTGAATTCACTATTTGGGGCACTAAATGAGGCTGATGATGTTAAGACTGTTCTTTTCCATTGGTCCTTCATGTTCCCCTCTTTAGCCTGTGCAGGTTGAAAGCCTGGACAAGCCCACAGGTCTCAAGAGTGAATCCTGGCAATGCTACAGCTGCATCCATCTCAGTTTTGGTTTGGCAACCATCAGACTTCAGTATCTTCTGTAGTTCCAGGGCCAACAATTCTGGACCTATCTGTGGAATGTGGATTTCTGGTTGTTCTTTCACATTTTATTGGTTATCGTGGCCATATTATCTGAAGAAGGATTTCAAAACCAAGCATTATGTCAAAGATATCGCCCCAGGAATTACAAGCCTTCAAAATATGACTGTTAATTCTTCAAGGGCATCAAGGGCCAGCAAATGAGCCCTTTTTAAAGTTTGCAAACAGAAGTTAGGAAAAAAGTCCATAACAGTTTTAATGGAAAATAGTATTTGACAGAAGATTGTTTAGTATGAGGATAAGATCTACTTACATACATATTTTTAAGCCTTTCCTCCAGGTTTGCCATGATAACATGCTGCTTTGCTCCACAGATATGCACTTTTCCAATATGACTTTCTTTCCTGTTCATTTTTTTATACTGAGTTAATCAAATCTAAAAGTATTGTAAGTCTTAATGTTAATGAATTTAAAATTATTTCTAGAGTATAAGTCTTTATTAATCTCTGCATTCAGTTGGCGAGAAAATGTGATTCAAGCCCTTTTTATTTATTACCTTCTAGTTGGTCTCTCTGCCTCTAGTCTTGAAAGTGTAAACGTGTTAGTCATTCAGTTGTGTCTGACTCTTTACGATCCCAGGCACTGTAGCCTGCCAGGCTCCTCTAACCATGGGATATCCAGGCAAGAATATTGGAGTGGATATCCATTCCCTTCTCCAGGGAATCTTCCCGACCCAGGGATCAAACTTGGGTCTACTGCTGCCTCTAGCCTTAGACACCCAGAATTTCTTCTGCAGTGATATCTCTAAAAGGCAAAACTGATAAGGAATTACATAGTTTAAATAATTCAATGCCTATTTGCTCTTTCCAAGATAAAATCTAAGGTTTTCACCAGCTAGTGCTAGGTCCTTTATGACTTAACACCTATTCATTTTCTTTTCTAATTCCAACATCTTCTCCAAATGTACACCTACTCTACCAAAGCACTCTCAGTTTGTAGGAGGCTCCATTCCACTTCTTGCCCTGATTCTGATAGGATTTAACTCTGCTTACCATGGGTATTCCTGCCCCATTTTCTTCTATACTTAGATAACCTCTTACCAAATTGTCATGATTTTCCCCATATGTTACCTCAAAGAGGTATTCCCTGACCCACTGATGTATTCGATAGACAAATAAGTTAGATTTGTATTTTTATTTACCTAATGCAGTTTTGTTTAAGACAGCAGTCCCCAACCTTTTTGGCACCAAGGACCAGTTTCATGGAAGACAGTTTTTTCACAGACTTGTGGGGGTTAGGGATAGTTTCAGGATGATTCAAGTGCATTACATTTACTGTGCATTTTATTTCTATTATTATTATATCACCTCTTCCTCAAATCATCAAGCATTAGATATCAGAGGTTGGGAACCCATGCTTAGGGGTTTTGGCTGTTTCTAATCATTGCAATCAAATTCATTTCTTTCTACATCTTCAAATCCATTGAAATCACTAAAAGGAGAGTTTGTTTTTTGCTCTCTCAAGGTTTGTCTGAATAACACTTGTGAAAATACTTTGAAGATCTACTGATTCTATGCAAACAGAAGTCAACAGGTATCAACATCATTATTGTCAGTATCAATGTCATTATCGTCATTATCAGCATCATCATCACCACCATTACCACCATCAAATATCAGCATGTAGTCATGAAAAGGTCAGCTGACCTAGACTGGACTTTGTTGCTTGGTGAATTAAATAGAGGCAATACTAATTGGATTAGGAAGATTTTAAAATATCCTGGCACTGTTCTAATCAGTATACATGAATTAATTTTCACATTAATGCTATTAGGTTGGTTATATTTCTCCGCTTTATAGATGAAGTATAGAGAGGTTAAGTAACTTGCTAAATGTAAAAAAATGAGTACATATGGGCCAAGATAGAAGCAGACAATTTCTTTAATATTGTATCATCTTGACTTTTGAAATTATTTCTTTCTCTAAGGAGAACATGTTGAGAATATATTCTGAAATTATAAAACACACACAAAGGAAATAATATTAATAAGAAATATATTATTAAAAGAAAAAAAAGCTATATTCTTTTCTAAAATTATCCTAAAAGTAATCAGAATAAGCTGATGAGGCATTTGTTAATTCTTACAAGTTAGAAGTGTATTTTTTACTGGTGGCTCAGTCAGTAAAGAATCCATCTGCAATGCAGGAGATCCTAGTTCAATCACTTGATCAAGAAGATCCCCAGGAGAAGGAAATGGCAACACACTCCAGTATTCTAGCCTGGAAAATCCCACTGACAGAGAAGCCTGATGTGCTACATACAGTCCGTGAGGTAGGAAGAGTCAGACATGACTTAGCAACTAAGCCACTACCACAAGTTAGAAGTGGAAATAACCTACTCTATAGCCTTTGTTATGGGGCTTCTCTATCTCTACAGTGAAGAATCCACTTGCCAATGTAGGAGATGCAAATTCCATCCTTGGGTTGGGAAGATCTCCTGGAGAAGGAAATGGCAAGCTACTCCAGTATTCCTGCCTGGGAAATCTGAAGAGAGGAGGCTGGCAGGCTACAGTCCGTGAGGTCAGAAAGAGTTGGACACACTTAGCGACTAAACAACAACAACATTACCCTTTGTTATACCTGAAATATTTAGAAACATCTTATTTGTTACACCTCATAATTTAGATGTGAGAATTTTGTTAATAAACTATATTTGTTTTCTTCTCTCAACATAGAATTTTGGCCATCTAAGACAGTTTAGTCAGAGAAGGCAATGGCACCCCACTCTAGTACTCTTGCCTGGAAAATCCCATGGATGGAGGAGCCTGGTAGGCTGCAGTTCATGGGATCTCTAAGAGTCAGAATCTGACACGACTGAGCGACTTCACTTTCACTTTCCACTTTCATGCATTGGAGAAGGAAATGGCAACCCATTCCAGTGTTCTTGCCTGGAGAATCCCAGGGACGGCAGACCCTGGTGGGCTGCCATCTGTGGGGTTGCACAGAGTCGGACATGACTGAAGCGACTTAGCAACAGCAGCAGCAGCAGCAGCAAGACAGCTCAGTGGAGATATTCAAAGATATAACTTCAATGATCTTTTAGAGGGTTTCATGTTTTGGGTGCAGAATTGGACTAAATTATTTTTACACTCCTTTCTGAATGTAATATGCTATGATTCTGTCATGCTTCACTGCTTGCTTAAAGGATCTTCCTAAGAGAGCATCCTCTGGATTTAATGAGTACATGCTGTCAACAAGTTGCCTGTGATAGCACCCTAAAACCAGCTCCCAACCCCCATCTCCATATTAATGTAGACTCAGTTCCTAAAGACTACCGGCATCCAATTCTAAAATCCACCTACTAGAAATTTATGCTGATGAAAACTTTATTCACTGAAAAGCCCTTTGAGACTGGCAGATTTCATCAGTAAATCATCTGATGTTATTCAAGTCAAAGCTTTCCAGAAAAGGACAAGACCTAAAATTAATTAGTGATTATACCTACCTTAGGAGCATAGTATTCTTCCCAGCCCTAACAATACACTTAAAAGAGAAGAACAGAAGAAGAGAGAAAAGGAGGAAGAAGAGCTTAACTTTAAAGCTTTGATTAACTTTAAAATTTTAGTGTAGAAAGCTAGCCAACCTGGAAATTTTGCATTATCTTTGCAGTTCGATCAGCTTAAAAGTGCTGAGGGCTAGATTTCTTAAAACTATTTTAGACATATCTGTCTGACTCAGGCTTAGTAGATATTTGAGATCCATCGATCACGTACAATAAAACTTTCTTACTTTTTAATTTCTGGAAAGCTTTCATATTTAGTGTCAAATCAGCAAAGTTGTTCTCTCAGGTTCCTAGACAAGCAGGTTACTCAGAAATGCAGATAAAGTAATTGGATGTATCCTAATGCAACCTTGATAGTTTGGCTATTTGCAACTATCCTTCCCATGAAAATGTTAGGGCAGGTTCCTATGCTGAGCCATTATGCAATGGCACTGTGATGATAGCAGTCATGTGCAGTGGTAGCCTGGAGAAGTATTGAATGGAATGCTAATAGCCCAAGTATGTATTTTTCTGGTTTCATTAAGACATTTATATTGTGATGTGTGGTTCTTGGATTCAAACTTGAAACTGTAGGCTTCCATTCACTGTCATGAATGTCTCAGTCTCAGAAAGCTTTTAATATTCATTTTGTTATTTATCATCTTATTTTGTTACAAATAGATGTGTACATCTCCTGTACACACCAGCAATTGTGCTTACACAATTCTCCTCCTTTTCATTCCCTCAATATTTTCAATCTCAAGAAACAAACAGAAGCACAGGAAAGGTATTCTATCAGCACCTGAACTGTAGCTCATCACCACCATGGACAATTGTCCCTGATGAATTTTCAGTAGAAGAGTTACTTAAAGTTTCATGGTAAACAATGGCAATACTCATTGAATCAATTACTCTCAATTTTTCTCTTTGACAATGTTTATGTCAAAAAATGTTGTAGATCAGTTATATGAATATAGACCTAAGATGAATTTGTGAGAAAAAAGAAAGTTTAAAAGTGTTAAAAAGCAATGTTCTCATATGAATTTTCATATTCTGGAATTAAAAGCCAAAACATAAAATAGAATGTCATATTTCAAGATACCTCTTCATCTGCACTGTTTGTGTCCAGTGTATTTGTTTATTGAAAACATAGCATATTTTAAAATCATAAAAGGGCATTGCAGTTCTAGTGAAGTATTAGCCATCATAGGGTCTACAATAATTGGGCTAATAATTGGATCATGCAAAAAAAAAAAAAAAAGTCACTTACAAAGTGCTCCCCCATGGACTCTATTGTTTGGATCAGTTAACTTCTAGTGTTTTCTGAGACTGGAACATATCCAAGCTCTTTAGAGCTCATCGTAAGGGATGTGATACGTGTCAAATAGGCATCCATTAAACATTTTGTTGAACCAGACTTTTTATTGTTCCTGGAAATAATTCTGTGTTCCCTGGAGTCCTGATACCTTAATTTCCCAATGTAGGTCCATATTTCGAAACCCATCCTTGCTAAACACATTTTAGAATTCCTCTGCCCCACCCCACTAAATCTATCCCTCCTCTCACCCTCAGCATCTGGTAAGTGCCCATGTCTATACAAATTCTCTGCTTTCTCAGCCCAGTTCCTAAGACCAAACTTGGGAACCTAATTTCAGGGTATTCCATGCACCAGAGGTCAAAATTTTATTTCATATAGAACCCAAGATAATCAACATCCTCTCTGGATAGGTGGAATTGGGAAATTGAAGGACTTGCGCTTAAAGAGCTATGAGCAGCTGAACTGAGCTTAAAGAGCTATGAGCACTGAGGTGGCTCAGTGGTTAAGAATTCATCTGCAATGCAGGAGACTTGCAAGATACTTGGGTTTAATTCCTGGGTTGGGAAGATCCCCTGGAGTAGAAAATGGCTACACACTCCAGTATTCTTGTCTGGGAACTCCCATGGACAGAGGAACCTGGAGAGCTGTGCTCCATGGAATTGGGAGGGCTGCAGTCAATGGGGTTGCAAAGAGTCAAACACACTAAGTGATTAAATAACAAAACAGAAAAATTGCTACAAGAATTGTGAACGGGTGAGCTGGGTCATCAGACAGAGTCCAGAGCTAAGGAAACCACCTCAAGCTTTCACCAGAGGAAGCTGCTTGCAGGGAAGAAACTGGAAAAGATGAAACATGTTTCTGGCTACATGTCTGGCATTCAGTGAATACTTGCAGATCAACTGTTCATTCACTTCAGTTCAGTTGCTCAGTCGTGTACGGCTCTGTGACCCCATGAATCACAGCACACCAGGCCTCCCTGCCAATCACCAACTCCCAGAATCTACCCAAACTCAGGTCCATCGAGTCGGTGATACCATCCAACCATCTCATCCTCTGTCATCCCCTTCTCCTCCTGCCCCCAATAATTCCCAGCATCAGGGTCTTTTCCAGTGAGTCAGCTCTTCGCATCAGGTGGTCAAAGTATTGGAGTTTCAGCTTCAACATCAGACCTTCCAATGAACACCCAGGACTGATCTCCTTTAGGATGGACTAGTTGGATCTTCTTGTAGTCCAAGGGGCTCTCAAGAGTCTTCTCCAACACCACAGTTCAAAAGCATCAATTCTTCAGTGCTCAGCTTTCTTCACAGTCCAACTCTCACATCCATACATGATGACTGGAGAAATCATAGCCTTGACTAGATGGACTTTTGTTGGCAAAGTAATGTCTCTGCTTTTCAATATGCTGTCTAGGTTGGTCATAACTTTCCTTCCAAGGAGCAAGTGTCTTTTAATTTCATGGCTGCAATCACCATCTGCAGTGATTTTGGAGCCCCCCAAAATAAAGTCTGACACTGTTTCCACTATTTCCTCATCTATTTGCCATGAAGTGATGGCACCAGATGCCATGATCTTAGTTTTCTCTGAATGTTGAGCTTTAAGCCAACTTTTTCACTCTCTTCTTTCACTTTCATCAAGAGGATTTTTAATTCCTTTCACTTTCTGCCATAAGGGTGGTGTCATCTGCATATCTAGGGTTATTGATATTTCTCCTGGCAATCTTGATTACAGCTTGTTCTTCTTCCAGCCCATTATTTCTCATGATGTTAAGAAGTAAATAGTCAAATAACATTGATTTCTCCATTACAACTATTATTTTAATCTAGAAGGAGGGAGAAGATAGGGTATTTAAGAGAGAGAGAGAGGAACTAATTTTCTTGCATCAAGATTTCTACCACAAAGAGACCAGCCTGTGGCTCACTGACTGAGAAGCCATCCAGGTCTAGACTTAGAGGAATGTGGAGGAAAAGGAAAGGCTTATAGTATACTTTCTGCTCTGATCACCACATCAATATAAATAGGCTCCTCTTTTAAGAGTATGGATATTAATCATATTTGCTTGAATCACTCCTTACAAGTTAGGAAGAAATTTAGAAACTGATGAGTGAGGACCTTCTAGCCTGTGTCATCAATGCCATAGGAGAAAAAATGAAAAAAGAACCACTTCATGTAACAGCTCACCAGCTATATCCTCTCTCCTCTGGGGAGATATACTGGATGTATAATAAATGCTCTATGTTAATAATGCATTCAGCTGAGAGGAGACCAATGCGATGCACAAACAATTTAAAGTCAGAGATCTAGATTCCTATCCCAAGTCGCATTGAGAAAGTTGAGAAAGCATTGATTTTGGAAAGCTGATTATCCTCAGAATCTCAGTTTTCTCTTTCTTAAGGAGATGATACATATTCTTGACTGGGTTGCTGCAAGAATTAAAATAGGAAATGTTTCTGGCATTGTAGTAAGTATCCAAAAAGGATGGTTACTAGCATTATCACCACTTCTAATACTATCCCTCTGCTTGACTCCAAGGTCCCTGAAGATAGAACATATTCCTTGTTTCCCTTTGTATTTGCAGTATCTCACCAAGACCTGGAACCAAGTAGATGCTTCTAATTATTTTCTGTTGTTAATCGAATTGATATTCAGTCACGTCCAACTCTTTGCATCCCCCAGGACTATAGCCTGTCAGGCTCCTCAGTCCATGGAATTTTCTAGGCAGGAATATTGGAGTGGATTGCCGTTTCTTTCTCCAGGGGATCTTCCCAACCCAGAGATTGAACTCTGGTGTCTCCTGCCTCAGCAGACGGGTTCTTTACCAATTGAACCCCTGGGGGAAGCCTCAAAAAAATATTATTATTTACTTATTTGGTAGCTCAAGGGATATTTTAATTGCACCATGTGGGATCTAGCTCCCAGACCAGGGATCAAACCCAGGCCCCATGCACTAGGGGGACCCCATCAGCATCTAAGCCACTGGGCCACTAGGGAAATCCTAATATTATCATCACTTCTGATACTATTTGTCGGCTTGACTCCAAAGTCCGTAAAGACAGGGCACATAGGAAGCCGGCGGCCAGCAAGGCCTCTGGTCCCGAGGACCCTGGGTCAGAACGACACCCCTGGCCCCCGAGGATGTTAGTCTTACCCAGAGAATCCAGGCTCCGATTCAGCAGGTTTTCCTGTCTGCTCAGATGGGACCCTTCCTGCCCTAAGCATACAAGAGCATGCGCTGTCATCTGACAAGCTTGGAGCTGGAAGATCATGGCTCTGAAAGAGCGCACCCGCTTTGGCAGGAGTGAGGGCTACACGTCTTCTGTGGTCGTTGGGTCTAGAGCCTGAGTCTGGAGAGACGAAAGGAAGAATGGAAGCCTGGTGACGAGGCGGAGAAGCCTGAGGGACCCCTCTCAGCCCTGGCAGCAGCCCCCACTGAGTTCCTGGTGGTGAGAGGATGTGGCCCCTGGACCCATCCCAGAAAGAGGTCCTGGGGTTTGAAGTCAGCTGCCGGGTCCTGACTCTGGTGCTGCAGGTTCTCACCAGGTTTTTATGCTCCTCCACTCTTATTGTGTACTGGTTTTCCACCCACTTGCTTCTGGATCAAGAACCGCTGCTGAGATCCCTAGAGGCTCTGCCTGGGAAGCCTCCTGCAGGGGACCCCCCACCAGGACAAAAGGTCCCCAGAAACTCCATCATGGGACTCTTGTACAACTGGAAAACTTGTTCTCTGGTCACACGGTGCATTCTAGGCTACTTCATGACTTACTGGCTCTTGGGACTGCTCCTCCACTGCAACTGGCTGCCCTGGACATGACCTGGAGACTTAGGGGACAGGCCTGAAGCAGACGTAACCAGGGTCTGAAAGTGCAGATACACGCTGGGGCTGCCTGCGCTCCCTGGAACCCTTACTCTGTCCATTAGAACCTCTCTCTCTATCTGAAAGTTGGTTAGGAATGGAGGAAGTGAAAGCCTCTAGAGAGCCCTTTCTGGTCCTTGCTGTGGCAAATTTTAGAGTAGTGACTTTTCTCTATAAATGAAGAAATATTATTCCGGATCTATGTTGTTAGTCAACCTTAGCAGAGATAGTCTTAAACTTACCACCTACCCACATGTAAATTTAAATATAAATTTCATCAAAGGCTCTAGCTGACAAGCTGATCATAGTCCACACAGTGATGATGGAAGCCTGAACAGTGTAGCAGTAAGTAAAATGGGACCACCTTTTCTAAATGGGATGTTGTTTCTGATGAGTTTTTTCATGATTTGTTCACTTATTTATATGAAAAATCTTAACAAAGATATGCAAATTAAACAGTTTTGTTTAAAAAAAAAAAAAAAGACAGGGCACATACTTTGTTGCTGTTTGTATTTGCAGAATCTCACCAAGACCTGAAACCAAGTAAATACTGCTAATTATTTGCGGTTCTTAATAGAATTGCCCCAGACAAAACTAGGAGTTAATGTTGGTGAAGTGAAATAGGCCAGATGGGGAATGTCTGTGGGACTAGAGGTGTTAGGAGAATACACAGAGCAGCAGACAATTACAGGAAATTCACATACACACATAGGGCATGCTATCTACAGGAAACCATTCACAGAAAACAGAAGTGATAAACATACATGAATCAGTGAGGACCAGAAAGGGGACACTAGTGAATGTGTTACACAGGCTAGAAAAACCTGCTCTGACAGTCGTCAGCATGGGACACATAAGCAAGTAGTGACAGAAGCAGGGAAGTCTTTAAGAAGTTGGGGCAGAGTTCTCAGATAAAATTAGGACATCCAGTTAAACTTGAATTTCAACCAATGACAAATAATTATTTTAGATCAAGAATGTTCTATGCCATACATTATTTCTCTGTATTCTTGAAACAATCTTGCCAAACATGGGTAACTACATTTTTTTTTTAAATTTATGCATGTATTTATTTATTTTCCTTTGCAGGAATTTTCAAGATCTCAGCTCCCTGACCAAGAATTGAACCCAGGTCAAGGAAATGAAAGCCCAGAATCCTAACCATGTGACCACCAGGGAACTCTCCAGCTACAATCTCTTTTAGGAGGCAGTTGAGATTCTGAGGAAATTCCTTTGTAATGGGGGGCAGGGGGCATACTTACACTAGGAAATAAAAAAAGCCATTTGTTATTCAAATGGCTGAAATTCAAATTTAGCTAGAGTCCTATGATTTTTTGCTCACCTGGTTATGTCAAGTTAGTGTGTAAAGATTAGGATGCCAGGATAAAGCAGGACCCACACATGGCAGAAAACTAGATTCCTAGACAATAGAAGTGAGCCTATCCCTTCTCCACATCTTCCCAACCCAGGGATCAAACCAGGGTCTCCTGCATTGCAAGCGGATTCTTCACCAGCTGACATACCAGGAAAACCAAAAGTAAGACAAGCAAATGACCATGACAAAGGCCAAGATGCTGGAATTCAAGCCTAGTCCAAAAACAAAAGCAAATGAACAAAACCTGGATGACTATCCAGGAAATTCAGGTAAGCAATCTCTTCTCAGAGTTTCCAGTAAGTGAAGGCTGCCTCTAGTGGCTGAATTTGAGCAACTCTAGGAGACAGTGAAGGACATGGAAACCTGGTGTGCTGCAGCGCATGAGGTTGCGGAGTCAGACACAAGTGAGCGACTGAAGAACAACAACTAGTGGCTGAGCACATGTTGCCTTCAAAACTCCAGGATTTGTTTCTTTTCCTACATGTAGGAACCAGATTGGCACTGATGTCTAGGTTAAAGGGAAACCCGAGACTGCGGAAAAGGGAGGGAACAGGGCCAGGAACCCAAGCATGTTTTCACTTTTTATATTTCTTGTTTCGTATTGTATTTAATTTTGTAAGCTGCCTCAAATCCCTTCAGGACATAAGCTCAGGTAAATCCTAAAGGAATGAATAAATAAGCGGAACCCTAAATAAATATGTGGAACCCTGACTAGCCCAAGGCAATTACAGGAAAACCAAGATAAGGGGCCCAGCCACAATATAAGAAGCAGCTTGCTTTTCTTTGTATCTCAGTTAGCAGCCTACCCTCTACCACTTTAAATTAACTCCTTAATTTCCTTGGCAAATTAAATTTTCAGTTCCTTTCTGGAGGTCTGATTAGACTCTGGGGGATAGGCATTCCAAAGACTAGCTAGAATTACTATAAATGAATTGAATTTTGGCAAAAGTATTAATTTAAACTACTTTTTTTTAAAGCTGTTTTTAAGTCTAGAAGTTTTTATTACTTAAACCTTATTCTGCTTAGCTTTTTACCACTATAAATACTTATCCATACAAGATAATTTGATTGAATTCCTCAATATTTCCTGTGAGTAGAGTGGAAGAATCAATTTTATGGAATATTTTTAAACAATTACATTACTTTGTAAGGTCTAAGATCTTTTATAAGGTGTTTGAAGAAAATGCTATATCCAGTCCCTAGGTTTAGTGTTATATAGTACAAGCTTGTAATAAATGCTGCTCTGCTTACTTAAATGCCATATAGTGAAAAGCTTGACTGAATTGTCTGTTATTACTTCCAACAGCTATACATTGGATCTGTTGCCCGTAAAGAAAAATCTTTAACCTATAATACTTTTTCAGGATCTCCATTATGCAATAAAACATTTATACTTTTTGTTGTCGTTGTGATAGGTTACTATATATGCTACCTGACCCCTATCCTACAGATCCATAGACATTGGCCTTGGGAAACCTGAGGAGCATCTCCTCAATAGAGATTGGAAAGGGGTGTTGAAAGCAGGAATGTGTGAGATTTCTCTGGTCTTCCAGTGGTTAAGACTCTGGGTTTCCATGGAAGGACTTCAGGTTCAATACCCAGGTGAAAAACTATGATCCCACATGACACGTGGACCCACCAAAAAAAAAAAAAAAAAAAAAAGAATGAACAGGAATGTGTTATCATAACATTCTTTTGGGTCCTTCAGTTCAGTTCAGTTGCTCAGTCCTGTCCGACTCTTTGTAACCCCATGAGCCTCAGCACGGCAGGCTGCCCTGTCTATCACCAACTCCCAGAGTCCACCCAAACCCATGGCCATTGAGTTGATGATGCCATCCAGCCATCTCATCCTCTATTTTCCCCTTCTCCTCCTGCCTTCAATCTCTCCCAGCATCAGGGTCTTTTCCAATGAGTCAGCTTTTCGCATCAGGTGGCCAAAGTATTGGAGTTTCAGATTCATCATCAGTCCTTCCAATGAACGCCCAGGACTGATCTCCTTTAGGATGGACTGGTTGTATCTTCTTGCAGTCCAAGGGACTCTCAAGAGTCTTCTCCAACACCACAGTTCAAAAGCATCAAATCTTTGACGCTCAGCTTTCTTTACAGTCCAACTTTCACATCCATACATGACCACTGGAAAAACCATAACCTTGACTAGATGGACATTTGTTGACAAAGTAATGTCTCTGCTTTTAAATATGCTATCTCGGTTGATCATAACTTTCCTTCCAAGGAGTAAGTGTCTTTTAATTTCATGGCTGAAGTCATCATTTTCAGTGATTTTGGAGCACAGAAAAATAAAGTCAGCCACTGTTCCCACTATTTCCCCATATATCTGCCACGAAGTGAGGGGACCGTATGCCATGATCTTAATTTTCTGAATGTTGAGCTTTAAGCCAACTACTCTCCTCTTTCACTTTCATCAAGAGACTCTTTAGTTCTTCACTTTCTGCCATAAGGGTGGTGTCATCTGTATATCTGAGGTTATTGATATTTCTCCTGGCAACCTTGATTTCAGCCTGTGCTTCTTCCAGCCCGTGTTTCTTATGATGTACTCTGGATACAAGTTGAATAAGAAAGGTGACAATATACAGCCTTGACGTATTCCTTTTCCTATTTGGAACCAGTCTGTTGTTCCACGTCCGGTTCTAACTGTTTCTTCCAGGCCTACATACAGGTTTCTCAAGAGGCAGGTCAGATGGCCTCGTATTCCCATCTCTTTAAGAATTTCCCAGAGTTTATTGTGATCCACACAGTCAAAGGCTTTGGCATAGTCAATAAAGCAGAAATAGATGTTTTTCTGGAACTCTCTTGCTTTCTCAATGATCCAGTGGATGTTGGCAATTTGATCTCTGGTTCCTCTGCCTTCTCTAAATACAGCTTGAACATTTGGAAGTTCACGGTTCATGTATTACTGAAGCCTGGCTTGGAGAATTTTTGAGCATTTCTTTACTAGCATGTGAGATGAGTGCAATTGTGTGGTAATTTGATCATTCTTTGGCATTGCCTTTCCTTGGGATTGGAATGAAAACTGACCTTTTCCAGTTCTGTGGCCATTACTGAGTTTTCCATATTTTCTGGCATATTGAGTGCAGCACTTTCACAGCATCATATTTCAGGATTTGAAATAGCTCAACTGGAATTCCATCACCTCCACTAGCTTTGTTTGTAGTGATGCTTCCTAAAGCACACTTGACTTCACATTTCAGGATGTCTGGCTCTAGGTGAGTGATCACACCATCATGGTTATCTGGGTCATGAAGATCTTTTTTATACAGTTCTTCTGTGTATTCTTGCCACCTCTTCTTAGTATCTTCTGCTTCTGTTAGGTCCCTACCATTTCTGTCCTTTACTGAGCCCATCTTTGCATGAAATGTTCCCTTGGTATCTCTAATTTTCTTGAAGAGGTCTCTAGTCTTTCCCATTCTATTGTTTTCCTCTATTTCTTTGCACTGATCACTGAGGAAGGCTTTCTTAGCTCTCCTTGTTCCTCTTTGGAATTCTGCATTCAAATGAGTATATCTTTCCTTTTCTCCTTGCTTTTCACTTCCCGTCTTTTCACAGCTATTTGTAAGGCCTCCTCAGACAGCCATTTTGCTTTTTTGCATTTCTTTTTCTTGGGGATGGTCTTGATTCTGTCTCCTGTACAATGTCACAAACCTCCATCCATAGTTCATTAGGCATTATGTCTATCAGATCTAGTCCTTTAAAATCTATTTCTCACTTCCACTGTATAGTCATAAGGGATTTGATTTAGATCATACCTGAATGGTCTATTAGTTTTCTCCACTTTCTTCAATTGCAGTCTGAATTTGGCAATAAGAAGTTCATGATCAGAGCCATAGTCAGCTCCTGGTCTTGTTTTTGCTGACTGTATAGAGCTTCTCCATCGTTGGCTGCAAAGAATATAATCAATCTGATTTTGGTGTTGACCATCTGGTGATGTCCATGTGTAGACTATTCTCTTGCACTGTTGGAAGAGGGTGTTTGCTATGACCAGTGTGTTTTCTTGGCAGAATTCTATTAGCCTTTGCCCTGATTCATTTTGTACTCCAAGACCAAATCTGCCTGTTACTCCAGGTGTTTCCTGACTTCCTACTTTTGCACTCCAGTCTCCTATAATGAAAAAGATGTATTTTGGGTATTAGTTCTAGAAGGTCTTGTAAGTCTTCATAGAACTGTTCAACTTTAGCTTCTTTGGCATTACTGGTTGGGGCATATGTTTGAATTACCATGATATTGAATGATTTGCCTTGGAAACGAACAGAGATCGTTCTGTCGTTTTTGAGATTACATCCTAGTACTGCATTTTGGACTCTTTTGTTGACCATGATGGCTACTCCATTTTTCCTAAGGGATTCCTACTCACAGTAGTAGATATACTGGTCATCTGAGTTAAATTCACCCATTCCTGTCCATTTTAGTTCACTGATTCCTAGAATGTCAATGTTCACTCTTGTCATCTCCTGTCCTTACAAAGAATGATAGTAACCTTAGAGATTAAAAAAAAAAAAAAAAGCATTCTATGAAAACTCAGGAGTTTTTACTACCCAAAGATGTAAGTATTAAGCTGCTGCTGCTACTAAGTCGCTTCAGTCATGTCCAACTCTGTGCAACCTCATAGACAACAATGCAGCAGGCTCCCCCATCCCTGGGATTCTCCATGCAAGAATACTGTAGTGGGTTGCCATTTCCTTCTCCAATGCATGGAAGTGAAAAGTGAAAGTGAAGTCACTCAGTAGTGTTCAACTCCTGCTGATCACTCAGTAGTGTTAGACTCCTAATGATTCCATGGACTGAAGTCTACCAGGCTCTTCCATCCATGGGATTCTCCAGGCAAGAGTACTGGAGTGGATTGCCATTGCCTTCTGTGGTATTAAGCTGATATACCACTAAAATAATGATAGAAATGGCTGATATCACTCCTTGTTCTGTCTCCTTTCTGTCCATGATTCATTCATTCATCTCTTTTGATTTTCTGCTTGAAATGCACTGAAACTTTAAATCAAGTTCAGATACTATGATCATTGAAATGAAGTCACCCAAACTGTTTGCCTTCTCTGAAAAATTATGGACTAAGAATCCCTGATTCTCCCCTTACTGTTAGAAAACAACAGATTCATTTGTGATGTGGTATAAGTAAGGAAGAAGTGAAGAGGATGTTATTTGTTTTCTCATGAATAACGTCATATTATTATTAATCAAGTGCTCAATTAGTAATTTCATATCTGTAACTATTTGAGAACAATGGCAGTAGAGACAATTCTTAACTATCCAAGAATACAAATGGCTATATACCAAAATAGAGACTTCTCTCACTCATCTCTTCCTTCTGGCATCCCCCCAGTGGGATTGACTATGAGATTCTTGTTCATATCACACTCAAAATTTCCCCTTTTCAAAAACAGAAAAAAATATAAAGTATATAAAATATTTTTTTTCTTAGTTGATGTTTCCACTGAACTGATCACTGCTCAGCTCCAAAAAATTAAATTCACTCTGACTAATTAAAGCACAAGGGATCTATTACACATATTAAATTGCTTATAGAGTTAATGTGGAGGTTGAAGGAAGATGGCAGACTAAGCTTTTACTGATGATTTCAAAAGCACCGTAGAACTTGGTTACTAGGGGAATGACAAATTTTTTCCACAGTCATGAAGTAGTTAGATTAGCAAATATCCAAAATCAAAAAGTTCACCCCAGAAATGCAAACACTCATAAGACTGAGTCTACCAACAGAAGCTGCAGAAGTACATGGCTTTTGCATACAATATCTTGTACAGCTACATGTAGTTAATGAAAATAAAGCATATTCATCTAGACGTAAGCAAATTCAGGAAATGCAGTTTTGAGCTTTTCGTATTTTTTAGTATGTGGTTTTCACTAGAATGAATCAATGCTCAGTGTTATACACTGCCTTGCCTATCAGGCCACTACACATTTTTATATAACTTGTATTCACTTTTAAACTTTCAGATAAGAACTATAGCAACAGAACATGTTACCATTCAACACAGTGCAGTGATGTCCAATAAAAATGAAAAACCCTCTATCTCAAAAGAAATGACCCAACATTCCAACAGTCACTGAACCCATTTCTGGATGATGTCACTCTCTTATAATTAAGTCAATATCCCACCTTTATATCCTGTAACTTATGAATCAAATTTTAAAAATTACAATGTATTGCAAAAAATGCTTCAATATTTGAAGTAATTAGCCTCCAATTAAAATAAATTATTTTTAAAAGTTATTCATCACTAAAACTGCATATTGCATAAAGTCTTGAAACATATGCATTACTATATACAAAATAGATAGCCAGAGGGTATTTGGTGTATAATGCAGGAAACCCAAAGCTAGTACTCTGTGACAACCTAGAGGGATGGGATGGGGAGGTAGGTGGGTGGGGTTCCAGGAGGGAGGGGACATATACATACCTAATGCTGATTGATGATGTATGGCAAAATCTATCACAGTAATCGCAATATTGTAAAGTAATAATCCTCTTTACCAAAAAGAGAGAGAAAGAAATGAGAATTTGGATAGATAGATAGAGATAGATAGATAGAAGAAAGAATGATGATAGATGACAGATGGAAGAATATGAATAGCTAGTAAAAGCCTTGTTTCTGCACCATGCCATGAGGTTGTGGATAGTATTAATGATTTTTTTCTTTACCACATAGTTCATGCATCCTTTGCCTTAGGTAAAATCTCAGATTCCTCAAATGAGGTATAGCAGGGACCTAGTCCTGAATAATTCATACGTATGCAAGTCCTATTATTGAATCATTATAGTGTGACATTAATTTTCCTCAAGAAACTTGGTGGTTGAAACCACTTTGGAGGATCCCACATATACTCATTTGTGCCACCATTGCCTAAAGGCCTCTTCAGAGTCTGGATCAATCCTCCCAGCATCAAAGTAAAGCACTATTGGTTCTGGAGGGGCTTGATATTGGTCAGATGTAGTCTTAAATTTTGAATTTCCATGGATCATCACTGTGTCTTCTAGTAAATACATTCTCCCTTTGTGTGCCGAGGCCTCTAAGCTAGTAGAGGTTAAAAGCTGGAAGACAGGAAGCAAATATTGCCCTAATAAATCATTTACTATAATTGTGGGAGTTTCCATTCCTGGTTGCTCTCCATGCTTTTAGACTTTGTGATTTCTACAAGAAAAAATGACAAACTAACAATCTCCTCCTACAGTTCCCCTCCACAGAAACATTTCCCTCCCACAGATACCCATATAACTGACTCATATCATCCTTCAAACCTTGCCATTGAATGTAGTTTTCTTGAGGCAAACTTCACTAACCTCCTACATTTGGGAGAGGTGATGCCCCATTGAGTACCATAGCATCCTGTCCTTCCAAATCGTATCTCCACACTGTAACAACCTTACACTCAAAATTTATGTCTCATTATATTTTTTGCCATAAGGGTAATGGGACAGGTGTCTGTCATGTTCATAATTAGAAAGCAATGCAACATTTATAATACTGAATATTTTTTAAATCAAAAGAATGTTAAGTTAGTATTAGTGTTCATGATCATCATGTATGACAGTGTTTGGCTTTAAGTTAAAAAATCTCAATCGTAATATTTCATTAAAAACAGCACTTTCACATTATGCTATTAATGGGGTTTTTCAGGTAAACTTTGATTGACAACTCAGGCAGTCAGTGACTGGGATGGTTATCTGTTTAAATAACAGTGCTTTAAGGCAGAGAAGCACCCACACTAGAACAGAGCACCCAGGCATGAAAATAGATGTCTATTCCCTTTTTTGACAAAGTAACTTCCAGCAAATATCAAAATAAAATAAAACCAGGTCTTCTCAAGATCCGTATAGAAACTTTGACTTATTGAGGAAACTTTTATTTTAAGTTACTGCTTTCTTTACATCAAGGGTTTTGGATTATGAAAAAAGTTTAAGACTAAATGCTAAATATGTAGGAAGCTCAAGTTGTCCAAGTTACATTGAAATTAAAAGGTGAATGGGAATAATTCTCATTAGGTCTTGCTCTGTTAAGTTTCATAAGAGTTTTAGACAGCTTGAATGTCATTTGAGGAAAAGTAACAGATTAAAAATACTAAGGGGATTTAATATTAATTTCTATCCATTTATTAGAATTAAAACAGTGCTTAAATTATGTTTCCTGATCTGTCAAGCAAAACAAGTAAATTTTATTGATTAAGTGCCTGCATAAAAAAAGGGATACTAGTAAAGCATGAAAATAAAAATCAATGTATATAAAACTTGAAAAGTTTATTCAATAAAACCAAATGGATTTGTCGACAAGATTCACAATTATATATGAAAGTGAAAGTGAAGTCGCTCAGTCGTGTCCGACTCTTGGCGACCCCGTGGACTGTAGCCTACCAGGTGCCTCCATGGGATTCTCCAGGCAAGAATACTGGAGTGGGTTGCCATATCCTTCACCAGGGGGTCTTCCCGATCCAGGGATCAAACCGAGGGATCGAACCCGGGTCTCCCTCATTGAAGGCAGATGCTTTAACCTCTGAGCCACCAGGGAAGCCACAATTATATATGCTATTATTTATAACTGCAAATTAATTTATAACTGTATTTTAAAGTTTTATAATAAAAGGATTTACTAATTATAGTAATGGAGATTAAGAGTACTACTTTACTAATTTTTTTCTAAAGTAGAATTTATCTTATGCCTGAGAGCAATTTTTCGAACACTAATCCATATTTAATATCATGGACATCTACATTAAATTAGGATCAAAACTAAAATGCTCTGTGCAAGCATTCAAATATATTGTCAAAGAGGTATTAAGCTTTGCTCTTCCATGGCTTGAGCTTCGGATGCAAAGGCAAATCCTATGCATAAGACTACTATAGTTAATAAGTCATTTTTGGCATTAAACAATTTAGTGCTAAGAAGATGGAAGATGTTCACATTAAAAAAGAACCATACTATTATTCTTATACCAAAAACAAGAAAAAGAAAGTAAAGCATCTTTTTAAATATATACTCATGTTTATAGCTAGATTATATATTGAACTAATTTTGGAAGTGATAGAAACACTAGAGTAAAATTCCTCAATATGTGCATATGTATGTGCCTGCTGAGTTGTGTCTGACTGTGACTCCATGGACTGTAGCCCTCTGTCCATAGAATTTTCCAGGCAAGAATACTACAGTATGTTGCCATTTTCTACTCCAAGGAATCTTACTGGCTTAGGGCTAGAACCTGCTTTTCCTGCACTGGCAGGTGAATTATTTACTGCTGAGCCACCTGGGCTGAGCATATATGTGTTGTATGTAATTCAGGGGCCAGAAGAAAATCAATTGAATTCAGCTGAAAGCCATAACAAGTATGCTACAGTTCAGTTCAATCGTTTAGTCATGTCTGACTCTTTATGATCCCATGGACTGAGCACACCAGGCCTCCCTGTCCATCACCAACATTTGGAGTTTATTCATTCATGTCTATTGAGTCGATGATGCCATCCCACCATCTCACCCTCTGTCATCCCCTTCTCCTCCTGCTTTCAATCTTTCCCAGCATCAGAGTCTTTTCACATGAAGCAGTTCTTCACATCATGTGGCCTAAGTATTGGAGCTTCAGCTTCAACATCAGTCCTTCCAATGAATATTCCAGACTGACATCCTTAGGATGGACTGGTTGGATTTTCTTACAGTCTCATGGAGACTCCCAGCAGTCTCAGCAAGGGACTCTCAAGAATCTTCTCCAACACCACAGTTCAAAAGCATCAATTCTTCAGTGCTCAGCTTTCTTTATAGTCCAACTCTCACATCCATACATGACTACTGGAAAAACCATAGCCTTGACTAGACGGACATTTGTTGGCAAAGTAATGTCTCTGCTTTGTAATATGCCATCAAGGTTGGTCATAATTTTTCTTCCAAGGAGTAGGCGTCTTTTAATTTCATGGCTGCAGTCACCATCTGCAGTGATTTTGGAGCCCCCCAAAATAAAATCTATTACTGTTTCCCCATTTACTTGCTATGAAGTGATGGGACCAGATGCCATGATCTTAGTTTTCTGAGTGTTGAGCTTTAAGCCAACTTATTTCACTCTCCTCTTTCACTTTCATCAAGAGACTCTTTAGTTCTTCTTTACTTTCTGCCGTAAGGGTGGTGTCATCTGCATATCTGAGGTTATTGATATTTCTCCTGGCAATCTTGATTCCAGCTTATACTTCATCCAGCCTATCGTTTCTCTTGATGTACTCTGCATATAAGTTAAATAAGTAGGGTGACAATATACAGCCTTGTTATACTCTTTTCCCTATTTGAAACCAGTCTGTTATTCCATATCCATTTCTAATTGTTGCTTCCTGACCTGCATACAGATTTCTCAGCAGGCAGGTAAGGTGGTCTGGTATTCCATCTCTTTAAGAATTTTCCACAGTTTATTGTGATCCACACAGTCAAAGGCTTTGATATAGTCAATAAAGCAGAAATAGATGTTTTTCTGGAACTCTCTTGCTTTTCTGATGATCCAGGGGATGTTGGCAATTTGATCTTTGGTTCCTCTGCCTTTTCTAAATCCAGCTTGAACATCTGGAAGGTTGTGGTTCACATACTATTGAAGCCTGGCTTGGAGAATTTTGAGCATTACTTTACTAGCATGTGAAGTGAGTGCAATTGTATGGTAGTTTGAGTATTCTTTGGCATTGCCTTTCCTTGGGATTGGAATAAAAACTGACCTTTTCCAGTCGTGTGGCCACTGCTGAGTTTTTCAAATTTGCTGGCATATGAGTGAAGCACTGTAACAGCATCATCCTTCAGGCTTTGAAATAGCTCAAGTGGAATTCCTCCACTAGCTCTGTTTGTAGTGATGCTTCCTAAGGCCTACTTGACTTCACATTCCAGGATGTCTTGCTCTAGGTTAGTGATCATTCTGTTAGGTAATTAGAATAGGAAAAAGGAGTCCAGAATGGTGGTGGCTAAAAGACAAGGAATGGAAAAGCCCACAAAAATAGAACAAAGAAAGGTCTGAGGACCAGAGTGAGGACCTCAGGTAGAACAAACAGCATTCCTAGCTAGCCCAGTTTACATAGGGCAGACCCAGGGGCAAAAGAAAAAGCATGTGAAAAGAGGAGCCAAAGGACCAGGGGTCACTCTCTCTCTCTCTCTCTCTCTCTCTTTCTCTCTCTCTCTCTCTCTTTTATTCACGTCTTTTATGTTGGCATGCCCTCATGCCTTGAGGATATATTTTCTTTTATTTTCTAAATAAAACTGAGCTGTAACATGGAGCTGTAACACTGGTCCGTCGCTTCAAATTTTTGTTGTGATGAGACAGAAACCAGGAAATTATACACTCCCCTGACATTTATTGTGCCGTGACTCCGATTTAACCCATCTGAAAGAAACTCAGCACAGTCCCCTCAAGGAGGAGGCCAAGCGACAGCAGGAGCCCAACGAGGCGAAAACTCCCGTGGTGGAAGCTGATGGCGAAGAAAATCCAGCGCAGGGGAATTGACAAGAAGTCCCGCATGCTGGAAACTGGGACAACGAAAAATGAACTCAGCAGAAAGTTCACGCAGTTAAGTCTCAGATTCCAGAAGACCTCTGGTTAAGGTAGGAGGTCCTTGCTCCTATGGCTGGAGGGACATATGCTTAACAAAATCTTAATTCTTTTACAGTCTCTCGTTTCTTATTTCCTTGAACTTCCCACGAAAAGGCGAGCCACAGTGGGTGCAATTGAAGGACTGGAGAGGCTACTCCTCAGGATATCGCAAAGGCTCCATTATCTGCTGAGCCCAAGTAGCTGTTACCCAAGCCAGTGGGGGTTCTTCTGTCCTTAATCTTTGTGCCAAGAATCAGGCCAATGAAAACTGTGAGCACAGGTCAGGTATTTAGCAGATTTTTCAGCTGGTTATGAAGGGGATTCCTTAGCACTTTTTTCCCACTGCTTTTCCTCCCATCCTCCAGCTCCTCTCTCCCGAGACTTGAGCCCATCCAAAATCCAATATGCCTGGCTTCAGGACCTCATGAAGCTCAGGCTCTGATGTCTCACTGCAAAAATTCAGTTAGAGACACAGAGATAGGTCAGAGGTGGATTTGTTCAGATTTGGAGAGAAGCACACTCTGCAGGGTGTGAGCCATAACAGAGGGCAAGTGCTGGCACCATGGAATGTGGTGTGACTAGTTTTCGAAAGCTGGGTGAATTCATATGCAAATGAGGGGGAAGATCATCCCAACCATTGAAGAACCTGACACTCCTCATCTTTTGACCTACAAGATCTTTTAGAACTAACACACAAAAACCACGTCCTTTTCATTATAAGGGATTGGAATGCAAAAGTAGGAAGTCCGGAAACACCTGGAGTAACAGGCAAATTTGGTCTTGGAGTACAGAATGATAGCTGGACAAAAGCTAATAGAGTTTTGCCAAGAGAATACACTGGTCATAGCAAACACCCTCTTCCAACAGCACAAGAGAAGACTCTACACATGGTCATCACCAGATGGTCAACACCGAAATCAGATTGATTCTATTCTTTGCAGCCAAAGAAGGAGAAGCTCTATACAGTCAGCAAAAACAAGACCAGGAGCTGACTGTGGCTCGAATCATGAACTTCTTATTGCCAAATTCAGACTTAAATTGGAGAAAGTAGGGAAAACCACTAGACCATTCAGGTATGACCTAAATCAAATCCCTTATGACTATACAGTGGAAGTGAGAAATCTATTTAAGTGACTAAATCTGATAGACAGAGTGCCTCATGAACTATGGATGGAGGTTTGTGACATTGTACAAGATACAGGATTTAAGACAACCCTCATGGAAAAGAACTGCAAAAAGCAAAATGGCTGTCTGAGGAGGCCTTAAAAATAGCTGTGAAAAGAAGAGAAGACAAAAGCAAAGGAGAAAAGGAAAGATATTCCCATTTGAATGCAGAGTTCAAAAGAATAGCAAGGAGAGCTAAGAAAGCCATCCCCAGGAATCAATGCAAAGAAACAGAGGAAAACAACAGAATGGGAAAGACTAGAGATCTCTTCAAGAAAATTAGAGATACCAAGGGAACATTTCATGCAAAGATGGGCTCAATAAAGGACTGACAAGGTATGGACCTAACAGAAGCAGAAGATATTAAGAAGAGGTGGCAAGAATACACAGAAGAATTGTACAAAAAAGATCTTCACAACTCAGATAATCACGATGGTTTGATCACTCACCTAGAGCCAGATATCCTGAAATGTGAAGTCAAGTGGGCCTTAGGAAGCATCACTACAAACAAAGCTAGTGGAGGTGATGGAATTCCAGTTGAGCTATTTCAAATTCTGAAAGATGATGCTGTGAAAGTGCTACACTCAATATGCCAGCAAAGTTGGAAAACTCAGCAATGGCCACAGAACTGGAAAAGGTCAGTTTTCATTCCAATCCCAATGAAACACAATACCAAAGAATGATCAAACTACCACACAATTGCACTCATCTCACACGCTAGTAAATGCTCAAAGTCTCCAAGCCAGGCTTCAGCAATACGTGAACTGTAAACTTTCAGATGTTCAAGCTGGTTTTAGAAAAGGCAAAAGAACCAGAGATCAAATTGCCAACATCCACTAGATTTGGGACTTTGGGCAGCACTCTGCCCTTGGAACCCAGGAGTCTCAAGGTCAAATGCCAAGCTTTCCCTCATGATGGTTCAAAAGGCCTGAAGTGGCCCACTCCAGCCAGCCCACCTGTCACAGATAACCATCACGGGGCTGGAGCCAAGGGTGCAACTGGATGGCGCAGGTAGGTCCAGGAATTTCTTGGTTGACACAGGGGTACCTAGTGTGTCCTGACCTCCTAATCCAGAGGCTTCTCCTCCAAAACTTGTTCCATTTGGGGTGCTACAGGAGAAACAACTACAAAAAGATTCACCTGAGCACTTTGTTGCTGGGAAGGACAAATATTTTCCCACCAGTTTCTGGTGACCTCTGAGTATCCTACTCCCTTTTTGGGAAGAGATTTATCCCTGCCTTGGAAAGATTGCAGCTATTGAAATCCTGATAGAAAATGCTTTAAAATTGTTTTGGATGCAAACTATTTTTACCAGTCACCAAATGAAACAACTCCTGAATGGGAGAGGTCATTTATGGATGTCTGCTCAAAGGATCCTCAGATATCAAGAAGTGCTGATGGAAAATCCAGGCCTGACTATATCCCCTTGTGAGGTTCTTAACCCAGCCACCCTCCTGCCTACCACCAAGGGCTCTCTCCCCTTTCACTCTTGCCTAGACACCTTGGACCACTGGACAAAACTCTGAGAGGGATTGTCTAAAGATTTTCTGACCAATCCTGAGGAAATCTGTTACACTGATGGAAGCAGCTTTGTCTTAGATGGGAAAAGAAGAGCCAGATATGCAGTAGTCTCCAATTTCGAGAACATAGAGCCTAAACCTTTGACATCAGGTACTTCAACCCAATTAGCTGAGCTCATAGCCCTGACTTGAGCTTTAGAGCTGGGAAAAGGAAAAGGAGTAGCCTTTTACACTGACTCCAAGTATGCCTTTCTGGTGCTGTATGCACAGGCTGCTATTTGGAGAGAATGAGGCCACCAGACCACCCATGGATCCCCAATCAAATATGGTGATCAAATCCTTAGACTCCTGGAGGCAGTCCATCTGCTTGCTGAGGTTTCAGTCTCACACTGTAAAGGACACCAAAAAGGGAGCATGGAAGTGGCATGAGGGGACCAAGCAGCCAATCAGGCAGCTAAGAGAGCAGCATTACAGAACAATGACTTAATATGGGTGGCCACTTTAATTCCACAGACTAAGTTGCCAGAAACTCCATTATATACTGAAGGTGAGTCTCTTAAAATGAGGGCTTTCAAGAAGATCATATGGGTGGTTCCAAAAGGAGGGATTTGAGCCATCCTGGTGATGGAAATACAGAGCTGGCTAATACCCCTACTAGTCCTTGTTATAACATATTGATGCTGCTTATGATTGTTCCATGTATTATCAATTGTCTAACCTGTTCTGTCTCTGCCTAGGTCAACAAGCTACAACATGCACTGCCAGTTCAACAAGGATATATAAAACTACAGCCGACCACGGAAAATATCTCTCACCCTTAGATGGACACTGCTACAAAGGCTGTGAGGCCTGAGACTAGCAAGAGGGAGAGGCCCAATGCCCCTCACCATCCCAGTTCAGCAGCAAGTAGCCAGAAAGATATCAATGTCCTTATTCCCAAAGAATTGGCCCTCCCATCTCTTGAGGGGGGAATGTTAGGTAGTTAGAAAACAAATACAACAAATGAAAAAGTAGGGACTTTAATAAAACAAGAAAATATCAATTGACATACACTTCCCCCTCCTAATCAGAACTGTATATAAAGAATAGGTAGTTATCTAATGGTATTATTTACAACATTTAAAATAAAACAGCCCATGCCCCAAACATCCCCTTCTTATACTCAAACCACATTATTAAAGACCTTAATTTTTTAAAGAGAATTTCTCCATATTAAGCATGCAAATAAATTCACTGGGCTGTGGCATTAAATAAGCCTCACAAAAATTTAAAATAACACCTGTGGTGGATTGCTCATACAAATAGAGGGAGAAGATATTGGGTTGGCTGAAAAGTTCTTTCCAGCTTTTTCATAAGATATTAGGTAAATGTAAGAAGGGAATCCTAATTCAGTGGTGCAGCTAGAGGGCTTGGCAGGAGGCCTTGATTACTAGTGGTCAAAGGATCAGACTTTGGGAGAATGTCTCCCTAAAAGCATAAAATCCAGTTTTACTTATTTGAGAATATACTTGGTTTGGCCTTTTCCCCTTGACCTTCAATACATAAAAGCCCCACATACATCCTCTAATCTCCAAGACAAGAGTACAATTAGAGTTGTATTTCCATACTACCTTCGTTAGATTGTCCATTAGGAGAAATCATTATCACTGACTCTGTTTGCATTATAATATGTTGTTTAATGTTGTATATCTAAAGAAATCACAAAGAAAATGTAAGTGCTGACTGAAAAATAAAGATTCAGATAGATATTGGACAAATTCTGATTCTCTTAGTAACTAACCTTGTAAAAGTTACCATCTGAGCCACCAAGGGAGGCCCTATTAATTGAAAACCACATTTAAACAATACTTCATAAACTATAAATGTACTTTATTATTAACTACTCTACAATATTTATTTTTGATAACTTGATATTGCATAGACATTTTAGTCAGCCATCTATTTCTTTTCCTTTCACTACCACTGGAGTTTACCAAAACTTGCATTGGATTTTCTTAAATGCTCAGAGCCCCTCATAACCAACTGAAGTAACTGTAGTAGAAAAGCACTGAAGGAGAAGAAAACCAAATGGAATCTGGAACTGCAGAGAAAGAAAGTTAGTCAGGAAGAGGAAAATGGAAATATTTCTTCAAAAGTTTAAATTGAAATTGCTTTTTTAAAAGTGATTAATATAGCTGCTTTGGGGGCAGATCTGGGATACAGTATTCATACAACTATCCTACTTGCTCTTCAAAAGAAAGCAAAAATACCCTTTCATGTATCCATGCCCAGATCTGATCAACTCACTATTCTATTTTTTCAGTCTCAAATTCCCCTCTTTGCATTTTTTTAAATTTGTAAAACTGAAGCATCAGTATGTATATAGAGATGCATACAAATCATAAGCATACAGCTCAAAAATGTTTTTACAAAATAAATTTCAAAAGATGGAATAATTCACAAATTTGTGTGTCAGCCTGGAAGAGGAGCATGCGAATATTCTTGGTATCATCTAAACATATAGAAAGCCAGAAAAACTGCCCTGCTGTTGTTTTGCTAATAAAGAAAAACAAAATGTCTGGGAGTTCAAGAAATATGTGCAGGAGCAGATAGTGGAAGAGAGAATTTTTCAACAACGAAAATAATTGCAGGTAAATTAAAAAGAAAAGCAGCTTACTGCAGATATAATCATTATGCTTATTTTCTCTTTCCTTTTTATTTGAGTCAAATATGTGTCTTTTTTCCAGTAAGGTATGAAAAGAAATAAAAGTGTACCATAGTAATACATTATAATTCTTTCACATTGTTCTTACTACTATCTGGAGAATTAAAAATTTAGAAAATCCGAGTGTTATTTTTGCCATATTTATGTTCCTAAAGGTGTAAATGATACTCATATTGAAAATGCTGGCAAAGTTTCAAAACACTACTTTCGTTAAAAATTAGTCTTTGCCATTAATTTACTAACTTACTAGTAGGTATACATGAATTTTTAGCAATCATGGTTAAAGTTAGTTTTTCAAATTATTTACTTGTTTAGTATATTTCATGAATGGAATACTACATCCTCTAATTATATAAAAGAATTTCCTATCTATATATAGTATATATCTTAATTTTCAGCTTGAAAAATGTACCACTGTTAGGCATTTCTTGGCAGTTAATATCTAAGTAGGTTAAGAACTCCTATTTTGAACATCTGGGGATAATTGTTTTCACAAATTATCCTTGATTTGTCCCCATCTCAACCATTATCGTTTAGATGTGATCTTAGAGAGTATTTTACCTCTCAGAATTCTTTGTAGCCCAGTCAAATTGTAAATCACATATTTATGTGGATTTTTTTAGAAATATTTTATTTGAGTTCTCACACAAAATTTATTGAAAAACTAATATTATTTTAACCCTATTAATACTTTAAAGTACATAATAAGACATTTAGTCTTTGTTACAGTATTTAATTAAATATTGACTGTGAATATTTTATTTTCCTTTAATTTTATTATTAACTGTTGACATGTGGACCAAATTCTCTAAGTTGTGTATTACACACACACACACTAATGCATTCTGTACGTAGAGAAAGCAAGGAAATGTAAAGTGTGTTCACAGATTGCTACAAAACAAAGTGGAAGGTGTCAGCAATAGGATACGTGTTTCAGTATAGTAATTCAAATGAAGTGGAAAAAAATCGTTTTGGAAAAAACTAGGTATCCAAATATTCTTGCAGCTTTCAAGAAGCAATTACATAATTTTTAGATGGCAGAAAAATATATATGCCTCTAAGGTCCCAATTCTTCAAATGTTCCCTGTACTTTATTACAGCCTCGGGTTTATACGTGCCTCAAGAGCCAATGATGGTTATTAGAGGCAACAGCAATACCAGATCCCTCTAGAACTTTCTCCTTTATTTTTGTTAAAGAAAAAAAAAAAAAGTTTTGCTCCCTTAAGCCTTCAGCAAAAGTAACAGGATTCAGTTTTTAACTGTGAGGAAGAAAAATAGTGAAAGCATCCCAAAACTTGACAGAAGATTTTCTTATGATTTGTACTGAAGCCATGAAATATTCTTTCAGTCTTGATTTTGATAAAATAATCATAGTTGTAATTAATTTCTAGAAGGACATCCATGTGATTTTTCTGCAAAAGTAGTGAAATTAAGGAAAGAAGTAAGCAATAGAGCATTTTGATAAACCTCTTCTTAATCATTCTTTCTATGAAGAAAATTAAACATATCTAGTGACAGTTTTCTATTTCAGAGCTATATACTTACAGGGATGAACTTATCTTAGCTAATTTGCACTTACGATAAAGTCCAAAACCACTTGCAATGGACCTTCTAGTCAACCTTATGAAAATGTAAGGGGAAAACTTTTATCATTTCTGAATCATAATGACCCACCTGGATCATTTCTTCTCCCATTACCATGTCAATCAGAATCATATAGATATTTTAATTTTTGTATACAGGATTTTTCCCATTAAAATTATACAAAATTTGGGTATGACTCTTCTGATTTATCTAAGACAATGATACTGTATTCTGGAAAATTTAGAGATATACAAATATTTTTTAATTTAGCAAGAAAATGAAAATTGCTTTCAATATTTCAGAAATTTGCCTAATTTAACAGTTTCTATTTCATTCAGAAACACTACATTAGATGGCACTTTCTTTTATTTTATATAACACAATTTTTGAGAGAAAATATATATATAATAATATGTGCCAACCTAATGTATAATATTCAGTGACATTTAGTATATTTACAGTATATTAGTATTAGTATATTGTACAACCATCATTATATCCAATTTTAGATCATTTTTATCAGTTTAAAATGAAAACTCTTACCAATCAGTAGTCTTAGGCAACATCTAATTTACTCTCTGTCTATAGATTTGCTTACACTGGAACACATGTAAATGGAGTTATACAATATATGCTCTTGTGACTTGTTTTTTTCACTAAATATTATGAGGTTTTTAAATTTTATCTTTGATAACAGCTTCCTTCACATTTAAGTTAAAGTCCATATCAGTTCAGTTCAGTTCAGTCACTCAGCTGTGTTCGACTCTTTGTGACCCCATGAATCACACTACACCAGGCCTCCCTGTCCATCAGCAACTCCCAGAGTCCACCCAAACCCATGTCCATTGAGTAGGTGATGCCATCCAGCCATCTCATCCTGTCTTCCCCTTCTCCTCCTGCCCCCAATCCTTCCCAGAATCAGGGTCTTTTCCAATGAGTTAGCTCTTCGCATCAGGTGGCCAGGGTACTGAAGTTTCATCTTCAACATTAGTCCTTCCAATGAACACCCATAACTGATTTCCTTTAGGATGGACTGGTTGGATCTCCTTGCAGGCCAAGGGACTCTCAAGAGTCTTCTCAAACACCATAGTTCAAAAGCAAAGATTCTTTGTTGCTCAGCTTTCTTTATAGTCCAACTCTCACATCCATACATGACTACTGGAAAAACCATAACCTTGACCAGATGGACCTCTGTTGGCAAAGTAATGTCTCTGCTTTTTAATATGCTGTCTAGATTGGTCATAATTTCTCTTCCAAGGAGCAAGCGTCTTTTAATTCCATGGCTGCAGTCACCATATGCAGTGAATTAGGAGCCCCCCAAAATAAAGTCTGATACTGTTTCCACTGTTTCCCCATCTATTTCCCATGAAGTGATGGGACCAAATGCCATGATCTTAGTTTCCTGAATGTTGAGCTTTAAGCCAACTTTTTCACTCTCCTCTTTCACTCTCATGAATAGGCTTTTTAGTTCCTCTTCACTTTCTCCTACAAGGGTGGTGTCATCTGCATATCTGAGATTACTGATATTTCTCCTGGCAATCTTGATTCCAGCATTTCTCATGATGTACTCTGCATATAAGTTAAATAACATATTCTTTTAAAGTGTGTGCAAGTCAGTGACTTTTAGTATATTCACAAGGCTATGCAACTATAGCCATTAATTCATTTAAGAAAATTTTTATCACCCTGAGAAGATATTCCACACCTATTTTTTAAAATTTTATATTTATTTATTTTTAATTGAAGGATAATTGCTTTACAGTATTGTGTTGGTTTCTGCCTAACATCAACATGAATCAGCCATAGATATATACATATGTATTATGCAAATAAAAATAACAGGACAGAATAGGTGGCCCATGAAATAAGTGTTGAAGGTAGAATTTACCTTTCCCAGTGGGTTCCAACAAAAGCCAATCTAGGGTATAGGACTTGTGTAGATGAGGAAAGACTGGTGCTACCAGCCAGCTATACATCACCCACCAGGAAACTATTTCCCAACATAGAACTATGGGAATTTGGGGGACTATATTCTTTACCAGTTGCCTGGCCAGACTTTCCCTAGAGAATTGCAAATGGAGGTGGGGAAATGGGACCATTGCTAGCCTGCTATCATCCACCTAATACAGATCTTTTGCAGGGTGGAACTGGGAAAGATAGGCTCTACCACTGGTTTCTCAGCACACTGGGATAACTTTTCTACACCATGAGTCTCAATGGGAGTGGCAGTAGCCACCAACCTGAATGCCAATGCCTTGCACTCTTATTACTAAATTTCCAGAGACCTAATTGAATACATGATTTTCAGTGTACTGTAAGTCATTCTCCAGAGACTATGACTAATTGTCTTTGCTAATTTTGACCAGTTTATACATACATCTCTGGGTGAGAACTTTTGCCAAGCTACTTATGCTGCCATTTCATTAAGTCCCACATGGGTATTTGTTTCTAGTTTCAAATATCAAGTTAGATCAAATTATGATGTATAAAATATCTATAATCTGTCACAAATGAGAAGAAGAATCACTAAATAACATTTAAATAAGTGGAAGAGGTGGGCAGGTAGGATGTTGTTTTAAAAAAAGTACAATTTTTTTAATTATCACTAGTCTCCCACACACACACACAAATCAGAATTATGCATGATTTATTTTAAAAGAGTAAGGTGTTAAGTTCTCAAATTTCTTACAGCAAAAATAAGATCTTATATGTTTCTAGTCTACTTGATTTTAAACTACTCCCTTTCCTTGGTCCTTTAAATTTAAAAATAATTAAGTTTTATATTATTAAAATTAATATTTATAGCTTGTTGTTGTGTTTAATCACTAAGTCACATCTGACTTGTTTTCATCCCCATGGACTGTAGCCCACCAGGCTCCTCTGTCCATAGGATTTTCCATGCAAGAATAATGGAGTGGGTTGCCATTTCCTCCTCCAGGAGATTTTCCCGACCCAGGGATTGAACCAGAGTTTCCTGCATCTCCTGTATTGGCAAGCGGATTCTCTACCCTGAGTCACTAGATGAGCACAATCATTTCCCACATAATATATGTCCTTACTAGAGCCATCCAGGGTTTTCATTAGAAATCAAATTGTTTTTTAACTTACAAATATCCTTTTTATTTTTTCCAGTGAAGCTTAGTTAAGGGAATTAAATTAAACTATTTTAAATCTTAATTTATATTCAAACTTTAAAATAAGGAGATCTTAGTTACATTGACCATATGGCATTATCTTTATGGCTGAGAGTATAAGTCCATTTCATTGTTTTTCATTGGTTCCAAATAATTCTACTCTTACTCTTCATTGGTATTTTATAGCAATTTAATCTTAAAAATTCTCATATTGTAAGCTAAGGAAAAAGGAATAAATTATAGCCCCTGACATAAAATATGTACTATTAATACCTAAAAGAAAGTTCATAAATTTGTTTAAAATAATATGATAGTGCCAATGGAGACTTAACATAAAGCACTGTGGCAGTTCAAAATAGGGAAAGATCACAATAGATTGGGGGGCTCAAGACAAAAACTCAGTGTAGTTGATATGCATTATTCATCCATTATTCAGTTCCTGCTGAGCAAGGGGGTATAAAATAAAGAGGAGAGAGAGATAACAAACACCGTCCAGTTACAGTTCAATCACTCAGTGTCTGACTCTTTGCGACCCCATGAACTGCAGCACGCCAGGCTTCCCTGTCCATCACCAACTCCAGAGTCCACCCAAACCCATGTCCATTGAGTAGGTGATGCCATCCAGCCATCTCATCCTGTCTTCCCCTTCTCCTCCTGCCCCCAATCCTTCCCAGCATCAGGGTCTTTTCAAATGAGTTAGCTCTTCGCATCAGGTGGCCAGGGTATTGAAGTTTCATCTTCAACATTAGTCCTTCCAATGAACACCCAGGACTGATCTCCTTTAGGATGGACTGGATGGATCTCCTTGTAGTCCAAGGGACTCTCAAGAGTCTTCTCCAAAACCACAGTTCAAGAGCATCAATTCTTCAGTGCTCGGCTTTCTTCAAAGTCCAACTCTCACATCCATACATGACTACTGGAAAAACCATAGCCTTGACCAGATGGACCTTGATTGACAAAGTAATGTCTCTGCTTTTTAATATGCTGTCTAGGTTGGTCATAACTTTCCTTCCAACAAACATAATCATACTTAAATCAATAATTACAAAAGAAAATTTTGTAACCTATATATTCTTGATTATGAATTTTTATTATGATGCACAATATTATATTCTTTAAATTATATTTTGATTCAATAACAATCATAATTTCCATAAAATGCATTTACCCAAGATTACTACAAGTCATAATTACCTATGTTCTCTGAAAGAATTTAAAATGTAGTGAACTAAAAGTTAATTCCTTATTGAGAAGGGTTTGAACATTCTAATTATAGTTCAGGGAAAGCAGCCAAAATTTCTGGCATGTGATCTACAGAAATACTGCACATTATTGTTAAGTAAAGTGGTATTAACTTTTTGTAGTATAATGAAGATGAGATGCAATTAAAAATAAAGCCAGTCACGTAGAGGAGATAATTTTATCAAATATTTCTCAAGCATTTCTATTTCATTAATGTCAATGTTTTCCTATTTCAACAGAAAGTTCTTGTTCATCTGTATTAATAGCAACAGCTAAATTTGAGCCCTAATGGCTAAGATGCTTAACCTTAAGCTTTGTAAGACAGAATTTTTTTCAGTCTATAGTGAAATATTAATGTACTATGAATATTAGGCTCAAAAATTGATAGATTTCAAATATGTGCTAATTTGACATCAACATTTTATCTGAATTTATTTTATTTTCTTTTCATAATAAAACTGAGGGAAAAAATGATCATTTTAAGGAAAGCTAAAAGTTTCAAGCACAGGCAAACTATAAAAATAAGTTTGACTATTTCTATTGTGATTAATAGACACTTCATCATTTCAGAAGCTTAGTTTCAAATTTATGACCTAGCTGTATTTATTTTTACATAAGGAAGACTGAATTAATTATGAAACATGCAAGTTAGATACTTAACATTCTAGAAAAGATAGAAAATGGAAACTAATCATATTATTTTAGTAAAAATGACAAGTAAAATTCCAAAATAGTTATTCTGCATTTTTCCTCCCTAATATTTCTGTAATGTATTCTTCTCTGACTTCAATTGTGACACCTTTTCATTTGAATTCCTGAGGTTCCACTCTCCCATCTCTCCACATGCATTCTTTTTCAGGTCACACATTCATAGCTTTATTAAATCCATTGTGAATGACCTCCAAGAAACCAAAATGCTCTTAGTTCCCACTTGTCTTGTTCACAGGGTTTTCTAAAAGATTGTACAAAATTATCATGTAAATGTCCTTCTACTTCAAAGAGAACACACAAAAATTTTTTTAAGAATGTTTCTCAGCAGACTACTTTTCACACCACAAATCTGGAAAAGGCATCACCATTCTTTATGTTTGCTCTTCCTTTCATAGCATTACTTTTAATATGTCTCTATATGTTGTTAGTTCTTTCTAATAAACTCATTCTTCCATTTCTCTCTTTACTACTGTCACAGATTGTCTAGGTTTTGTGGCTCAGCTGGTAAAGAATCTGCCTGTAATGTGGGAGACCTGGATTCAATCCCTGGCTTGGGAGATCCCTTGGAGAAGGGACAGGCTACCCACTCCAGTATTCTGGACAGGAGAATTCCATGGACTGTATAGTCCTTGGGGTTGCAAAAAGTCAGACACAGATGAGTGACTTTCACTTTCACTGCAGCCTATATTTTATAAATTGCTTTCCACAATACTACCTATATCTCTCTCTTAACTATCCTACATGTTATCATAAGAAATAAACTTTTTAAAAGACTATTTTACTGGCTTATTCATTCATTCAAAAATATTAATCATATATAACAATAAAATATGCCACTTACTGAAATGTATTTCATACACTGTGATGAATATTTAAAGTATCTTATCATATTTAATGGAATAAAAGAAAGGCAGAAGACTGAATAGCTAAAACAATCTTGAGAATGAATAGATGTAGGCATCATAATTCTTATCTTCAGATTACACTGTAAAGCTATAGTAATCAAAATTGTGTGGTACTGCTACAAAAACAGATATGTAGATCAATGGATGGAGCACAGAGCTCAGAAATAAACCCACATGGTCACTTAATTTGTGACAAACAAGATAATAATATTCAATGAAGAAAAGATGGTCTTTTCAATAAGTGGTGCTGAGAAAACTGAACAGTTAGATATAAAAGAATGAAATTATAACATTCTCTAACACCATATACAAAAATATACTCAAAATGGATTAAAGCCCAAAATGTAAGACTAGGAGAAAATAAATTTTAACATGAATCATAGCAATATTTTTTTTGGCTCTGTCTCTAAAAGCAAAGGAAATATGTGAAAAATAAATAAATGGACCTAATTGCATTTAAAAGCTTTCACAAAGAAAATCATTGACAAAATGAAAAAATAAGCTATTGAATGGGAGTAAATATTTTCAAATAATATTATCGATATGGGGTTAGTATCCAAAAGATATAGACAGCTGTTAGAAATCATCATCAACAAAACAAAAACAACCCAAGGAGGAAAAAAAAAGGACAGATGACATATATAGCCTTTTTTTCCCCAAAGAAGACATACAGATGGCCAACAGGCACATGAAAAGATGCTCAACATTGCTAATTATCTGAGAATTGCAAATTAAAATCATAATGAGATATCACTTTACACCTGTCAGAGTGGCTAACATCAAAAAGAACATTAGAGGATTCCCCAGCGATCCAGTGATTAGGACTCCATTCTTTCACTGCTGAGGGCTTGGATACAACCCCTAGTGGAGAAATTAAGATCTCACATGCCACATGGCATGACAAAAAAAAAAAAAAAAGAGAGAGAGAGAGAAGTAAATACACAAATAATAAATGCTGGCAAGGATATGGAGATAATGAAACACTTGTATGCTGTTGGTGGGAATATCAATTGGCACAGTCACTGTGGAAAACACTATGGAGGCTTCTCAAAAGATTGAAAATAAAACTACCATATGATCCAGAATTCCACACCTGGATATATACCCAAAAGCAAATGAAAACACTAATTAAAAAAACAAACAGACATGCAATCCAATGTTCATAGCAGCATTATTCACAACTGCCAAGAGATGAAACCAAACTATGTGTTTATCAACAGATGAATAGATAAAGAAGATACAGGGAATATAGTCAATATTTTATAATAACTATAAAGAGTATAACTTTTAAAAACTGTGAATCATTTACCAGTCAGTCAGTTCAGTCACATCTGACTCTTTGTGACTGCACAGCACAGCACACCAGGCCTGCTTGTCCATTAGCAACTCCCGGAGTTTACCCAAACCCATGTCCATTGAGTTGGCGATGCCATCTAACTATGTCATCCTCTGTCATCCCCTTCTCCTCCTGCTTTCAATCTTTCCCAACATCAGGGTCTTTTCAGATGAGTCAGCTCTTCGCATCAGGTGGCCAAAGTATTGGAGTTTCAGCTTCAACATCAGTCCTTCCAATGAACACCCAGGACTGATCTCCTTTAGGATGGACTAGTTGGATCTTCTTGTAGTCCAAGGGACTCTCAAGAGTCTTCTCCAAAACCACAGTTCAAAAGCATCAATTCTTCAGTGCTCAGCTTTCTTCACAGTCCAACTCTCACATCCATACATGACTACTGGAAAAACCATAGCCTTGACCAGATGGACCTTTGTTGGCAAAGTAATGTCTCTGCTTTTTAACATGCTGTCTAGGTTGGTCATAACTTTCCTTCCAAGGAGTAGCATCTTTTAATTTCATGGCTGCAATCACCATCTGCAGTGATTTTGGAGTCCTAAAAAATAAAGTCTGACACTGTGTCCACTGTTTCCTCATCTATTTGCCATGAAGAGATGGGATTGGATGTCATGATCTTAGTTTTCTGAATGTTGAGCTTTAAGCCAACTTTTTCACTCTCCTCTTTCAGTTTCATCAAGAAGCTTTTTAGTTTCTTTTCACTTTCTGCTGTAAGGGTGGTGTCATCTGCATATCTGAGGTTATTGATATTTCTCCTGGCAATCTTGATTCCAGGTTGTGCTTCATTGGTATACACCTGCAACTTACATAATATGGTACATCAACTATACCTCAATATAAAAATATTTTTAAAGTATCATTATTGCAAGTTACAGAGAAATTTTTAGCATCTCAGTGAAGCTAAGCAACCTGCAAGATTAAGTAACATACACCAGAAGCTTGCTAGTAACACAGGCCTGTTATATACTCTCTCTTATTGTACAGGGTCAAAGTACTTTTTATTTCTGACTGAAACAAATTCAGCTTTACCTTTTTTGTAAAGTTTGCTTATCAAAAGTAAATTTATGAATTTTAAGCAAATGTAAATCATTTTTTAAACCCATTAATTAATGAGGAAATCAGTAAGATGTCATGACTGGTTCAAAAAGCATCTGAGAATCAAGGATACACAGGCATCAAAGAAATGCTAGAATATAATTTCTAAGTTAGATATGAAACAATTCAATGTCTATAAGGTGATATCTTGTCTCATTAAGGTTACCTGCATCTTTATTAGACAAATATCTAGAAGTTACCGAATATCTTCAAAAGTATAGAATTTTTAATCAGTGATAACTAATGGCATGTCCTTTCCCCTAGACTGGCACAGAGCAATAGAAATATAATTCAAGCTACACATAATTTTTATTTTTAGTGCACTTATTAAAAATAAAGAGATAAAATTAATTTCAGCAGCATGTTTTATTTAACCCAATATATCCAAAATATTGTCATTTCCAACATCTAATCAATGTGAAAAAATATTTTGATTTTTCTTCTTAATACTAAGTCTTAGGAACCAGGTTTATTTGTTAACAGCACATTTTAATTGAAACTTCATGATTCAAGTGCACAATAGCCACATGTGGCTCCTGCTATCTTATAGAACAGTGAGGCCCTAGATAATCTTTGCATGACCTCTTCCCCTGTATATGTCACCCATATTTTATGGCCTTATTTACAAGTTTCAGACATTTTTTCTAACAGGATAAACTTTCATACCCTCTATGGAATAGAAAATACTCTCTCTCCAGGAATTACTTACCTGATTCAGGAAAGCTCAAGTCTGACTCATCAAACAAGACTCATCATTTCTCACTGAACCTTCCTCACTTGTATGGTTACTCCATACTAAAGGTGAATTTTGTTGAGTGCAAATTGCTCTGTATTCATCATCTCATTTATTTCTTTCAATCATGTCATGAGCTAGGAATAACATTATTCTTATTATATAAATGAGAAACCCAAGGCAGGGAAAGCTAAAAACTTCCCAAGATCAAAAAGGTAGCACATGGCAGAGCTAGGATGCTAATCCTGGCATTCCTGCGTCTGCAAGGTGAACTTGGTGGAACATTTTTCTCCCTACTCTTGGGCCTATACTTGAATTCTGGCTGGGTGAGAATGGTTGTTAAGTGTGACATACTGGATAAAGTATGGTAAAGAAAATCAATGGCTATGTAAGTAAAGTGATTAAACTTAAACAGGTTGTATCACTTAGCCGTTAATTTTAAGAATCCACACCGGCTTCTTTCCGATTCTACAATTTACTTAGCACCAAGGGAACATTGATTCCATTTTTAGGGTACCAATAGATTTACCAACAAAAGCAACTCTTTACTTTCCAAAATCTTTTATTGACTTCAAGTAAATTGGTAATAAAAGAAAATTTATAATGTAAAAATTTTGGTAAATTTATTTTAGCTGCTGCTGCTGCTAAGCGGCTTCAGTTGTGTCCGATTCCTTGCGACCCCATAGACGGCAGCCCACCAGGCTCCACCGTCCCTGGGATTCCCCAGACAAGAACACTGGAGTGGGTTACCATTGCCTTCTCCAATGCATGAAAGTGAAAATGAAGTCTCTCAGTCATGTCCAACTCTTAGCAACCCCATAGACTGCAGCCTACCAACTCCTCCTTCCACGGTATTTTCCAGGCAAGAGTACTGGAGTGGGGTGCCATTGCCTTCTCGATATCTTAGCTACTCACTTTATGTAAACATAGAAGGTACTTTGTTTAGTAAAAATAGAGCAATGTACTAACTGATTTAAGTTTTGTTATTGCTAATATATGGAGGCTCAATACCCAGTCAGTGTTTCTGAGAATCTTTATTCATTTAGAAATTCAGTGTCTGTTCTCCAAAATTTTAAATTTAAATATTTTTGTCCATAGGTTTATATAGGTCTACTTGCCCAGATTAGTCAACAATTCACTAGATCATAGATGTCTTTAAAAAAAAAGTTATTGAAGCAAACATATTTTCATTTATTATTTATTTAAAAAGTGAACTTGTTATGGTTCTAGAGAAACATCTTATGAAAATGAGACTTTAAATTCTTTTAAAATAATCGTTCCAAAGGCAATTAGACCCTTCAATATGACAGGATAAGAGCAGCTTATTTTCCAAACTACTAATTTCCTGAGTTTATGACACTTTAGCTGACTTCCAAGGTTAGCATTTTAGTTTTATGTTTCTAAATTTTTAATTTACTATATAGTGTGCATTAAATTAGTGAAATGGTCACTAAAAAACTGAATATACCACATATTATTTAAAAACAGTTTAAAAATGGTAGTTTCCATGCAGAACTATTCCCTTAGCCAAAAGTTTTCTTTATTTTCTTCCGCTAACAACTCTTGTTCTAGATACGTATCTGAGATGATGATGCCACTGTATTAATAGTTGATCTTCCTATTATCTTACAAATCTTGGATCCCAGGTTCTCATATTTTTCCAGTTTTGAACACTCATTTTATCACAACTTACTTATACGGTGTCATTTGAAATGTTTAAGACCTAGATAAAGCAAAGGAATATAGGATAGCAAAAATGAATTATACATAGAGACCTGCTTATTGACGACATTTTTATGAAGGTTTCCAATGTGACCTTCTTTGTAAATGTAAAAAAGTAATTCTCACAAGTTTGAAATAGCTTTTACTTCAAGGGAAACATGTGTCAAAGAATACCATGTATAAAATTTAGCACAATGTTTGAAAATCTTATAAAGTTTCAAAGTTACAGATTTTTAAGGAATAATCTACTTTTGGTCTGCTTTTCTTCCATCTGATATATTCTGTTTTTTAAAACTGTGCACATTTGTCACATATCAGATTTTAAGTTTCAATTAAGGGAAAATTATTGATCATTTTATTTTAATTGTGAGGAATATTATAATTGTGAAAAACTTATTAAAAATAGGTGGTTATAAGAACCTTGTTTAAAAGGAAATTAGCTATTTATTATTTATGATTTATGATTTTTGATTTCCTACTGAGACATTCTAAAATGATAAAAAATATGGGAAAAAGTTTATGCTTGCTCAACTCTGTATCTATTTATACCTATATACACACATAAATGTTATGTCTAGAAATGAATATATATATATGTACATATATATACACACACACACAAATATATTCAACAGCTGGTTTCGTTTACATCACTTAAAAATCCAATAGTAAAGAATATTTTGGAGTCATCTCAGTGCTTAAAACCCTAAGAGGGTAATTTAGTTCAAGATCTAAGCTGTAGCACTAAAAATACTTAGGGAAACAACATAAATTCTGATTTAAGAAAACAATGCTAATATCATCACCTTTGATACAGTGGGCTAATTATCTATAAATATTAGCTATTGCACCATTTGCAGAGGTTGAATAGACCTGTTTTGGATCTAAAAAATAAAAGCAGAAAAGTCAATCTTGGCTCAAACATTTACAGTTGACCCCTGAACATGAGTTTGGACTGCATGAATCCACTTATATAAAGATTTTTGTCAATAAGTACTTCAGTAATACTATAGGATCCATAGTTGGTTGGATCCATTTATATAGAGGGCTGACTATAAAGTTATAGAGGGATTTTCCACTATGCAGGCAGTCAGCACCCCATCCCCTGAGTTGCCAACGGTCAACTGTAATCACTTTGTGACATCATAAAATCACAAAACACTTCCAGCCTCAAGTTTCTCACAATAAAAATAACAATAATAGTTACACTTACTTGTGATGGGTATATATATATATGCCTATCAAGTCAAGTTTCTTCTAGCAAGGCAAAAAAAGTCCTATGAGTGTCCATTATTTCCAATAATGATTTTAAGCACCAATGTGGAATACCTTTCAATACACTATGTATTGTATATTGCTAAGTCTAAAATTACAATGTAGGTTTTTATTTGTGCCATTATAATATTATACTATGAGTAAATTGGGATTCCCAAACAGTGGCAATATATATATATATATATATATCTGCCTGCCAACACAGGAGACACAGTTTCCACCCCTGGGTTGGGAAGATCCCTGGAGAAACAAATGGCAACCCACTCCAGTAGTCCTGCTGGGAGATCCCATGGACAGAGGAGCCTGGTGGGCTACAGTCCATGGAGTCTCAATCAGTCACACCAGACTGGGCACGCACGCACGTGCGCACACACACACACACACACACACACACACATGGGTAAACCAGATTTCTCAATAGTAACATAATTGACATTTTAAACAAAGTCTCTGTTGTGCAGGACCACTGTCTGCAACATAGAATGTTTAGTAGGATATTTGGCCTCTGCCCACTAAGGATCAATAGCATATCCCTCTGCCCCCACTGCCCAGAAGACTTTCCCAAACCAGTAGGTAGGTCTGGATCAGGTTGCCATCAAATACTACATTTGCCTTTGATCCCAGAATGCATGGGTTTTGTGTGTGCCTTTTTAGAGTGAAGTCTCAGGACTTCCCTGGTGGTTAAGAATCCACCTTCCAATGCAGGGGAGGAGGTTTCAGTCCCAGGTCAGGGGACTAAGATCTCACAAGTCAGGGACAACTAAGCCCATACCCAGCAACTACCAAGCCTGCACATGCTGGAGCCCACAACTGCTGAAGCCCACATGAAACTACTAGAGAGTCTGGGTGCCACAACAAAAGATCCCAAATGATGCAATGAAGATCCCACTCTCTTTAACTAAGGCCTGATGCAGCCAAATAAATAAATAATTTTTTAAAAAGAGTTAAGTCTCTATTTTGCCCAGTCATATGTGGGCTCCTTCAATTAACCCCCGCCCCCAGCCTTCAAAGCAAATGCTCTGGGGGCTTGTCTTCCTTGTGCCAAACACGAGGCTGGGCAGGCCAATGTAGGGCTCAGAACTCTCACGCCCATGGGAGAATCTCTAGAAAATAATTATTCTCCAGTTTGTGGGTAGCCCAAGCAGGGTTACAGAATTTGATTTTATCAAGAGTCTGCTCCTCTTACCTGTCTCACTGTCTTTCCTTTAGTTGTAGATCTTTTCTGGTAGGTTCCATTTTCTTTTTAATCAGTGTTTGTGTTACCAGAAGGGGGACCCCTTCCAGAGCCCAAAAGTGGGTTATTGTTTAACACTCAGAAATTAAATTTCTGAGGAGACACATCTTCAGACAAAGCAAACGACCTTATTGGGAAGGGACATCCCAAGCAGAGGGGCTTTCCAGGTGGCACTAGTGGTAAAGAACCCACCTGCTAATTCAGGAAACCTAAGATATGCGGGTTCAATGGGTTGGGAAGATCCTCTAGAGAAGGGAATGACAATCTACTGCAGTACTCTTGCCTGGAGAATCTCATGGACAGAGGACCCTGGTGAGCTACAGTCCAAGGGGTCACAAAGAGTCAGACAGACTGAAGAGACTGAGCATGCACGCATATCCAGGTAGAAAGCAGCAGGGTAAGGGGACCAGGGAGAACTGCTCTGCCAAGGCTCACAGTCTCAGGTTTTATGTTAATGGCATTACTTTTCAGGGTTGTCTCTGATCAGTCATCTTGCTTGTGCTCACATTTTGTCTGACTCAAGGTCCTTCCTTGTCACACATGCATCTTTCAGCCAAGGTGGATTCCAGCCTGAGGATTCCTGAGAGGTTGGCTCATACTATGGGCTAGAATCTCCTCCCTCATTTTGGCTCCTCCCAAATTCTCCAGGTTAGTTTTCCGCAGCAACACCAGCAGCACTGAGTTCCTTATCTATGGACCCTCCTATTGTGAGACAGCTCACGCAAGCAGTTATTATCTCACCTGGCTAAGGTGGGCAGTTTCGGTTAACGGTTCCCTAACAGTTGTTTTAGAGATAGTTGTGATTTTGGAGTGCTTATGAGAGGAGGTAAGCTGAGAGTCTTTCTACTCTGCCATCTTGGCTGCTCTCTAAATTGCATCTCTGATGTGTGCCAGAGATCTGTTAGATTTCAGTGGTATAACATATGACTGAATTTTTTTTTTTTTAATTTTCAATGGAACACAGTAAAAACAAGTTTGACAATGTTGTTCTTTAAACAAGATCAAAATTAAATTGAATAATTATTTGTTATCAGCAAACAAAATTGAAACAAATTTTAAAGGAGGGAAAAGAGAAACAGAATTTTTGAAAGTGAACCAAGCTAAATTTACATTTGTTCAAATGATCATGCAAGTTATCCCCATCAACATTTACCTCAAAGATGCTAAACTGACCCTACAAGCCAACATTTAATGAAACCAATCTGAAGCTTAGGGCAAGAATAAATCACTTTAGAGGCAGGGGCAATTCACTGAGACTGAAGTGCCTAAGAATTGCTTACAAACCATTTTATGTACTTTAATTCCCAGGTGTCAGTGCGAGAGATTCAGATTCAATAGATAAGAGGTGGAATTCAAAAGTTTGCATTTTACTGGTACCCTAGAAAATTCTGATGCAACTGATTTACCAGACTTTGAGAAACTCCAGAATTTCATCTGAAAGAATCCTAAGCCTAGAATTTCTTGGTGATATTCCATGGTTAGTGCTAGTGCTCAGTCACTCAGTGGTATCTAAATCTTTGTGACTCAATGGACTGCAGTCTGCCAGACTCTTCTGTCCATAGAATTTTCCAGGCAAGAATATTGGAGTGGGTTGCCATTTTCTGAATATTACCTTTTAAAACTTGTGAAAACTTTGCTTCAACATTTTATAAAACCATGAAGTAAAGTGAAGTGAAGTGAAAGTCACTCAGTTGTGTCCAACTCTTTGTGAACCCATGGAATGTATAGCCCATGGAATTCTCTAGGCCAGAATACTAGAGTGGGTAGTGTTTCTCTTCTTCAGGGGATCATCTGAACCCAGGGATCGAACCCAGGTCTCCTGCACTGCAAGCAGATTCTTTACCAGATGAGCCACAAGGGAAGCCTAACACTATGAACTGAAGTTATTTTCTTTCATTATTTGGGACTTTAGCTGCAATAGTTGGTTCACAAAGAAGCATAGATACAAAAGGAAGAATCACATTATTATCTGTGTCTATTAAATCACAATATTTCATTCAACCTGGTCCATACATTTCCATTATTTAACAATTTTTATTGAATTTCACCAGTAAATTTTAGTGTCCATGAGTTTGAATCAATTGATCTCACAAACAAAACAGAATTTTTTGTTTTTGAATTTCCATAATTTAGAGAAAATCAAAGTCAACTGAAATTTTTCTTTTGTAAGAATTTTATTAAGATTAGAGACTTCCATTTAATTTTTTTTAACTTTAAGTTATGAGAGTTTTACAGGTGAAATATTATTTCAGTTACAAAAGTCAGACCTATGGAAACAGCACTTATTATTTTTTATAAGGTTTCTCAATAAAATAATCAAATGTAGTTATTATTTCCATTATAAGTAATGACAAAAAAGTAATTTAAACTAGCCTTTTCACTGAAGACAATCAGCAATGGTGGAATAAATTTCTGCATGAAGATTTCAGAAAGTTAAAAAAGTGATACACTTTGTGAGAAAAGGTAAGTATTACAGAATGCTTGATTATCAAGCTAAAAGTGGACCAAAAAAAGGGAATATTAATATACTATGACAATCCAAGCTGGAATCAAGTTTGCTGGGAGAAATATCAATAACCTCAGATATGCAGATGACACCACTCTTATGGCAGAAAATGAAGAAGAACTAAAGAGCTTCTTGATGAGAGTGAAAGAGGAGAGTGAAAAAGTTGGCTTAAAGCTCAACATTTAGAAAACAAAGATCATGGCATCCAGTCCCATCAATTCATGGCAAACAGATGGAGAGACAGTGGAAACAGTGTCAGACTTTATTTTTTTGGGCTCCAAAATCACTGCAGATAGTGACTGCAGCCATGACATTAAAAGATGCTTATTCCTTGGAAGATAAGTTATGACTAAACTTGGCAACATATTAAAGAGCATAGACATTACTTTGCCAACAAAGGTTCATTTGTTGAGGCTATGGTTTTTCCAGTAGTCATGTATGGATGTGAGAGTTGGACTATAAAGAAAGCTGAGCACAGAAGAATTGATGCTTTTGAAGTGTGGTTTTGGAGAAGACTCTTGAGAGACCCTTGGACTGCAAGGAGATCCAATCAGTCCATCCTAAAAGAAATCAGTCTTGAATGTTGATTGGAAGGACTGATATTGAAGTTGAAACTCCAGTATTTTGGCCACCCGATGCGAAGAGCTGACTCATTGGAAAAGACCCTGATGCTGGGAAAGATTGAAGGTGAGAGAAGGGGATGACAGAGGATGAGGTGGTTGGATGGCATCACAAACTCAATGGACATGAGTTTGAGTAAACTCTGGGAGTTGATGATGGACAGGGAGGCCTGGGGTGCTGCAGTTCATGGCCTTGCAAAGAGTCAGACACAACTGAGTGACTGAACTGAACTGAACTAATTGACAATCCAAAATATAAAAGAAGGAAAATGAAGTAAACATTCGAGTAGCAGTATCATAGGCAGGAGTCTTGGAAATGACAGTAGAAGTGAGAAGGATAGAATTGATGGAATTAGGTATAGAACAGACTCATATTTCCTTATGAATTTGATCAGCGTAATAAATGCTTTTAAAGATGAAGAAATTACTTAAAATGTTGACACGTTACAAAGAGATTTTCAGTTAATAGATTATGCATATAGCTTCACAAGAGTTTTTTTCTTTTTCTTTTTGTTTTTAATAGATGGCAACATAGTCCAAAATTTCCTTTGTATTGCTGTTTCTTCACATTCATTTCTATTTCCTGCTTATTTCTTAGATACTGCTCTATCACTTTTGGCTATGATCATTGTTAGAAAGATGTTCATTTCTATCCTTGAGTGGGCAGCTTTGCAATCCAACCCAGAGACTGAACCCGCATCTCATATCTCCTTCCTGCATTGGTGGGCAGGTTCTTTACCACTAGCACCACTTGGGAAGCCCATTTTCTTGGCTATACCACATGGCATATGGGATCTTAGTTCCTGGACAAGAAATCAAACCTATACCCTCTGCAGTGGAAGCAGAGTCCTAACCACTGGACTACCAGGGAATTCCCTGGCAGGATGTTTTTTTTTTTTTTTTTTTTTTGGTTTCTTACAGCTTAATGTTAACCAGCATTAGTTCTCATTAGTGAGGTCTTTCAATTACCTGTTTCATGTTGTTATCATTACCTCAATTAAACATAATATAAAAATTTGTCTTGAAGGAAATAATTTTATTGCATGATATTTGTATATTGCAAAAAATAATGTGTTTCTGTGTGAAAATTGTTAAGAGATGCACAAAATTTTTGGGAGGTGGAGGTTACTAATATGGTTAGTAGGGCACAAAAAAAAAAGAGACCAAAGGCAGTGTTTTGGACAATTTGCAAGGTTATAAGTTATAACGTTGCAAAGGTGTAGATTATAGGTCTACATAAGAAAGTTTGCAATAATCTATTTAAAATATCAAAGACTGAACTAGATAAGCAGAGATTTTTGAGTTGTAAGGATTGTATGACTTAGAAATTAAAGATATTCCTAAAGAATAACTATTATCACAAAACTTGGCAATATAAATGTTAGACTCTATATTTCATTCAAAGCTTATTAACTTGAGCTATAAGTTCATTGAAGGATTATAAATATTAAAAAGAACAATGATTTTATATATATATATATATATATATATATATATATATATTCTGTGAAAGAAGAAAAAGAAATTTCACAAAAAGGAACCATAAAAAGCTCAGGAATTCTGCTATTTTGTAAGATCAGCATCACCTAAGTCATTAAGGAAAATTCTCATGAGTAATCTTTAACATTTTTCCCTCATTGAATTTTTATATCCTCTAAAACCTTCCCTAGTCACTTAGGTAAAGATTAATCATCTGGAGAAAATTAAATCTGAAAAACAAATTGCACATTTAACTTTTGACAAAAACTAAACATGAGGTGATTTACAGAATTCTATATTATGTGAAAAAATTAAATAGTCTTAGGATACAAGCATAATTTGTCATGAAAAATTGAAAAACTACTCAGTTTTTATATTTATGGGTAGAGTTTTGATTATCTTGGTCAGTCTAAAGGATCACAGAAGTATAATATATTATAGAAGGAATTATATGCTTATACCATGCTGCCTATATTCAAATGTATATGTATATGTTATACCTCTATCCCTATCTCTGAGGCTTCCTAGTTGGCTCAGCAGGTTCCATCTCTGGGCTGGGAAGATCCCCTGGAATAGGAAATGGCAACCACTCCAGTATTCTTACCTGGCAAATCCCATGGCCAGAAGAGCCTAGTGGGCTGCAGCCCATGGGGTCATGAACAGTCGTACATGACTGAGCACATTAAGCACACCCTTAACTATATCACTGTAGTAGACTGTTAATTTTCAATTATTCATTATGAGACAGATGTTGTTATAGATGAGTAAATTGATGATTACCCAGCTAAGAAGTTTTTCCCATTCACGAGGTATGTTAAAGACAGAAGCATAATTTGAATCCTAGATTTGTTTGCTTTGGAAATCCTTCATTCATTCAACAAATATTTACTGCATAACCTCATGTCCCAAGTACTTTTTATTCCAGGGACAAACTGGTGAAAAGGAGAAATTTTTCCCACTCAACCTTTATGCTCTTTCTCTACCTAGTACACTGAAGATTGGTTAAAATGCCAAAGATGGAGAAGCACTATACAGTCAGCAAAAGCAAGGCCAGGAGCTGACTGTGGCTCAGATCATGAACTCCTTATTGCCAAATTCAGACTGAAATTGAAGAAAGTAGGGAAAACCATTAGACCAATCAGGTATGACCTAAATCAAATCCCTTACTATTGTACAGTGGAAGTAACAAATAGATTTAAGGGACTAGATCTAATAGACAGTGCCTAATGAACTATGGATAGAGGTTTGTGACATTGTACAGGAGACAGAGATCAAGACCATCCCCTAGAAAAAGTAATGTAAAAAAAGCAAAATGGCTGTCTGTGGAAGCCTTACAAATAGCTGTGAAAAGAAGAGAAGCCAAAAGCAAAGGAGAAAAGGAAAGATATACCCATTTGAATGAAGAGAGATAAGAAAGCCATCCTCAATGACCAGTGCAAAGAAATAGAAGAAAACAATAGAATTGGAAAGACTGGAGAGATCTTCAAGAAAATTAAAGATGCCAAGGGAACGTTTCATGCAAAGATGGGCTTAATAAAGGACATAAATGGTATGGACTTAGCAGAAGCAGAAGATATTGAGAAGAGGTGGCAAGAATACACGGAAGAACTGTACAAAAAAGATCATCATGGCCCAGATAATCACGATGGTGTGATCACTCACCTAGAGTCAGACAACCTGGAATATGAGGTCAAGTGGGCCTTAGAAAGCATCACTACAAACAAAGCTAGTGGAGGTGATGGAATTCCAGTTGAGCTATTTCAAATTCTGAAAGATGATGCTGTAAAAGTGCTACATTCAATATGCCAGCAAATTTGGAAAACTCAGCAGTGGCCACCAGACTGGAAAAGGTCCAGTTTCATTCCAATCCCAAGGAAAGGCAATGCCAAAGAATGCTCAAACTACCACACAGTTGCACTCATCTCACATGCCTGTAAAGTAATGCTCAAAATTCTCCAAGCCAGGCTTCAACAATATGCAAACTGTGGACTTCCAAATGTTCAATTTGGTTTTAGAAAAGGCAGAGGAACCAGAGATCAAATTGCCAAAATTTGCTGGATCATCAAAAAATCAAGAGAGTTCCAGAAAAACATTTACTGTGCTTTTTTGACTATACCAAAGCATTTGACTGTGTAGATAACAATAAACTGTGGAAAATTCTGAAAGAGATGGGAATACCAGACCACCTGACCTGCTTCCTGAGAAATCTGTATACAGCTGAAGAAGCAAGATTTAGAACTGGACATGGAACAACAGACTGCTTCCAAATAGGAAAAGGAGTATGTCAAGGCTGTGTATTGTCACCCTGTTTATTTAATTTATATGAAGAGTACATCATGAGGAACAGTGGGCTAGAAGAAGCACAAGCTGAAATCAAGATTTCCGGGAGAAACATCAATAACCTCATATATGTAGATGACACCACCCTTATGGCAAGAAAGTGAAGAAGAACTAAAGAGCCTCTTGATGAAAGTGAAAGAGGAGAGTGAAAAAGTTGGCCTAAAGCTCAACATTCAAAAAAACTAAGATCTTGACATCTGGTCCCATCACTTCATGGTAAATAGATGGGGAAACAATGAAAACAGTGACAGACTTTACTTTGGGGGGCTCCAAAATGACTGCAGATGGTGACTATAGCCATGAAATTAAAAGATGTTTACTCCTTGGTGGGAAAGTCATGACCAACCTGGACAGCATATTTAAAAGCAGAGGCATTACTTTGCCAACAAGTTCCACCTAGTCAAGGCTATGGTTTTTCCAGTAGTCATATATGGATATGATAGTTGGACTATAAAGAAAGCTGAAAAGTGAAAGTGAAGTCACTCAGTTGTGTCCAACTCTTTGTGACCCCCATGGACTTTAGCCTCTCAGACTCCTCTGTCCATAGGATTTTACAGGCAAGAGTACTGGAGTGTGTGGCCATTTCCTTCTCCAGGAGATCTTCCTGACCCAGGGATGGAATCCAGGTTGCCCACACTATAGGCAGATGCTTTACCATCTGAGCCACCAGGGAAGTCAAAGAATTGAAGTCAAATAAAGCTGAGCACCCAACAATTGATGCCTTTGAATTGTGGTGTTGAAGAAGACTCTTGAGAGTTCCTTGGACTGCAAAGAAATTCAACCAGTCCATCCTAAAGGAGATTAGTCTTGAGTGCTCATTGGAAGGACTGATCTTGAAGCTGAAACTCCAATACTTTGGCCACCTAATGTGAAGAGCTGACTCATTTGAAAAGACCCTGATGCTGCAAAAGATTGTAGGTGGGAGAAGAAGGAATGACAGAGGATGAGATAGTTGGATAGCATCACCAACTCATTGTACATGAGTTTGGGAAAATTCTGGGAATTGGTGATGGACAGGGAGGCCTTGTGTGCTACAGTCCATGGGGTCTCAAATAGTCAGTCATGACTGAGCAACAGAGCTGAACTGAACTGAGTTAGTGTGTTTTTAACATTCTGCTAATTCACTCAGCATATAACTTAGGTTTCCAAAAAGGTATATTTATTTTTCCACGACACCCTTGTATTGTCTCTGTAAATGAAGAAAAATAAAGTTTTTACCTCATCACAGCCATCTTCACAGAGAATACAAATCGTTGCTGTCAAGCTGTCCTTGTGGCAGCACTCATTGATTTTTAAGGCAGTCAAAATAAAGAGATCACCTATGCTGTGCTCAGTTAATTTTGCATGTGTAGAAAAGATGCCTTAAAGAACCCAGTGATTAGTTTACAACTGGCTTAATTAAAGGATAACATGTGTAGAAGCAGAGTTCCTATTTGGTTCACATTAGAAAAGAAGACATATAGCTAGTTAAAGCATTGCAGTACTGCCTAAAAGCTCAGTATTATCTTTTGCAAATTATACACAGCAAGAAAAAACAACAAGCAAAACATGGCATATTAAAGATTCACTGGCATTGGGCAAAGCCAGCAGTAAGAAACATTTCACAGTTACGCTTACTTGGTCCTAACAACTAGCCTGAAATTCTTTGATACAATAAAGTATATTAATTATGAGGATGTTTTAAGAAAAAAAAAGGAACTTTGAAAACACACACCTGAAAAAATGATTTCATTTGTTTGAACTCCCTCGCACACCCTTATAGCTTTGCAGTTGTAACATTCATGGGGAATAATATTGGCCATGAAATTAAAACGAGATAGTGCATATAAAAGGCCCATGGCTCCTATGGAACAGGTGCAAATTTTATGTTAGAAATTTTACATTTCTTTTATCATTAAAAAGTTGATGATTTTTATACCTAACAAGAACAAATTTGATTCATCATGCTATAAAATTTCAAAGTAAGTGGAGTAGAGTGACTTGAGTAAAGAGAAACCAGCAATCTTCATGGTTTAGATCAAATTCTAACCTAAAGCAAAATATTTGTATATGTTATACTTCATGCAGAAAATATGATTACTTCTAAGCAAGAAATTAGGGATGCAAGCATAGGCATGTGAATGTTTTGCTAGCAATTAAAAAAAATTAAAAAAAGAAAATGTGATAGTTTCTATGACAATAAACCGAGGTGCACATAAAACATAAAGATGAAACATGCACATATAATATAATAAAAAAAATAATAACCTTCTCCACAGAGTGTTTCAATTTTAGGACACCTCAGTTTACTTCAAGTAAACATGATGCTGTTGTTTTCTCATCATTTAATTGCTAATCATATCTGACTCTTTTGCAACCCCATGGACTGTAGCCTGCCAGACTCCTTTGTCTGTGAAATTTTCCAGGCAAGAATACTGGATCGTGTTGTTATTGCCTTCTCCAGGGGATCTTCCCATCTCACAGACTGAACTCACAGATCCTGCTGCATCTCCTGCATTGTAGTTGGATTCTTTATTGCTGAGTCACAAGGGAAGACCAATTAACCATGGGTAAAGGATAAAGGAACTCTTTGAAACTATACCAATACTGGGAGTAGGTAACATTATTTCTCCTAGTGAATCCTAAGGTGGAAGAAGGTAAAATATTTTATTCATTTTAGCATGTTTATATAACTATAATATTTGCACTTCTCTGGCATGAGTTACAGCATACTTTTATTATATTTCCCAAAATGGTGAGCAATATTTCATATTTATCCCTTTAGAATTTTATGGATTATTGTTAGGTATATTAGATTATTAGGGTTGCCATACAAAATACCATAGGCATTTCTTTCCTGTAAGTTTCAGGGACAAGAAGTTCAAGGTCAAAGTACTAGCAGGGCTAATTCCTCCTAAGGCCTCTCTCCTTGGCTTGAAGATGACCACCTTATCCCTATATTCTCACATGGCCTTTTCTCAGCTTTCTCATATCTCTGGTGTCTCCTTCTCCTCTGACAAGGACACCAGTCACATGGGATTAGGGCCCCACTCTTACAATTTCATACTTTGATGACATCTTTAAAAGCCCTATCCCCAAATAGAGTCAGATTTACAGATAGGGCTTCAACATTCTAGTTTTGAAGGGGACACAGTTCAGCCCCCTAGGACTTCTTTTCACTATGAAAGGGAGAAGCAATTACATTTTAAAATGTCAATGGGTGGATGTGCAGTAAAAGTTTATCCTTGCTCAAAGAAAGGTTTGACACTTGACCAGATCCTAGGAAGTAACTTCTTAGCTCTCTTAATGTCCTGCCTACTTAGAATGTCTTTGTTTACCTGGAGACCTTAGATTTTGCCAGATAGTTCAAGCCAGCAGTGGGATTTATAGTGGAGGCCTTGGGCCGTATGATATCAACTTGACCTCTGCAGGGACTGGAGAGCTACAATACAAGGAATTTAGCCAAATATGAAATAAAGGGCATGGTTTTCTAGACTGCCAAGCCTTACCAAATCTTTTGAACCAGATGTAAAGTTCAGGGCTTTTTCAAAACCATCTTCAGATTCAGTAATTTGCTAAATTCACAGAACTCACTGAACACTGGTATATTCATGGTCACATTTATTACCGGGAAGATACAAAGCAGAAACAATCAAAAGAAGAAAGTTAAATAGAAAAGTCTCAGAGAGTTAAAAATGCAGAACTTTGACCTTCTTCTGGGTATATGTAACAAAACATATGAATTATTGGCAACTCAGAAAGTTTACCCAAGCTTCAGTATCACGAGTTTTTTATTGAGACTTTATGCCTAGACATAATTGTTTTATTTGCTCCAGAAACTGAACTTAATCTAAAGCCCACTCCAGTACCTCCCCCAGGTCAGCAAGATATCTTGTGTCCCAAAGCCCCAGCCCTCTAATCACATGATTGGTCTTTCTTGCCTGCCCAGTCCCTGCTCTTACTCATCTTATTCCCATAAACTGTCAGGTGTGATCCACAGTGCCCACTATGCATAACAGTGACACTCTTAGAACTAGAAAATTTCAAGAGTTTTAGAAGTAACCTCCCAGAAGCCCAAACAATGGCAAAACCTCTCTTTAGAGGATAAATTCCTTGCTACACACAGACTGGCCACACGAGCAATCAGCCATGCCTAAGTGACCAATTCCTATTAAAAAGACTGAACTTCAAGGTTCATGTGCATGTCCCTGGTGAGCAATGCTCAGTGTGCTGTGCTGAATCGCTTAGTCATGTCCAAATCTGTGCAACCCTATGGACTGAAGCCCACCAAGCTCCTTTGTCCATGGGATTATCCACGCGATAATATTGAAGTGGGTTGCCATTTCCTCCTCCAGAGGTCCTCCCAACCCAGGGGTTGGGCCCACATCTCTCTGGTCTCCTTCATTGGCAGGCAGGTTCTTTACCACTAATGTCACCTGCTTATTGCCAAACATGGGGCTCAGAGGAGTGAGCGTTCTCTGCACACTCCAGGTAACTCCATACCTGGTCTTCCTGGACCCTGACTTATATATTGTTTCCCTTTGATGAAGTTAATCTGTATTTTGTTGTTGTTGTTTAATACAATGTAACTTTGAATGCAATGGCTTTTCTGAATCCTGTGAGTTTCTTTAATGAGTCACTAAAGCTGAAACTGAGGGTCTTCTTGAAGACCTCCCAAACAGAACAGTGACTATATGTGAGCTGAAGTGTCTTTGCCATGGCACTATTTTAAGGATGGGAAAGAAATTGACAGCTATCACTGTACAGTGATTCTTTTGGTTTACCCAGGAGTTACCGAAACTAATTCTACTAATTATTTTATCCACATCATGATGACACAGAAGATCCTGAATCACAATGCCCACTCATATTTCCCTTTTAGAAGCATTATACAAGAAGCAAATCAATCTGATAACCTCCAAAGATTTCATCTTGGCCAGCCACAGATAATTCTTGATTTGCTCCCTGTCCAGTGAAATTTAATGACAACCACATTTTCTACCATTTCTTAGCAACAGCAAGAACATCTGAGTCAGGGATAGCAGGACTTCATACATATACCAAAGGATGTTTCCTCAACCAGAAACACTGATGGTGGAACAAATTTAAGCCTAACCCAAAAAATATGGTAGATGTAAAAATGCCGATGTTAACTTCAACATATTCTAAGTCTATAAATGTGTTGCCTATAAATATACAAACAGATTCACATAGTAATGTTTGCATATAAATATGTATAAGTAAACATTTATACCTATACACAAAAGACTATATACTTTACATATATTAACTCATTTAATCCCCACAATAATCCTGTGCCTTAAGCTCTGTTATTGTACTTGTTTTATAGATAAGATATTCTAAGCATGAATGTTAAGTAATTGAGCTCATTATTTTGTGATAGATAGATAGCTATTCTTCTCAAATCTTCCAGCTTGGCCCCAGAGTGTAAAATCACCATGCTATAGTTGAAATAAAAACCTTGTATATTTATATACATAGAAAATTTTGTCCAGAATCACTATACATCAGTTCAGTGTTTAAAAGCAGTAGCATTAGAATTAAAAACTGTGCTCCCACATTTTGTTCTTGTGTGTTTTAGGACATGGTAATAACCTCACTGTATCTCAGTTTCCTCATTAATAAGGTGCAATCTTTGTAATCATTATAGGATATAACATAATGATTAAATGAGCAAATGTATGTCAAGAACTTAGAAATTTTCCTGGATCATAGTAAGCACTTAATAGATATCGTATTTACAGTTTTATAGCTCAAACTCATAAATAAATTGTAGATAATTCTTAGACAAAACTCTAGTATTGAAACTTACTTATAAATTTATTCACATAGCATGCAATAGGAAGAATTCAAATCAGAATATTTGTGAAAGCTTTTCCAGTAACATTTTATTTAACTTGAATCTTAATTATGGGTGTGTATATTTGGGTCCCCACACATATTATTTCTGTATCATACGAGTTCTAAGAATATTTCAGAATAACCTAACTCCAGCTACACACAAGCATTTATCTGAATTCAGATATAATTAGCATGTGGTTCTAATCATAATAAATATTGCAAGCTCTTATGAAATTTGGCTTTCATACATTTGCACAATTTGCTCAAGAATATGCAACAATGAAATCTTATTTACACAAACAAAAGGGGCTTCTGAAAGTAAGTTACCTTAGCTTAAGCCTGTGTTCATCTCTGACGGGAGTTGACTCTCATATATGAGACAAGAGAATCTGCACAGTGTTGATGGGTTGGGATGGAACCTTAGCTAAAGATACAAATAAATCAGATTGACTTTTTCCAGTGATAAAGCTTTAATTGTTGGATGAAAGAATTTCTAAATTGGTTGTTTACATAATTACCATTTATTTGAAAAACTAAAGAAGTGACTTGCAGTTAGAGCTTGAGACATTTATAGAGCTCAAAAAAAAATATGGTTGGAATAGTGAAAGAATAAACTAGGACAAATAAGGACCTGTCAGATCGAGACTAAATGGGAGAGGAGAAATTTTCAGAGTAGATTCATTCTGAAATGTGCTCTACTGCCTAAGAAAGTCAGTTATTTTACAAGCTAGATGAGCATATTTTGAAGGGGCATAGCTGTTTAGAGAGCAAAACAGAAACCCAATGTAGTGACAACAGATAGGTAATAGCAACAAGCTCTTTCAAAGGATAATGGATCATAAAAATCATCATGAAGGGCAAATAATTAAACATCTGATGGCAAAACATGAGCTATGAAGATCATAAGGCTTGAAAGTAAACTCTTTCTTTTTGAAACTAAAAAATGCTAATTCATGGGGAGCAGCTTTCCAAAGGGAGCCTGTATATAAGCCAAGAAATATATGGGAAAAATGAATGGGCAGGATAAGTTAGAAGTAGGCCTATATAAAACATTAAATTTAGTCAACCTTGTATAAATGTATTATCAGTCTGGAATTGAGTGTACACTGCTCTGTATGTAATAATATGATTTTAGTATCTGTAGTCATATTGAAGCTGTGAGTTATGTTAAAGTGGCTGAAAATTTCAGTACTGAACCATTCTATTTTTTTAAAAAGCTGTTTTTTCCTTAGTTAATAAATAGAGTTATCATCAAGGATAGTCTTTTGCATTTCACAGACAAACTGAGTGACACTTTTGCTCAAAATGATCCACTTTACATATTTCCAGACTTCAAGAAGTCCACTGCTTTTATTTGCTCACGTGAAGCAGCTTTGCTCCATTACTCCTATTTTGTCCCTCACTGTGTCTTTATAGAAATCTTGATTCTGTCTTCCCTGCCTTCGCACACCCAATGAGAGATTGCCTATGAATGCTGCTGTCACCTGTCATTGAGATTAATTCAACCCCAAGCACACAATTGCCCAACGTGCCGCTCCACTACCAAGAACATGACTGTATTCTCAGAGGTGGCATAATGTGGTGGAACTTACCCAAGACTTGAACAGGTTCTCTACCTCTGTTAAGATTAGGATTCTTAAATAGCCTGTTAAGTTCATCATTTCAACATCTGTCTTTCTTCCTTCTTGCAATTTCAGGAGTACCAATTTCAAAAGTGCTTCGATTGACTGTACAGGAAATTTAGAGTAAAGATGATTTTTTTAACTTTGCCCATAAAGAATTCTCTGAAGAAGAGCACATATGATACTATCATATCTCTGTTTTACTTGAATTACTTGAAGCAGCTTCATTTTGATGTCAAAGTTTATCTATAAGTGTGTGCATTACATTAAAATTCATTGATTGATAGCCTTCTGTAAAGATATGTAGCAAGTAATTGCTACATATTAATAGCAATACCATAATAATCCTGTCAGTTCAGGGCATAAATGATGAACTACTATTGATTCTAATGATATTGCTGGCAGAAACTGTCAACATTTTATTCAGATCGATGAGTGAACTGTGTGGGCATACCTAATTGTTAACCATTTATGAGGTGATAAGGCTTCTCCAGACTGCAGTAAATCAAACTTTATACCACAAGTAACTACAAAGTATTAATAAATGAGCATGTCAAGGTTACAAAATGCTCTAATTTCACTGTTAGACTTTATCATGCTCTTGAATTTTTCACCCATGCAAGAGAACTCAATAATATTCACGTGGGAGTTTTTATTCTCTGTGTAGACAGAGCAAAAAGCTATAGTGGCTATTTTACTGGTACTTTCATAGGCTGGTCAGAAGAGTGAATTGCAAAATTATTCCAAAGCAGATATGCACATGGAGGCAATACTTCATGTTACAATCTCTAACTCAAGACTGGAAAAGTCATTTAAATCAGGGGATCCTGATTTAAGAAGATCATATTTAACTTATATTCAACTGCTCATTTGCATGAGATCCACTTACATGCAAACTCTTCTATACTTCCAGTATTCCTTTCTTTGGTTATTTTATGAAGTAATTGTGCATTAATATATTACCCTAAATTCCTATTTCCATTCTTTATAATCTATTTATTTTATGAAAAAAACGTATCCTTGTATCAACAAGCATTTAATCTTCAATTACTACCCTACGAATACCTTAATAGAGGATAAAACAACAGATAGATTGAATGTATATTAATAGTTTATAGACTAAGGCATGTATTATTCCTAAAAAAGTCATGTTTATCAACTGATGTTTAATAAAAACATACAGAGTAGCTAAAGAACTCTGAGGTTATGATTTTGGGGCTCCTAGACTGAAGAATAAATAATACATCAGTTTAGTTGCTTAGTCTTGTCTAACTCTTTGAGACCCCACGGACTGTAGCAAGCTAGGCCTCCCTATCCATCACCAACTCCTAGAGTTTACTCAAACTCATGTTCACTGAATTGGTGATGCCATCCAACTATCTCATCCTCTGTCGTTCACTTCTCCTCCCCTTCTCCTCCTGCCTTCAGTCTTTCCCAGCATCATGGTCTTTTCAAATGAATCAGCTCTTCACATCAGGTGGCCAAAGTATTGGAGTTTCCGCTTCAGCATCAGTCCTTCCAATGAATATTCCGGACTGACTTTCTTTAGGATGGACTGGTTGGATCTCCTTGCAGTCCAAGGGACTCTCAAGAGTCTTCTCCAACACCACAGTTCAAAAGCATCAATTTTTTGGTGCTCAGCTTTCTTTATAGTCCAATTCTCACAACCTTACATGTCTACTGGCAAAACCATAGTCTTGACTAGATGGACCTTTATTGACAAAGTAATGTCCTTGCTTTTTAATATGGTGTCTAAGTTGGTCATAACCTTCCCACCAAGAAGTAAGCGTCTTTTAATTTCATGGCTGCAGTCACCACCTGCAGTGATTTTGGAGCCCCCAAAGAAAAACTATATGCCCAGACAAAAATGTTTCTTAGATACTTTTTTTTAAATCTGTTTGAGGTAATGTGTTTTTTTGAGCTAAAAAGAAAGGGTTAATAAAGTATTTCTATTCAGTTCAATAAAAATACTATTCTAGTGTCTGCTTAGAAAACTAAAGAGCAGTTTCTATATAATAACATTCCTTGGTAAACTTTCACAATTTGAAAAATAAGTTTTATATTTTTGTAGCTTTGTATATATTCTCAAAATAAATAGAAAGAAAACTGTATATCTTATTGTTACTTGTGCATTGGTTTCACTGCATGTATCTTATATTAAGCATTTTTCCATGTTCTGTTGTGATGTTCTTCTCAGACTGTCATGCATAAATAGAAGTGCCACTAAGAGTTACATGTGCTAAGAATTTTGGAAGGAGTAGCAAATAGGATTTCCAATATATGGAAATTGGGAGGCACATACTGAAAAATGAGAAAATGTATAATTTAAGTAATCTGAAGGTTCTCCATCTATCTATCCAATATATTCTTTGCTAAGAGAAGCATTTTTGCTAGGAGCAGCAGAAAAATTCTGAAATAAACTGATAGTGACAGCTAGCATGTTACCATTTACTTCGATAGTAGAGTTTGACTTCTAGTGTCGAAGGATAACTGACAAGATGGAATTTATCCTAATGTAAATATTTTTCATGGTTGCTGTTGGAGATTTTATGTGTGCATGTGTGAGTGTTTGTATGTGTGCATGTGTGAGTGTTTGTATGTGTGCATGCATGCAATGAAGAAAGCAGGGAAAATAATAAGTATTTCTATTTTTTTTAATGTGAGAACAAGAATTTAATAAGACAATTACCTAATGACATATTGTTAAGAACAGGATGTACTGGCATTGCATTATTTGCAGTAATTGATTAACTTTATATATACACTTAATATTTTATAGAATCAATTAAATAGTTCTGCCTAGCTTGCTAGAAAGTGAAACTTCAAATATTTTACCATAACACCATTTTTTTAAACTTCTTTAATTTCTAACTATCTTTGATGGAGTCCATCCTGCTTGATACAATTCATATCCTAATCACCAAGTAACATGATCCTAGAGCTCACTTCTTCAGTGGCAAATAAAAATTGCCTGATGAGTTTGCAAAGAATAAATAAAATGGCTTGACAAAGCATGAATGTCATATTAAAGCAATGCAATAAAAATAGGGAGTTATTGAAATGTTTTTTTTGTAACAAGTAAACAGTAATAGTCAATACAATACAACTCATTGGAAAAAATTGCATATTAATCTTAGAAATGAATTTCAATTTTTATAATTAATTTTCCATTGCTGTTTTCTCTACATGGAACCGCAAGTTTACATTCACTGCAAATACAAGGATTGCTGTTAATATTAAAAACAATTATTTTGATATACAATTTTAATCAGCAACAAATAACTTGGGAAAGAAGGGAGGGAAAGACTATTTTTGAAATAAAATAGAGACCATTCAATAATATTTTACTGGCAGTATTCTATTCATAATGGCAATTTTTCCATATTTTACATAATTAATGGTTAGTTACCTTTCTGCTCATCAACTAATCAAGAGGCTTATTCCTTTTAATCAACTAAAGCAATAAATTCCTTGTAGACATTCTATTAAACCAAGTCATTAGGTTACATATTCTTATGAATGTAAATACATAGCAATAAACCATACAAGATTCTTTCCAGTTAACACAGAAAAAGAAAAAATTACTTTAATTCTTACAAGGCTAGAAAGCAAAAGCACAATCCATGCATTAGTATTTACCAACATAAAAGTTTTGGTAATAGCTGAAGTTACCATGTAAACAGACTGTAGCTAAATTTGTCACTATATTTGCTCAGTTCATTTTACACACTAATGCACACACACATACACTGAGTACTTACGAACTAATTATTTGAATGCTACAAAAAAATTACAAGACAGTTAGTACTTACTCTTAAATTAGTTTGGAGACTTGCCTGGTGGTCCAATGGTTAAGAATCTTCCTGCCAATTCAGGCGACACAGGTTTGATCTCTGGTCTGGGAAGATCCCACATGTCATAGAGCAGCTAAGCCCATGTACCACATCTTCTGAGACTATGCCGTAGAGCCTGTACTCTTCAACAAGAGAAGCCACCACAATGATAAGTGCACATACCACAGCTATACAGTAGCCTCTGCTCACTGAAACTAGGGAAAGTCTGTGTGCAACAATAAGGACCCAGAGTAGCCAAAAATAAATAAATATAATAACTCAATAAATGTATAGATATTAAAACTTGGTTTATAACATAAAGAGACATCATTATAAAAGGAACATATAAATTCCCAAATATGAGACATATTTATAAGCACTATATTGTATCGGTTTCAAAAAGAGATTGAAAAGGCAAACTAGATACTTGAATACTTTGAAGTATTCAAAGAAGTTAAAACTATTAGAAAATTTGAAAACCACTGCTGCTGCTGCTGCTGCTGCTAAGTCATTTCAGTCGTGTCTCACTCTGGAACCTCATAGACGGCAGCCCACCAGGCTCCCCTGTCCCTGGGATTCTCCAGGCATGAACACTGGAGTGGGTTGCCATTCCCTTCTCCAATGCATTAAAGTGAAAAATGAAAGTGAAGTTGCTCAGTCGTGTCCGACTCTTTGCGACTCCATGGGCTGCAGCCCACTAGGCTCCTCTGTCCACGGGATTTTCCAGGCAAGAGTACTGGAGTGGGATGCCATCGCCTTCTCCAGAAAACCACTAAAGATGTACATATATGCCTATATATATATATATATATGTTACCTTACTACATAGTATTTTAGTGACACATTTCAGATGCTAAGTTCCTTAAAATCCAGAAGTGGAATTCAATTTATCATTATATCAATGATATACGATGACCTGTATATGGGTCAAGAAGCAAGAGTCAGGACCCTATATGGAACAACTAATTGGTTCAAGATAGGAAAAGCAGACAGCTTTCTGCTGTCATCCTGTTTGTTTAATCTGTATGCTGATCACATCACGAAAAATCCCAGGTTAGAGGAGTTACAAAATGGAATCAAGATAGGCAGGAGAAATATCAACAGATATATGGATGTGCTGTGCTGTGCTTGCTTAGTCACTCAGTTGTGTCTGACTTTTTGCACCTCATGGACTGTAGCCCGCCAGGCTCCTCTGTCCATGGGGATTCTCCAGGCAAGAATACTGGAGTCGGTTGCCATGCCCTCCTCCAAGGGATTTTTCTGACTCAGCGATCAAACCCAGGTCTCCTGTATTGCAGGCAGATTCTTAGCCCTCTGAGCCACCAAGGAAGCCTAAATATCCAGATGATACCACTCTAATGGCAGAAAGCAAAGAGGAACTAAATAGCCTTTTAATGAGCATCAAGGAGGAGAGTGAAAGAGCTGGCTTAAAAATAAATATTAAAACAACTAAGATGGCATTCGGCCCATTCAGTTCAGTTCAGTCCTGTCCAGCTCTTTGCGACCCATGGACCACAGCACGTCAGGCTTCCCTGTCCATCACCAACTCCTGGAGCCTGCTCAAACTCATGCCCATTGCGTTGGTAATGCCATCCATTCATCTTATCCTCTGTCATCCCCTTATCCTCCCACCTTCAATCTTTCCCAGCATCTGGATCTTTTCAAATTAGTCAGCTTTTCGCATCCGGTGGCCAAAGTATTGGAATTTCAGCTTCAACATCAGTCTTTCCAATGAATATTCAGGACTGACTTTCTTTAGGATTGACAGGTTGGATCTCCTTGCAGTCCAAGGGACTCTCAAGAGTCTTCTCCAACAACACAGTTCAAAAGCATCAATTCTTTGGCACTCAGCTTTCTATATAGTCCAACTGTTACAACCATACATGATAATTGGAAAAGCCATAGCTTTGACTAGACAGACCTTTGTTGGTAAAGTAATGTCTCTGCTTTTTAATATGCTGTCTAGGTTGGTCATAACTTTTCTTCCAAGGAGCAAGCCTCTTTTAATTTCATCCTTGCAATCACCATCTGCAGTGATTTTGGAGCCCCTCAAAATAAAGTCTGTCACTGTTTCCATTGTTTCCCCATCTGTTTGCCTTAAAGTTATGGGGACAGATGCCATGAAATTAGTTTTCTGAATGTTGAGTTTTAAGCCAAATTTTTCACCCTCCTCTTTCACTTTCATCATGAGGCTCTTTAGTTCTTCACTTTCTGCCATAAGGGTGGTGTCATCTGCATATCTGAGATTATTGATATTTCACCTGGTAATCTTTATTCCAGCTTGTGCTTCATCCAGCCTGACATTTCACATAGTGTACTCCACATAGAAGGTAAATAAGCAGGGTGACAATATACAGCCTTGATGTACTCCTTTCCCTATATGGAACCAGTCTGTTGTTCCATGTCCAGTTCTAAACTGTTGCTTCTTGACCTGCATACAGATTTATCAGGAGGCAGATTAGGTGGTCTGATATTCCCATCTCTTTAAGAAATTTCTACAGTTTGTGGTGATCCACACAGTCAAAGGCTTTGGCATAGTCAATAGAGCAGAAGTAGATATTTTTCTGGAACTCTCTTTTTCGATGATCCAGTGGATGTTGCCAATTTGATCTCTGGTTCCTCCAGCCCCATTACTTCATGGAAGATATAAGGGGAAAAGCAGTGGAAATAGTGACAAATTTACTCTTCTTGGGCTCTAAAATCACTGTGGATGGTAACTGCAGTCATGAAATCAGAAGACATTTGCTTCTTGGCAGGAAATCTATGATAATCCTAGACAGTGTGTTGAAAAGCAAAAACATTATTCTGCTGACAAATGTCCCCATAGTCAAGGCTATGATATTCCCAGTAGTCATGTACGGTTGTGAGAGCTGGACCCTAAAGAAGGCGAAGTACTGAAGAACTGATGCCTTTGAACTATGGTGCTGGAGAAGACTCTGAAGAGCCCCTTGGACAGTAAGGAGATTAAATCAGTCCATCTTAAGGGAAACCAACCCTGAGTACTCATTGGAAGGACAGATGCTAAAGATAAAACTCCAATATTTTGGCCATCTGATATGAACAGTTGATGCTTAGGAAAAGTCCCTGATGCTGGGAAAGATTGAGGGCGGAAGGAGAAGAGGGTGTCAGAGGATGAGATGGCTGGATGGTATCAACTGTGCAATGGACATGAACTTGGTCAAACTATGGGAAATGGTGAGGAATGGGGAGGCCTGGCCTGTTGCAGTCCATGGAGTCACAAAAAGTTGGACATGACTGGGAGACTGGACAACACCAACACACCAATGTTGTGGTATGTTGTAAATATAAAGACAAAAAAGAGATACTGATCCAAATAAATATTGATAATTCCTCTTTAGGCAATTTTCCTGTGATCCATAGGGGTGGCTCCTCACTAGCCATAATGATACTGTCCAGCCCACTTCTCACCTGCAGCAGTAAGCAGGACTGTTGGCTTTGGGATTATATTTCTTACTTAAGATGGACAAGTCAGAATTATTATTCCTGAATTATTTAATTAGACCTTTTAGATTGAGTTTTCAGCTAATGGAGGTACTGAAATATAAATTTTTAAAAATGGAAAAGCTTTGAGATATCACATTGTACTATTAATTCAGGGGATAAAGAGAGTCAAAGATCTGAGAGAAATTTTCAGTTCCTAATTCCAGTTTCTTCCAGAAATCTGGCTGCACTGGCAAACTTGAGGTCTGAGAAGACATAAGCATCTTTCTATCCAGTTCTTCTTTTTCTTCAATTACTTAATTGGTTTACATTGTTTGCAAAATAATAATAATAATTTAAGAGTATTTAACTGAGTAATGAAAATTATGATTTCAGTACAAAATATAGTGGCATAAAGTAGTAGTAGGTTAGAGGGAAGTAAAACAGGCTAAGTGCAATTAAAATTCAATAAAGAACTAATAAAGTCTCTTTTTGAAATGCCTAGTCACTGTCTTTTTGTAAGTTCCCACTGTTAGCGGGTTAGAATAGGAAACAGGAGTCCAGAATGCACTCTGTCTCTCTTTCTCTTCTCGTCTTTTGGGTAGGCATGCCCCCACACCTCAAGGATGTATTTTCCTTTATTTTCTAAATACAACTGAGGGAGCTATAACACTCTGAGAGTTGTGATGCACCAAGGGCTTTAATGTTCGTCACTTCAAATTTTTGTTGAGAGGAGTCAGAACAGAGAAGATTACACTCCCCTGACACCACCACAAGTAAGAGTCAATGATTGTACTCAATTTGAGTATGGCAGGTGTTTATATTTCTTTAAATTATTTTTAAGGGGCTTCTTTGGTGATTCAGATGATAAAGAATCTTACTGCAAGCAATTTTTAATAGCAACAATAATGAAGCATATTTATGTCAGAAAAAAGACTAGGTTCAATTTCTTTCTCTTTTTATTACTTGGAAGTTGTAAAACAGTAGGAATCTATTTAAATAATCTGGATATCCTGTCTCCTATCTCTAAAATGAAATATTTGCTTAAAAAATGTATGAGTGATTTAGGAGATACAGGGTTATTATTTGCAAATTAAAATAAAGCCAAAGCCAATTACTAATGTAGTTATTCGGGAAACTTATTTCACAATTATCAAGCGAGTACAATCTCCTCGGTTCTGTCTCATCACAACAAAGATTTTAAGCAATGGATATCAAAGCGCTTGGCATGTCACAGCTCTTGGGCAGAGTGTGTTATAGCTCTCGAGTCTCTAACAAACCTTCTTATAGCTCTTAGATCAGTGTTACAGCTCCGTTTTATTTAGAAAAAAGCAGGAAAATACATCCTCGAGACATAGGACAAGCCAACCCAAAGACATGAAGAAGAGAGAGAGAGACCTGGCCCTTTGGCTCCTCTTTTAATATGTTTTTTCCTCCCCTCTAGGTTTGCCCTATGTAAATTGGGCTAGCCAGGAGTGCTGTTTGTTCTACCTGAGGTTCTCACTCTGGTCCTCGGACCTTCCTTTGCTCTTCCTTGTCTTTTAGTCACCGCCATTTTGGACTCCTGTTTCCTATTCTAACTACCTAACAACAGTGAGAGGGTAACAGGCAGGAAGGCCAGGGGTCTCCAAATGGAGGAAGTAGGCTGCAAGTGTCAGACATTTTTTTATCTCTCTCTCTTAAGCGGCAGGAGGAAACAAACTAGTGTTATATTTTTTCCCTTCTCTTTACAAATTTAAAAAGATGTTTCTCTTAAAATTCTGCTACCATAATGACACCTGGTTCCACATGAATTTAACTTTTCTCAAACCTTAAGCTAACCAATACATTTTTCTTATGGGAATGCTTGTCTTAATCATTAACATATTAAGTATATGTTAATATACTATGTATTTACCCTAGACTCTGTCTTCAAGTTGGTTCTGCCTAAAGGCTCAAAACTGACTTGACAAACCAGTATGTTATACTCATACACTGTTCTCCTAATCTATGTTAATGAAACTATATATTTGTATGGAAATATGCTTTTCTTCAAGATTCATGTCAGTCATTTTACGGCCCAGGATGACTCATCTGGTGCTAAGGTTAACTCAAAATGTATGTTGTGGATGAGAGGCCTGGTGTCATTCTCTGAGTTTTGAGACATTTCCTTTCTTTAATTAACAGACTGCTAGTAGCTATATAATATCCAGCTAAAGACTAACAGGAGGGCACTCTTTCTGCCCCCTTCTGATGTCTCTGTCAGAAATTTTCTCTATCGCTTTTATACTTTAATAAAACTTTATTACACAAAAGCTCTGAGCCATCAAGCCTGTCTCTGGCCCCAGATTGAATTCTGCTCCTTTGGAGGCCAAGAATCCCAGGGTCTTTCGTGGTTGAGCAACAGCCTTTCATCTTCTGATGCCTATGTCAAATGCTTTCTCTATCTCTTTTATACTTTAATAAAACTTTATTACACAAAAGCTCTGAATGATCAAGCCTCGTCATTGGCCCTGGATTGAATTATTCTCCTCCAGAAACCAAGAATCCTGGCATCTTTCATGGTTCAGCAACAACCTTTCAACAACACTTATTAAAATTAATTAAATTTTTAAAAGGAATTTTCAGTTTTCAGAAAAAATGAGCAGGAATTACAGACAGTTCTATATACTCAGTCTCCTACCTACACACAGTTTCCTATTATTTAGTTTTATTTATTATTACCCTGCATTAGTGTGTTACACAAGTTACAATTGATGAACAAATGATACATTATTATTAACTAAAACTCAAAAAATTAAGATTCACTTTTTGTGTCGTACACTCTATGGTTTTTAAACTTTCAAATGACAACTTTGGCTGAAGGTAGATTTTTAATAAGCCAGACTTATTTTTAAAAACTAACATCTGTTGAATGTTTCAATTCCTCTTGTCTTTTACTGTAGTTTGAATTGTTCATAATGAAAATGTTCACAATGTGTATTGGAAAGCTCTTGACAGATTTTTCTATGCATTTTGTAATTCATTAAGAAGGGAAAACTTTCCATACCTACACTTATCTTTGTCTCACATAATTTCTATAAATATAATTTTTCTCCATGTTGATTCTTGAACCAATAGAGATATTTTTAATAGTGATGTTTTTAAATTCCAATGAATAAGAAAATAATATATTGAGCTCTTGGAAATGAAAAATGACAATGGATAGCAAAATCTTGTTGGATTCTCCCAATGTTCCATTTATTTTCAGCCTGAATAATGTAACAAATAATGTAACTCTTCAGAACAAAAATAAAATACAGCAAGAAAATCTTTGGTTTTTTGAATTCAGTTATTTTCTGTCATGCTGGGACTTTCTAATGACCCTTGACATTATAGTTTAAATTCTAAATATCATTATTATTGAATCTTCTGTGAACTATCTAATCTGTTTGAAAACTGAGACAAATGAGGCCATCAATACTTAAATGATTTCTATTCCACATGGTGATTTCAAAGTGAATCTGAGCTTACATTTGAGAATCTGAACAAACAAACATTTGCCATTACAGACTCAGCATATCAACAGGGGAAAATGCATTGTTGAATTTTAGATATATTTGAAATGAGGAACACATGATAGTGACCCTGGCAAAGAAAGAGGAAACATAGATTTTAAAGAGTAGTAATTGTTCTGGCTTATTTTTGTTAATGCAGAAGCAGAAAGTACCTTGGTGGTTCAGTTTATGGCAACTAAGGGGCAATACTTTCAAGATGTTCTTATTTAGTGCTGAGCTGATTTAAAAACCGTTTTGCCCTGAAAGGTGTGATTACATATCCTTCTCTATGTGTCCCTCAGTATTTGACATTGAAAATAGCTTTTGTTCTTCAGTTAGAAACTACTAACAATATACTTATATTTCAGTCTTTCAAGAAATCCATATATTGGATGATGCTATTAGAATCCACATACTTTCAACTTTTTCTATTCCCACCTTTGCTTAATATCTGTGGTTTATGTTTAGTAAACCTTTATTACTTTTATTGTTGCTAAGCTATTAATGCTTATGCCTTCTTCTATTACTAAGTCTTCTGCATTTTTCTCCTGGGTTGATTCTAAATGTTGAAAGAGAAATAAATGGCAATAATCTTATGTGTTTATGTAATTATTTTTTTATTACTGGATCAAGTAGATATCTGGGGTTTTATTTTTTTCTCTGCAAATATGTCTAGATTTCTAAGGCACTGAAAGGAAAATTTTCTAAAATCAAAATCAGATGGATTCTCTTTCTCTCTCTCTCTTTTTTTTTAACATTTAAAAAATTGTTTACAGTCAGACTATGTTATAATTAGCTTGATATTTAAATTATGAACTTCTTTAAAATATTTGTTTCACCTGAATTTTACAGTTTTTGTTAAATATTACTTTTGCATTCTAATTTTTAAAGTGTGTCCATATTTTAAATCAGAACTCTTCTGCGAACTTCACCCTCTCATTTCAGAAACTTTATGCTCTCCAGGATAAGGCTGCTGCTTTCTGGATCTCATACTTTCCATTTTTTTATTTTTTTTTTTTACTCACTTATTATGTGGAGGTGATCTTTAGTAACTACTTCAGAAAGTGTATGAAGGAGAAAATACTTTGAGAACTTTTATGTTTGATAATGTTTTTGCTCTTTTATATAAACACTTTGTATATAGTATTTATATTATATATTTAATATATTATATTTTCTCAAGACTTTACTTGGATATACAGTTCTAAGTTGTAACTATTTCTCACAGACTTTAAAGACATTACTTCTCCTGCCTAACTTTTAATTTCCAAGATTTCTATAGAGTTTTCTGCTCATTTTTCATAGCATAGAGTTGGCATTTTAAGAATATCATATCTTCTCAATATGTTGAGTATATCTATTAAATTTTTTTAAAGTTCTTTGCTAAATTGTGCATCTTTTTCTTACACCATATCTTTTCTGATTATTTGATTTTACCTTTGCTTTTTCCTAACATACCACTCTGGTCATATTTTTGATCATGTTTTTTTCTTTATAGTTAAGAAATAAAAACAAAAGTGTTAGTAGTCTGTCTTATGGTATATTTTACATAAGACTTTTACACTACATTTTGTTGAAGTGGAAAAATCTTCCCTTCTTCCCTCCTAGGTTCTTTGGGTGCTCAAATAGTCAAACTAACATTAACATTAACAGGAGTAAAAACTAATTTAACTTTGTTAGGTAGTTAGAATAGGGAAAAGCAATCCAGAATGGCGGTGGCTAAAAGATAAGGAAGGGAAAAGCCTGTGAAAATAGAACAAAGGAAGGTCCGAGGACCAGAGTGAGAACCTCAGGTAGAACAAACAACACTCCTGGCTGGCCCAAATGACATAGCGCAGGCCCAGGGGGAGGAAAAAAACATACAAAAAGAGGTGCCAAAGGGGCCGTAGGTCTCTCTTGCGCGTGTGCTCTCTGTCTCTCTCTCTCTCTCCCACGTGTGCGCACTCTCTCTCTTTCTCTCTTTTTCTCTCTTTCTCTCTCCTCTTCGTGTTTTTGTGCAGGGTACCCCCATGCCTCGAGGATGCATTTTCCTTTATTTTTTAAATAAAACTGATCTGTCCAAGAACTAAAACATGGACTGTTTGAGAGCTTTGACACGTCAAGGGCTTTAATGTCTGTCGCTTCAAATTTTTGTTGAGATGAGATGAAACTGAGGAGATTACACTCCCCTAACAAATTCATATGTACAGGAGCATATAAAACTATAAAACTATGAGACTGGAAAGTCAGTCAGACAATTGAGACTTATCCTCTAACCTGAACAGAAGAAAAGGGATGGAGTCTAGGGCTTCAAAGGAAAGGATAGCAATTTACAGGAAGAGCAGATATTTGATAATCAGATATTTGCCCTGCCATGCAGACGAGTCTTTCAGATAGAAAGCTATCTCTAGTAATAACTTTTCTCTGATATAGGCCTCCAATCCAAATTCTTTTAGGCAGTTAAGATATGGGGGGGGCAGACAGAAAGGTTCTTCTGTTGCTGGGTCTTGATTGCCTTCAGTTCAAAATAATCCACTTGCCAATGTGACACCATTTGGGGTGGCATATACTGCTCACCTTCAATACTTTGGAGCAATTGTTACTATGAGAAGAGTATATTTTGTCAGGACAAATTTTGCACTAAAAAGAGCTGGCAGACTCTGGATTGCCTAAGATTCTTTTGACACTTGAATAAGAGGTTTTGTTTGTTTGTTTTGTTTTTTTCTTTTACACTGAAAGATTTACCTTTACCCAGAATTTGGGGGAGAGGGGCAGGACGGGGGAGGGGTTTTGCTTAGGGGTTAGAAATAGGCTGCCTGTATTTTCAGTTGACTCACTCTATGCTTGTTACACATTCACTAAACCTATATGAAATTCTATACTATGCAGACATCAGTAAACAGCTCTCTTTCTCTTTACTTTTGGAAAATTAGTTGCAATATCTTAACTTCTGCAGAAGCCTTCATTCCCTTAATTACTTTTTCATTTATGAGATTCACCTTTTGCTCTTTTATATTTCTTTTAAAAATAATTTGTGAGCTTTATTTTATTTATTTACTTGTGGATATTCAGGGTCTTTGTTCCTATGTGTGAGCTTTCTCTAGTTGCAGAGAGTAGGGCCTACCCTCCAGTTTTAGTGTGTGAGATTCTCGTTATGGTGGCTTCTCTTATTGTGGAGCACAGGCTCAAGGGCTCACAGGCTTCACTAGTTGCTGCACACGGGCTCAGTAGTTGTGAGCTTGTGGGCTCCAGAGTGCAACCTCAGTAGTTGTGGTGCACAGGCTTAGTTGTCTCACAGCATGTGAAATTTTCCCAGCCAGGAATCAAATTGGTGTCCCCTGCATTGCAAAGTGGATTCTTAACCACCGGACCACCAGGGAAGCCCTACTTTCGTGTTTCAAACAGATTTTCAGTGAGGTATGGGGTAGAGCTTTGGAGTATGCACTGCTTTGGAGTCACTTATTGATTAAAAAATAATACTACTTAATGGAAAACTTTACTATGAGATTTCATATATTTTCATTCATTCAAAATACCATATAAAGTTTGCTTATAGAAAGTTCTATTATTTGTTCTATATTCATATTTTCTGTTTTTATTATATTTGAGCATGCTTCCAGAAATTCTTATTTTAATATATCTATAGCTAAAATCTCCTTACTGATTATGAGATTCTTAAGCATAGCAATCGGGTTTTATATCTGTTTTTATTTTACTTGGTCATGCACAATATCTCAGATGCTGCATTAAATACTGACTTAATGAATAAGCTAAATTACAGTAGCAAGAGCTTATTGTTAGCTCTAAAGCTATTACTGTGTGGTTGCTTAATAAACATTTAATATTTTGCTCTACATGTAGGGGAGGAAATAATAGTTTCCCTCCATGTTGAGAAATCCCTGTAATAAAAGACAGACTAAAACAGAAAAAGAAACAACTGAGGCTTATATACCATTCTGATGTAAGGAAAGGGATAGATTAAAAACTAGGGAGTCAAAGGAAGGAAAGCAATTCATAGGATAAGAAGAAATGTTTGCAAACATGCAAGTAATTCTCTCAGTTGAAAAAGTCACCTAAAACTAAAAACAGAACTAGCATATGACCCAGACATTCTACTTCTAGGTATATATTTAAAAAGTTAAAAAAATAATAATAATACTTCAAAAAGATATATGTACCTCAATGTTTATAGCAGCATTATTTACAATCACCAATTTATGGAAAAACCTAAGTATCCAACAACAAATGAATGGAATATTACTCAGCCACTAAAAAGAACTAAATTATGCTGTCTGCAGCAACATGGATGAAATCGGAGGGCATTATGATAAATGAAATGTCAGAGAAAGACAAATATACTGTGTATCAGCTATATGTGGAATCTAAAAAAATACATCAACCAGTGAATACAATAAAAAAGAAGGAGACTCACAAATATAAAGATGAAGCTAGTGACTACCAGTAGGGAGAGAGGTGAACATAGGAGTGGAGAGTGAGAGGTACATCTATTGGCTTTAAAATAGGTTTGAGGATAGATTATTGAACATGAGGGATATAGCCAACATTTCAAAGTAACTATACAGGAAAGTAACCCTTCTAATTGTATAAAAATAAAGATGTTATTGAAAAAAGTAAAAATCAAACAAACATCTCTGGTAACAGCTCTTTTCTTTGTAACACACCATACCATCTACTCTGTTTTTAAGCTTCTTCTGTGTTTGCAATTTCTCAAAATAATCATCTCAAAATATGCTAATGCCAGAGACATATTTTAGAGTGGAATTCTGTTCACCTTTATAAGAATGCAAATAAGTAATATATAACTAAATATATGAACATAAGTAATAGATTATAACTAGATATTCTGTATCTAATTGTCTAGAATTATACATAGTATGGAGGAGAAAGAAAACTTTTCTCTACCATTTCTAGATTCTTTTGGTAGTCTAAGAATAAAATTGTCATTAGACAGGTTTACAGGAAAAAACAAATGTTTTATTATGTACCTACAGGCTCTCCATTAAAATAAGAGGCCCAAGGACAAGTTAGGCAATTGAAGTCTGTAACTATCTTGAGGATTGGCCACTAAGAGAAAGAGATTTTAGGCAGTTATTGGGAGGAATTAAAAGCTTTTTCTGAACTTTTTGTTTCTTACAAATAAAAAAATAATCTTCAAGCCAAAGAGGCATAGTTTGATATGACAAGTTTGTTTCCCTAAAACATCTGTATCTATGTCTACCCTTATTTGTGACTTCCCAGGTGGTGTCATGTTAAAGAATCCACCTGCCAATGCAGGAGACAAAGGAGACATGCGTTTGAACCCTGGGTCAGAAAAATCCCCTGGAGAAGAAAATGACAACCCACTCCAGTATTCTTGCCAGTAAAATACCATGGGCAGACAGCCTGGAGGGCTACACTCCATAGGGTTGCAAAGAGTCAGACACACACTTACTCCTATTTGTACTTCTTGCTTTTTCTTAGCTATTATTTCGACATCTGCTTCTGCTTCTTTCTTATATGCAAGGGAGTATGTATAGTGTGTGTTATGTTGAATCAGAAGTCAAGGGATCCATGAACTATTTTTATTTCAACAGCAATCACATCTGATGATTTATAATCTTCTAGTCCTCTTCTATCCACAACATATGGGTAAATAACAAGATTTTATTCTAAAGATTTACTGAGACTATAGGTTATAACTTACTTTTTATGAAAGGGTAAGAAGTAAAATCATTTTAGGCCTGATATAAATAAAATTTAATCTCATGCTTGTTGCATTCTGGACATCCTGAAATATTGTAAATATTAATTTTCTCTTTTAGGTTCACTGTTAAAACATATATTATATATATACATATATATATATTTTAAATATGGTATCTTTTATAAATCTTAATATTTATATGCTTAATCATTATAACCATGGTATTTGAATATACATCTTGCCTTGTTGTCTTCAAATCAACCATGTTTAGAATAATTTGTAATATAGTTATGCCTGAGACACTTTTTCTTGTCACACAAACTTAAAAAAAAAGTGTTGTTTGAGCCAATGCTTAAAGCAATCCCATGGATCTTTAGATATTCTAGAAGAGATTTGTAAAAGATTTATAATTCAGATCGTATGAGAAATGATGCTTTGAGAACAACCTTTGTGTTATATTTTAGGTCTTCTGCATTGCATTCGTCTGCAACCTAGAATAATAAAAGTTTCAGAAAGCAAATAGAATTTACAATAATTTTTCTCTCTAATGTAAAATAGTGACTGAAAATATAAGAGAATCAGAAAGGACAAGTTATCATTTAAGCTTAAAAATAATACAATACAGTGCCTTATATCACTGGAATTAGGTACGGGGTAAATATAATTATAAGGAATTATAAATTCTTTATAAATATATTAATGAACATAATGCTTGTTTAAATAATAGCAAAAATATTCTGTGATACTTAAATGTTTTGATGTCTTTTTACAAGATCATACAGATTGGTAAGTGCCCGCTGCCAAGATGAGTGCCCACTGCCATCTGTAAGATGACACATACAGATTAATTTACTGAAGACTTGACATCTGACTTATTACAAAGGATGTCAAAAGAAAATTTTGAGTCTGCTAAGAATGTGTATTCAAGGTCAAACAAAGCTTTGGATGCTAAAGAATAAACCAAAGTTGGAGACTCAGGCTTTTAAGAGTCATTAAGAATTTAACAGTGATTAGCCAAAAAAGCCTTTGGCAATTTTGTTAGCTACAAAGAAGTTTGCTTCAGTGACTCCATATAAAAACATTTTAGGAGTTCTGATTGATTTATTTAGGGTGACTTTGGTTTATTTAGGAAAAATGGTAACATGATATCTGTGTCTGGATTATTGTTTGAATTTATCTGATGATCATAAGGCTGATGCAGAGAAAAAGAGAGCCAGCTGGGCAGTCAGGCAAGACAAGGGAATTTATTAGAGGGAATAGGAGAGGGTGGCTAGCCCTTGAGAAGAACCAGCATCCTCCCGTTCTGACAGGGTCGTTCTCATATCCCTGGCTAACTTTTAGCCTGTAGTTGAATCCTATGGTCACGTAGCTGGAGATCTGGAATCTGGTAGTCTCGTAGCTTTGAGAAGGTAAGCACCAGTGGGAAAACAATGTCATTTGGGCAATTTGGTCAGTGTCAAGGGTCACTGTGATTTTATTATTTGTTTGCAAGGTCAACCCAAAGAGCCATCTTAACCATGAGACCCCGTGTGGGCCCTATCAATGATGCAATGATATGGCTTTAAGCAGTTAAAAGTGTACAGATAAACACAAAGGACATGATCTAGCTAGAAACCATCTCTATTATGAAGGCATACTTTAGAGATAATGTAAGTTAGGTTCCAGACCACAGCAATAAAGCAAATATCACAATAAAGTGAGTTACATAACATTTTTGGTTTCTCAGTGCATATAAAAGTTATCTTTACACTGTACCATAATCCTTCAAGTGTGCAATAGCACTATAGCTAGGAAACAATGTATATATCTTAATTTAAAAATACTTGATTGCTAAAAAATGAGAATCATTGTCTGAACTTTCAATGAGTTGTAATCTTTCTGCTGGCAGTCTTGACTCGATGTTGATGGCTGCTGATTGATCAGGGTGGTGGCTGTTGAAGGCCGGGGGTGGCTCTGGCAATTTCCTAAAATAAGTTAGCAATGACTTTTGCCACATCAATTGACTTTTTCACAAATAAATTCTCAGCAGAATGCAATGCTCTTTGATAGCTTTTTATCCACAATAGAACTTCTTTCAAAGTTGGAGCTCATTCTTTCAAAATCTCCCACTGCTTTATCAACTAAATTTATGTAATAGTCTATTTTTTTTAATCATTTCAATAGCCCTCACAACATCTTCACTAGGAGGAGATTTCATCTCAAGAAACCACTTTCTTTGCTTATCCATAAGAAGCACTCCTCATCTGTTAAAGTTTTATTGTGAGATTGTAGTAATTCACTTACATCTTCAGAGTCCACTTATAATTCTAGTTTTTGGCTATTTCTAGCACACCTGCAGTTACTTCCTGCACTAAGGTCATGAATCCCTCAAAGTCATCCGTTAGAGTTAGAATCAACTTTCTCCAGCACCTGTTAAATGTTGATATTTTGGTCTCTTTCCATAAGCCAAGAATGTTCTCAATGACATCTGGAACTGTGAATCCTTTTCAGAAGGTTTTCAACTTACTTTGCCCAGATCCATCAGAGAAGTCACTATCTATGGCAGCTATAATGTTATAGAATATATGACTTAAATAATAAAACTTGAAAGTTTAAATTACTCCTTAATCTATGGGATATAGAATGAATGTTGTATTAGCATCAGGAAAACAATATTAATCCCATTTGCACATCTCTGTCAAAACTCTTGGGTGACCAGGTATATTGTCAATGAGTGGTCATATTGAAGCTAATCTTTTTTCTGAGCAGTATATCTTACCAATGAAAGTGAACGTGACAGTCATTCAGTGGTGTCCAACTTTTTACGACCCCATGGACTATACAGTCTGGAATTCTCCAGGTCAGAATACTGGAGTGGTGGCCTTTCCCTTCTCCAAGGGATCTTTCCAGCCCAAGATCAAACCCAGGTCTCCGAACTGCATTCGGATTCTTTAGCAGCTGAGCCACAAGGAAAGCCCAAGAATACTGGAGTGGATAGGCTACCCCTTCTCCAGTGTATCTTTCCAACCCAGAAATTGTACTGGGGTACATTGCAGGTGGATTCTTTATCAACTGAGCTATCAGGGAAGTCTGGTCTTACCAAAAGGCCTAAAATATTCAGCAAACCATATTGTAAACAGATATGCTTTGTCAGTCAGGCTTTGTTATTCTATTTGTAGAGCACAGGTAGAACAGAAAAAGTATAATCCTTAAGCTGAATTTTCATATCAGTGAGTGAACAGTGGCTTCAAATTATTAAAGTCCCCAATTTTGAGTCAGCCTATCATTTGAAACTTGGAAGCCAGGCACTGACTTCTCTCTAACTGAAAGTCCTGGCTGGCATCTCCTTCCAAAAAAAAGGTTGTTTCATCTAGGTTGAAGATCTCTTGTTGGTGTAGCCACTTTCATTAATATCTTAATGGATATCTTCTGGATAATTTGTTGCAGTTTCCGTATCGGCCTTTGATACTTGATCTATGACTTTTATATTATGGAGATGGCTTCTTTCCTTCAAACTCAGGAAGAAGCCTCTACTAGTTTCAAACTTTTCTTCTCCAGCTTCCTAACCTGTCTCTGCTTTCAAATAATTGAAGATTATTAGGGCCTTGGTCTGGATTAGATTTTGACTTAAAGGAATTTTGTGGCTAGTTTGATCTAACCAGACCACTAAAACTTTCTCTGCATCAGCGATAGGTTGTTTTGCTTTTACTTACACCTTTGTGTGTTCCTTGTAGAAGCACTTTTAAACTCCTTCAAGAGCTTGTCCTTTTTATGCAAAGCTTGGCTAACTGGCACAAGAAGCTTAGCTTTCAGCCTACCTCAGTTTTCAACATGCCTTCCACACTAAAAGGATAATTTCTAGGTTTTGATTTAAAATAAGAGATGGGCAACTCTTCCTTTCATTTGAACAATTAGAGGACATTATAGGGTTATTAATTAGCTTAATTTCAATGTCATTATGTTTCAGGGAATAGGGAGCCCCTAGGAGAGAAAGAACAGCCTGTAGGTGGAGTAGTCAGAACCCACACAATATTTATTGACTAAGTTTACTGTTCATACAAGCATGGTTTGCTGCACCCGAAACAATTATAATAGCAACAACAAGGATCCTTGATTACAGATCACCAAATCAAATATAATAATAATGAAAAAATTTGAAACACTACAATAATAACCAAAATGTGACAGAAAGAAAAGTGAACAATTGCTGTTGGAAAAATAGTGCCAATGGACTTGTTCAACACAGGGTCACCACAGACGTTCAGGTTGTAAAAAGCACATCTGCTTAGCACAGTAAAATAAAGCATCACAAAATGAAGTATTCCTGTATTGCTTTATCATGTCTCACCACTACATTATAAGTTTGATGTTAAAAGGGATTAAAAGTACATATTTAAAATCTATATTTGAAGTAAAGTTAGCTTGTGAGGTATAGAATCAAGTATGAACAAGAATTTGGATAATCCTACCCTTGGTGCAATAATCTAACACCGTGCTAAAGTGACAGTAGTGAAATTAATTCAGAGCAAACCAGATAGCCCTATTTAAATACCTGGAAATTTCTTCCACAGTAGAAGATGTCAACAGAAACACAACTTACATTTTTCCAAAGTTGGTTGTATTCTGGGAAACGTTTACTAACTTTTACCTAGGAGAGCAGTAGAAACTTTGTGAATTCTGCAGAATAACCATTGAATTATCCTCTGGGGAAGATGACTTAAATATAAATATTTGTGTACAATAAAAATCTGGGTGTGTCAGATTATGCACATAAATCACTATACTTAAATAATATCTATTAACCAGCTTCAGATTAACATTTTATTTTAATGTTTTTAACAAAATAATCTACATATTTACTGTTCTTTGGAATTTTAAATTTCCACTGATTAAGCAAATGTACTGTAATTATATATTATATAAGTATGTACTATAAATATATTACAAGCATGTGATACAGAATATAACATATGTCACTATATGATATATATATAATATGTATTATAATTTTACATTTTAACTAAAATGTGTTAACTTTATTCTTATTAAAGGAAAGCATTACTACATATTTAGCTATAAAGACACTATCTATCAATGGTTGTTCTTTTTATTCTTTTCTTTTCATTAAACCCCACTATTTAAAAATCTTATCTCTAAATATCTTAATTTTGGTTTAAATTAGATTATCTTAATAATAATAGAATATACTAGTTTTCATCAAAAAGTATTAACACAAAATAATATGAAATATGCAGGTCATAACCATAAAGTTGAAAATAGATTGAATTATAAGAATAAATATTTCAGGTGAGGTACATATTGCTAATGAATAGATTATTTAATCCCTTTGAGCAGGACTTCACAACCCCCAAGCCACTGACCAGTACCAGTCCATGATCTGTTAGGAACCAGGCCACATGGCAGGATGGAAAAATTGTCTTCCACAAAACCTGGTGCCAAAAAGGTTGAGGATTGCTGCCTTAAAGAAAATTACTGTCACCACAAACTTTCCTTTCTTTTATCTCTAATTCTTTATACTAACTTTGAGGATATGAGGCTATAACAATAAATCAGGTCTAAATTGCAGCTAAAATGGCACTTTATTGATGGAAGTTTATTATACACTCTACATCATATTCATATTAAAGGAAGACAGACTATGAAACATTATCTAAAACAGAAGCTTTTTTCTCATTGCTGATATTTATTCTACTCAGAATTAATGCGGATGTGTCCTGTGATCTTTGGTACCTTTCTTTTTAACATTAAAAAAGTTGCATAAGAAATTACTTGACTCCTTGGAGTAGAGTGAGGTCCACTTTTTTTTTTTTTTATTCAGGAGATGGCTACCTAAATGCTTTATATATGGCATAAATTTAAAAAAACTTAAGATGTTTAGGATAAATGTTAGAATAAATGTTTATGTATCTGATATACAATGCACCTCAAACCGAACTAATTATACACTCCTAATTCCTACTGTGTCTTGAGTTTTATCTCAAATTCTCTGGAATATTCAGTTAAGAGAATTTTCTAATTTTGTCCAACAGATATAACCTCTCTGTGAACCTGCCAAAGAAAATCAAACACAGATTTGATTTCACAGTTGTAAAAATAGTTACAGTGATAAAAATAGACTTACCTCAGGAACTATTGCAAAAACAAGACAAAGTGGCAGTATATATCCAAAGAACAGTCTGGCTGAAATGATGTAACAGAATTCTTGCTGAAAGCAGGCCAGAGTGATTAGATATCACATGGGAGAAGATAGAAGATGAGAAATTTAATTAAATATTGATCAAATATCCAGGTAGGAAATTTTGATTAAAAGGATTTAGCAATTTTTCTGGCTAAAATCAGGCAATGCAAAGATAAACATAAAGGTCTGAAGGTTGAGACCTAGTTGGGAAGAGGATTCAGAAGAGCCTCACTAGAAGTTGGTCAAAGAGAGAATTTTCATCAGAGCCAAAGCAGCTTATTAACTTGGTCTCAATGGCTTTATTGTATGCTATGCTCCCCATCATGGTGAGAGGTTACTGTAGGTCAGTGGTTTTCAATAAGGGACAATTTTGTGCTCCAGTGAACATTTGGTAATATCTGGATTGTTTTTGACTGTTGCAACTGAGAGCGTGCTACTGGCACCCAGTGGGTAGAAGCCAAGGATGCTGTTAAATGTCTCCTGCATTGCAGGCAGATTCTTTACCACTGCTGCTAAGTCACTTCAGTCGTGTTCGACTCTGTGTGACCCCAAAGATGGCAGCCCACTAGGCTCCTCTGTCCCTGGGATTCTCCAGGCAAGAATAATGGAGTGGGTTGCCATTTCCTCCTCCAATGCATGAAAGTGAAAAGTGAAAGTGAAGTCTCTCAGTCCTGTCCGTCGCTTTGCAATGCTATGGACTGTAGCCTACCAGGCTCCTCCATCCATGGGAGTTTCCAGGCAACAGTACTGGAGTGGGTTGCCATTGCCTTCTCCACTTTACAACTGAGCTACCAGCAAAGCCCTCAATGTGCAGAGCAGCTCCTCACAACAAAGAATTCTCTATTTCAAAACATCTGAAAAACTTCACAGTAGATCAAGAATTGTGTCCTATTTTCATGCTCTTAAAACTTCTGTGTATGTTTTGTATGAACATCTTGCAAATTTTAAACATCAGTGCTTGAGGAAACTGGGCTTCCCAGATGGCTCAATGGTTAAGAATTTACCTGCCAATGCAGGAAAAGCAGGAGATGCAGGTTCAATCCCTGGTCAGGAAGATCCCTTGGAGGAGGAAATGGCAACCCACTCCAATATTCTTACCTGGAAAATCTATGGACAAAGAAGGCTGGTGGGTTACAGTCTATAGGGTTGCAAAGAATCTGATAGGACTGAGCATGCAGGCACACTTGAGGAAATTACAAGCTCAACAATCTTTTAAAGATAGCTCATGGCTTCCACATACTATAATGCATTTTACACAGTAAGATTAGTCATTTACTCACTTTACATACTTGGTTCTTTTATTATAATATTATATGTATTTATTATGTTATTATATCACATATTACATGCTATAATGGAGAGACTGAAAATATTGTGGCTCTAACATTTATTTTTCTCTCTTTAACAGTCCAGAGGTAAGAAACAGTAAATAGGACGGTCCACATTGTTAGTACAGCATTTCTTAAATCTAAGGTAGCTGCTCTAGATCTTTTTACTCCTCGTCAGTTTTACTCCCAAGGGAGAAAACTTGGATGAAACATGGGCTGACAATCTATTGGACAAATTTAGGGCCAATTGATCACATTAAAACTGAGAAATGTTTGTCTCTTGCTGGAAGGCAATATGCACAGCTAAAACTCATACAAAAGTGATTTTTTTAAAAAAAGGTAGAACGGATACATAGTATAACAAGCAATTGCCAAATAAATTAAGCTAAAGTTTGAAAAATATAGAAAAAATATAAAATGACTCTTCTTTATTTTCAGAGCATTGACTGGTAGTCTTTGTTTCCTATTTTTAAAAAATTCATTAGTAGTCTACCCAGATTTTGTTTACTATTTTATCACAGGCAATTCTTTACGTAAGTGAAAGTGTTAGTCACTCAGTCATGTCCAATTATTTGCAACCCCATGAACTGTAGCCTGCCAGGCTCCTCCATCCTTGGGGTTTTCCAGGCAAGAATACTGGTGTGGGTTGCCATTTTCTTCTCCAGGGCATCTTCACAACCCAGGGATCAAACCTGGGTCTCCTGAATTGCAGGCAGACTCCTTACCATCTGAGCCACCAGGGAAGTCCCATGTTAAGTGAATGCTCTTCCAAAAATAATAATAATAATAACAACAATTAAAGGCTCTAGTGACTACACAGTATTTCATTGTAAAGTTATGTTATCATTTTCTTAACTCTTAGTTTTTTGTAGATACATCAGCTGTCTCTTACAATTCACTGCACACAAATTAAAAATGAACATCTCTTACACAGATATGCATCTACCTCTATGATTACTTCCTAGAATACAATTCTTAGAAGTGGAATCTGTGGGTCAACTATTATGAGTGTTTTATAAAAATCTTAAGGCACATTGACAAATGCCTTTCAGAATAGTTTTAACAATTTACATTCCACTAACAACATGAGAGGCTCCACACTTGACTAAATCTTTGCCAACAATTATATTACTGCTAAAATAAAAAATTGCAGATTTGACAGGAGAAAATATATTGCCTTCTTTTCTTTTTAAATTACCCTTTTAAGCATTATGGCTAATATTTTCATGAATTTATTGATCTTAACATTTATGCTTTTAAAATTATTCTTATCTTTCCAGATAATATCTTTCTTTCTATATGTGTAAAAATATTACATTTGTTTAAAAAGATTATAGTTTTCTTTAACTTGTCAATCAGTAAAACTGAAGACTGAGAATTTATCTCTAAATGAATGCCATTTCTCTCCATTTCTTTAATATTTTCCTTTTTGCCCTAATTCCCAAACCTTTCCTGTAAAGGAAGGGACTTAAGGTGACAGTAGTTGCTCCAATTTTATTACTCTCTCATTACAGTTTCTCACAGCAGCCTACGTCCCCACTTCCCACAAAGAATTACCTAAACTGACCTACAATAGGGAAACTCTCTGGAGAAGCCTATAGGGTCAAGAGACAGAAAAACTAAATGAATTCAGTTCAAGAATGGATAATGATTAAATGATGGAACTAAAATTGTGGAACCAAATCAAAGCAAGATCAAAGTAGCATGAGTGTGAGAACAAATCACTAGAAACCCTTGTGGATATGATCAGAGTTTGCATTCAGGAGATGTTAGGTAGATGGGTTTGAATGTAATAAGCTGACTTCAAAATTTTCAGAATAGAAAGAAAGTAAAACTGATAAGTCATAACTGACAGAGGATCTATGTTATACTTTAAGTTATAATTATGTATGCTTATTGTTTGTGCTAAATTTTTCTCATTGCTGGTATATAAGATGAACTGATTCAATTTTTGAGTTGGTATATAATAATATATTCTGTATGCAACCTACATGTGGCAATGGAGTCACATGCTCATAATAAGAACAATTCCACAGCTGAGTATGAATGCTATATACCACTTGATAGTTATTTCATTCATGCTATTCATAATTTTTGACTTTTCAAGAAGTAAAGTTTGCTGGAACTCTTGACAATCTACTGACAAAGTCACATTTATGGAAATATTAATTCATGCAAATTCTGATTTAGTGCAAGAACATTCAGAATTTAAATATTCACATTTAGGTACATTACTTGCTAAAAGTTAGGAAAATTATACTTTAAAGGACGTTAGCATCTCTTGCAGTAAAATGTCATTTTTATTTAGTGTATTATGAAAATAATAGTACTCATTAAAATATATATATACTTCAGGTCACTTTCTCTCTTGAGAGAGAGAAACTGACTTTCCAATATCCTTTTACCTGCATTGGTACTTCTGCAGAAAATCAATATGTCTATGTTGCTTGTTGTCTGGATTCTCAATTCTCTTCCTTTGATTTATCTATCCTTTGCAAATGTCTCAACCTGTGTAGCACACCAATAAGTTCTGAGATCACATCACGTAGTGACTCCAGTTTTGTTACTTTTTGCCAAAGAAGTTTTGAAAACTATTCTAAGTCTTTTATATTCCCACATAAAATTTTAAATTAGCTTGTGAAATTCTACCCCAAAATAAGCTGACAATTTTGACTGGGGTTGAGTTACTTTTACAGATTACTTTGAAGTGAACTGGCGTCTTAAGTAACTGAGTCTGTCACATCTTATAGGAGGAGTAACACAGTTCAATTCAGTTCAGTTGCTCTGTCATGTCCAACTTTTTGCAACCCCATGGACTGCAGCACGCTGGGCTTCCCTGTCCATCACCAACTCTCGGAGACTGCTCAAACTCATGTCCATCCTGTCAATGTTGCCATCCAACCAACTTTTACTAAATGTATTTCTAAGTGTTTTACAGGTTTTGGTATCATTATTCTTTTTTAAATTTCTGCTTTTGCTTTTATTTAGAAAAATAGTTGATGTAAATTTAATTTTTTTATAATTCTAAATTTACAGAAAATTTGCAATGATCATATAAATAATTCTTTATGCAGATATATCAATTCTTTACATTCCCCTTCATACGTTTTATTATTTTTTTTCTAAATTACTTGAGGACAAATTGGAGATAACTTTGCCACCTTACCTTGAAATAATTTAATGTGTACTCCCTTGGAACAAAAACATTCTTTTATATGACCACAGAGCAATTGTCAATATTAGAAATTATATCATAGATACAATGTTATTATCTAAATTTAGTTCATTCTCATATTTTGTCAATTGTACTATTAATGGTCCTAACGGCTGTTTGTTTTCTTTGTTTAGGATCCTGCATTACATTCGGTTGCTATTTATTTTTAGTTCCATTTAACTTGGAATATTATCTATCTCTCTTGACCTTGGCATTTTAACAATACAGACTGACTGCTTTTTTTTAAAAAATGTCTTTCAGTTTGTTTTTTCTGAAAATTCCTTATAACTAAACTCAGGTTATGCATTTTTGGCAGAAATACTACATAAATAATTTTATGTTCTTCTCAGAGTATCATATGAAGAGACACATGGTGTTGCCTTGTCCCTATATTGGTACATATAAAATTAGATCACTTGTTTAATATGGTGTCTGTCGAGTCTCTTCACTGTTAATATTATTTTTCCTGGTAAATGATATATTTTCTTGAGATGCATTTTAAGACTATATAAATAGGAGAAATTTTGAGACCATGTAAATACCTTATTCTTCATCAAATAGTCGCTAACTAGTTTTTGGATTCACTATTAATTTCTTAATTCCATTATTTTTTCTACTATTATCAGTTGACATTCTACCTTAAGATATAGTTGTTTCTTTTTTCTCTATTTGTGTGTTATGTATATGCAATGGGCTCATTGATTTTTTTTTAATCTAGTAGATTATAATTGTTATAATCAGTCTTTATTTTGATGTTCAAATGCCCCTTATATGACTAGCAGGAATCCTTCAAGCTGGCTCTCATATTGTTTTGATATGACTCTTAATTCTTTAAGAAATCCTTTGCTTCTTTGTTATAATAAAATTCTTCAATCTCATATCATACATTCCCTGACCCAGCTCTGGAATCAACCTTTTCTCTAAAAGACCTATTTTTTCCAAGTGAAAATAAAAAATTGGGTTCTCTTGTGTGCTCATTGCTAATGGCATATTCTTGCTTGCTAGTTCAGTGCTGTCAAATAAAATACCCACTATCAATATGTCACTTTTTTAACATAAATATTAATTTTAATTGCATACATTAAAAGTAAGTTTCTAAGTCATACTAGTTACATTTTAAGTATTTTAAACCAAATGTGGCTAGTTACACAATGAACAGCACAGACATAAACTATTTCCAACATAGGAAATTCTACTGGATAATGCTATTCTAAACCTACTCAGTGGAAAAAGCTTGAAGATAAGTACACACCTGTATATAATACACAAAATACACATACCATTATATATGTATAACCATAATTTCAGAATTCCTACTAATATTCTAATTTGTCCATTTCAAAGTTTAAATCTCATCTTTAATAGTGAAAACCTGATCTCCTTGTGATCCTTGACTTCTGGTCCCTTCACTTCACGGCAAATAGATGGGGAAACAGTGGAAACAGTGACAGACTTTATTTTGGAAGGTTCAGAATCACTGCAGATGGTGACTACAGCCATGGAATTAAAAGACACTTGCTCCTTGGGAGAAAACTTATGACCAACCTAGACAGCATGTTAAAAAGTAGAGACATTACTTTGCCAACAAAGGTCTATCTAGCCAAAGCTATAATTTTCCAGTAGTCATGTATGGATGTAAGAGTTGAACTATAAAGAAAGCTGAGCACCAAAAATTTGATGCTTTTGAACTGTGGTGTTGGAGAAGACTCTTGAGAGTCCCTTGGACTGCAAGGAAATCCAATCAGTTCATCCTAAAGGAGATCAGTCCTGGGTGTTCATTGAAAGGACTGATATTGAAGCTGAAACTCCAGTACTTTAGCCACCTGATGCGAAGAGCTGACTCATTGGAAAAGACCCTGATGCTGGGAAAGATTGAGGGCAGGAGGAGAAGGGGATGACCGAGGATGAGATGGTAGGATGGCATCACCAACTCAATGGACATGAGTTTGAGTAAACTCTGGGAGTTGTTGATGGACAGGGAGGCCTGACATGCTTCAGTCCATGGGGTTGCAAAGAGTCAGACACAACTGAGCAACTGAGATGAACTGAACTGTCATTTTTTATTCCTTATATTGAAATCTTCACGTTTGAGTAATAGAAGTTCCTTTTCTAGACATTATAGGTTTGCTTTGTCAGAGACAGCTCAGATTGAGTTTCTGGGTATGTCTGCAGGTAATGTGCTTGGGTAGGGAGACTTGTCATTATGGACTACTTGTGGGCAAAGCAACTGCAATAGTTCTGAGGCTGGAGATGAGGGTGTGCTAGAGGATGGGAAAAGTTGGACAGGACTGCTGACTTGTTCCCTACCCACGTGGGACTATAGGATGAGCCCATGATTATCTAACTTCTCTGAACAAGCTTACTAGATGGTTGAGTCTAGGTTCTCTCCTGAGTTGAAAATGTGGCTATGATTAAGATTCCCTGCCCTGGCAGGGCAGCAGAGCAGTGCCCAAATTCTGTACAGTCCTTTGTTAGGAGGCCCAAAGCAGGTTTGACGGTATACTGAACTCCCTGGTCAGGTGAGGCCACCAGGTTTGCTCTGCTCTATGGGCTGTGTAATCTGTTCAAGTGACACTTAGCACCACTAAATAGTTTTCCCAGCTTCCCATGTGCTACAATGTTAGGTACCCTGGTTAGACAGACTCAAAGCTGTATTCAGAGATGAGCAGAGATACAAGTTAAATTCCTTACCTGGGCATAGCTGAAGAAGCACTTCCAAAACTAGTAAAGCTCTTTGTTTGTTGTCTTAACTCAAGTTGATCCACATTCAAATTTCCCTGATCAAACAGTGTCACTGACTTTGCTATGTGAACTATCAGCTCAGTCTGCCCTCTCTCAGCTTGTCCCCTGCTGGGCCAGTGCAGCTTCCAAGAGTTGATAACAGCCCTTCTGGTCAGATGGGGTGGGAAATATCTTTCCAGAGTGGATAGGGCTATGACTCACCTTCCTTGCCTGAATGGAAAGGGAAGGGTCCACTCTAGGCTACTCTCAATTCTCCAGCTAGCCTCTCTGGTTGGGAGATGGGCTGGGAACTACCTTCAACCTAGGCTATGAATTAATCCCCTTGATTGTGCCTAGCACAGGAGCCTAGTACCAGGGAGCCTCCACTGGTACTGGTTTTTCTCAGGGAGATAATAGCCTGCCTATTCCTTGGCTCAAGTGCCACTGAGCTGAACCAGGAGTGGCCACCAGCCCTTCTGGTCAAATGAGACCAGAAGTCACTCTCCATAGTGGGTGGAGCTATATAACTCAACACATCTCCTTACATTGGCCAACCAGGCTCCAGGACCAGAAAAATTTGTCTGAGGATCTAAACTAGGTAGATCTAGACCTGTCAAGTTTCCTGATGAGAGTGTAACCTTGACTTGGTTCTGCAGATGAGCAAAGCTGCTGGTCCTACTTGAGCACTGCAGGTAGGAACTATGTACTCCTTGCTGCAAGCCTTCTTACTTTCTTCATCACAGTAGGATTTCAACTGACTGGAATCCACAGATTCACCTGCAATTGCTGTGATGCAAGATCAGAGTAGAGGCTCCCACAAAGTAACTCACAATGATAAGAGAGACTGGTTGTTTCACCTGGGTAATTTTTTCCCACTGGAACCAGAGGATCTGTGTTGTTTTGCACTGTCAGGGAGAGGGGAATCATGGTCAAGCATAGTAACTTCCCTTACCTTTCAAACACAGTCTGTTTAGGTCTCTGTGATGCAGAGGTGCTTCAGTTTTACCCTTATTTTCAAAGATTCTGTTTGGAGCAAAGTGAAGGAAAACTTATGTCACCATTTGGTGATATCACTCTACATTAATTTTTTTTCCCTGTATTCCAGAAATAGTGTCGGAGAAGGCAATGGCACCCCATTCCAGTGCTCTTGCCTGGAAAATCCCATGGACGGGGAGCCAGGTAGGCTGCAGTCCATGGGGTTTCTTAGAGTCAGACACGATTGAGCGACTTCACTTTCACTTTCATGCATTGGAGAAGGAAATGGCAACCCACTCCAGAGTGTTCTTGCCTGGGGAATCCCAGGAATGGGAGAGTCTGGTGGGCTGCTGTCTATAGGGTCACACAGAGTAGGACATGACTAAAGTGACTTAGCAGCAGCAGCAGCAGCAGAAATAGTGTGCACTTCCCTAGTGGCTCAGATGGTAAACCATCTGCCTGCAATGCGGGAGACCTGGCTTTGATGCCTGGGTCAGGAAGGTCCCCTGGAGAAGAAAATGGCAACTCAATCCAGTATTCTTGCCTGGAGAATTCCATGGACAGAGGAGCCTGATGGGCCACAGTGCATGGGGTACTAAAGAGTCAGACATGACTGAGGAACTAACACACACACAAACATAGTGTAGAAAAGAATAATGGTGTCTGAAGTGAAATTCTGTTTGTTCTTTCCACATAGTGTAAATGCTCTCATTTTGGGGTAGTTGGCAAGAGCTCAACTGAGTTGGTTATAGTGCATACACCTCTGGTTAAACTAACTCTCAGATATATACCTTGGACCTTGACAGTATTTAGATTGGAAAGCAGGCAGTATTTCTCCATGCTTTTGCTTTATATTTAGCTTTATTTGGGGAAAAAAAAATTCCTTCTCCTTTTTTCAGTTATTTAAATGGTCTAATTAAATTGACCAAAAAAATTAATAGGAGAAAAAAATTGAATTATATATGTATAGTATATAATTTAATTACATATATGTATATATGAAAGCGAACAAAGTGACAAACTAAAGCGTTAGTCACTTAGTTGTGTTGGACTCTTTGCAATCCCATGGACCTTTGCCCCCCAGGCTCCTCTGTCCCAGGAATTCTCTGGGCAAGAACACCAGAATGGGTAGCCATTCTCTTCTCTAGGTGATCTTCCTGACCCAGGGATTGAACCCAGGTCTCCTTCATTGCATGCAGACTCTTTACTGTCTGACCCATCATGGAAGCCCATGTATATATGAGATTCCCTTAAAATATTAAACTGAAAGGCAAGACAGGCAGTTGAGTCTTATATGCCATCCTGAGTTTGGGAGAGGTAGGGGCCTGGGACTAGAAAGGGAAGGAGAGTAGTTCAGAGGACAATAAGAAGAGCAATTGTTGTCTTCAGCCTCTAAGTTGTGTCCAGCTCTTTGCAACCCCATGGACTGCAGCACTCCAGGTTTCCCTGTCCTTCACTGTCTCCTGGAGTTTGCTCAAATTCATGTCCATTGAATCAGTTATGCCATCCAATTATCTCATCCTCTGTTGCCTGGTTCTTCTGCTCTCAGCCTTTCCCAGAGCAAGTGTTTGGTAATTAGGTGGTTGTCCTCCGAATTAGATAGGTCATTCAGATTAAAATTATATTTGGTGATAGCTCTCTCTCTGAACCAGGCCCCAGTCTAAATTTTTAAGAGAGAGGTAAATGTTTTTCTTTGAATCTGCTGTGTGCCTTCAACTTTAAATAACCCATAAGCTGAAGTGGCATAGTTTAGCATCAGGTAGTCTGATCTTATTTGACTGCATCACTGGAAGGGTCTAGGAATCCAAGCACGGTAATCATCTGATAATGTGAAGATTGAGTATATTATTCTATTTTTAACTCTTCCTTGAATTCTAATTATTTTATAAGTTTCTGAGTTGTAAAGGATAAAAATATTTGAAATTTTAATGGCAGTTTCTTGTGCTCAAGGCACTATGTGATTTCAATTTTCCCTAACTGTCCAGTTATTAGACTCTTTTGATTTCTCTTTATCCAAATTCCTTTTCCAATTGTAGACACATTCCTCAACCTATCTACATCCTAAATATGTTTTTCCTCAGATGTTGCTACCCTAACTCTCTACTTAGGGAACTCTAGCAATTTTCTATAATTCATTTCATTGAGGTTCCCTTACATTCACCAATCTTCAGTAGTACTGTAGAAAATATGGTTGGATGGTTGGTTGTTTATTCCACAGAGGCAAAGGCCTACCACATTCTTTTGCATGCTAAACATCATCTGGAGTTTACCTTTATAATTAAAACTGACAGTTCATTGCTAAACATTACACTAATGTTTAGCATAACCACAAAAATCTTACTTTTCTATTTTCTGTCATCAAGTCATAAGACCTCTAAGTACAAGGATTGTTATGTGCATACATTGAAAACTTCGCATAACTGAAACAAAGGTAATCCAGTTTACATAAAACCTTTTGGTTATTTTCTTTGTAGAACTGAATCAATTTAAACAAAAAAAAGTAACCTAAACTTATTTTATTAACATATAGAACGGTGTAAGTATTCTCATGAGCAACTACATTTTCTAAGACTATAACTCAGCTTTAGTAATTTTGTTTCGTCTTAGTTCAAAAGCACTCCAACAAAATAGCTTCAAAAGGTTTGATTTTTTTTTTTAATGCTTGCTTGTTATGGACACAGATGAAAAATATATTAGAAGTAAACAATCAAGTTTTGAACATCTGATTCAGGAATATTGCCATAAATTCATGGAATTAAAAGATCAGTTTAGGTAATGAAGTTTACTATCCTATCTGAAGTCAGGAAGGTTCAAATATTGAAATCAATTTTATCCACAAGACATAGAGATACTCTCTTGACTAACTTATTGCTCTAAATTATTCATTAATTCGATTTTAAACTGATAATTTTTACTCAAGAGATCATTTTAAATACAGAACTGGAAAAAACTTCATCTGTATCTTATTGTTTAGCTTTACAACTTAAAAATTAGTATTTGTCATGGTACTTTCAATAAGCAACGAACTATAATTTACAGTAAAAGTATACAATATCATTAGCTAGTGATATAGTACATTAAGTGTCATTAAGCTTCCACGACATTTCCTAAACTCAATTAAATTGGATTTAGTTAATGAACACTGACCTCTCTCTCATATAGTTTTATTCATAAGTTTTCAGTATTATTTAATATGATATTTAACAAAATCTTTGAGTTTATGAGTTATTTATGTAACAGTATTCCAAATATTCACATTTTAGAAAATATAGCAATATGAATATGTCTAATTAGAAAACTGGTCATTTTTGCACTGCTCTGCCATCTTCGCCCTCCCTTACAGCCTTATATAACAAATATAAAATTTTAACCATCTGGTACATATAATTCCATGTATGTACACAACCTCATCTATTTATCCTAGCTCAAATACAACATTTAAGTTTTTTGTGTGTAGTTGGCGACATGATTTATTATTGGTTATACATACTCACAAATCTGCAACTTGTTACTTTTATTTAAATATATACATTTAACATGTCTAAATAATATCTACATGGACCTACTCATTTCTTTTATATTTCTACTTGGTATACATATATATTGCACATTGTTCATACTCAGTGCTCAGTCATGTTTGAACTTTGCAACCCCATGGACTGTAGTTTGCTAGATCCCTCTGTCCATGAATTTCCCAGGCAAGAATACTAGAGTGGGTTGCATTTCTTCCTCCAGGGGATCTTCCCAACCCAGGGATCGAAGCTGTATCCTCTGTGTCTCTTGTATTGGCAAGTGGATTCTTTACCACTGAACCACTTGGGAAGCCCAATATTACACATAAATGATATCAATTAACATGTTTAGTTAATCATAAACACCCATAGAAAACATTTCATAGAAAATTATGTGTATGCACACAAATATACAAAATTTGTCTTGGTGCTCAAAAATTCTCTTGGTATTTCCATTATATATTTTACATTATAGTATTAAGATGGTAGTTGAAGCTCCAGGTATAATATTGAAATTCTAAAACAAAGAAGGAGAAGGCAAGGTACCAGCTTATCATTCCCTTTAATCAGGATGGGGAATAAATGCTGCATATTTCTAATTTCCTCCATTCAGAATTGTATCAAATGGTGATCTACACATGTAAAGAAGGTAGACAAAGAGAACTCTTCCACCCTCCAGTCTCTATTGTAAAGAAAGCAACAGACAAGGATGAGCATATTTGTTTGGTTAACCAAAGAAACTCACACTTCTCATCATCTTCCTCTTTTGGAAAATGTGAATAGCTCTTGCTTATTAGTATGTTCTAGCATCTGTCTCAATTTTTATTTATGATGATGGTGTCAATGACTATGCTGAGTGTTTCTTTTAGGCCACCATGTGCTAAGAACAACTTACACGTCATCTAAACTATACTTGGTCTTAACAAGATACCGGCATCCCCATTTTGGAGATGAGGTATACAAGGCCCAGACTTGTTAAATTCCTCACCTAATACAGAGAAAATGAAAATAACTGTGATTCAATTACCAGTCATCCTTAAAATTTTCAAAGATTAGAGTATAAAGGTGGTGACTGCAGCCATGAAATTAAAAGATGCTTGCTCCTTGGATGAAAAGCTGTTACAAAACTAGAGAGCATATTAAAAAACAGAAACATCACTTTTGCAGCAAAGGTCCATCTAGTCAAATCTATGGTTTTCCAGATATATATGTGAGAGTTTCCATGTATGTATATGAGAGTTTGACTGTAAAGAAGGGTGAAAGCCGAAGAATTGGTAGTTTCAAACTGTGGTGCTGGAGAAGACTCTTGAGAGTCCCTTGGACCATAAGGAGATCAAATCAATCAATCCTAAAGAAAATCAATCCTATCCTGAATATTTATTGGAAGAACTGATGCTGAAGCTCCAATACTTTGGCCACCTGATACGAAGAGTCAACTCAGGTGAAAAGACTCTGATGCTGGGAAATACTGAAGGCAGGAGGAGGAGGAGGAAACAGTGGATGAGATGGTTGAATTGCATCATAGCCTCAAAAGACATGAGTTTGAGCAAATTCTAGGAGCTAGTGAAGGACGGGAAGCCTGGCGGGCTGCAGTCTATGAGGTCACAAAGAGTGGGACACAACTGAGTGACTGAACAAGAGTATAGTGTACTGCTTTTATAGCAGTAATTCAGTGAAGTTTTTTTCTTTTAAAGAAACATAATATTTGTAATCCAGACATGTTAAATACCATACTCAATTCATAGAGACTTTAAGTGAGCATCTATTGTGATTCATTTACCAGTTGATCTGACAGAAAAGACTAGGTAAATGGAATACATATAGTCAAACATATTACAGTATCTTTGACTTCATGCAATTGACAATACAATTAATCATTGACTTATTACAATTTTATAATTTATATCATCTTCATCAGCAGAATTGTCAGATATTAATATGTATTTGCTGTAATAATTTTAACTGAATATGTGAATGCTGATGCAAAAAGTTTTTAAGTCATTGTTCTTCAATATTAAAGGAAAAGCTAAGTCCAGTGTTGAATTTATTTTAACTTATAAACATGTTTATTTTAGTGATAATAGATACTACCATCAATGGCAACAAGTTACACCTCAGATATGCCATCAAAAACAGAATGTCAATTACAGCTTAGTTAGACAATTATTTTCAAATGCTTCCATCACTTCCGTTTGTAATATTAATCACAGAGATAAGATTGAAGTATTGAAGCCTTAGTTGCTAAGTCATATCTGCCTCTTTGTTACCTCATGGAGCTTGCCAAGCTCCTTGTCCAAGAGATTTTCCAGGCTAGAGTACTGTGGTGGGTAGCCGTTCCCTTCTCCAGAGGATCTTCCCAACCCAGTGATCCAACCCATGTCTCCTGCATTGTAGACCAATTCTTTACTGTCTGAGCCACCAGGGAAGCCTATGATAACATTAAGAGTACTCAATACTATTAGTAGTAGTCATGATATTACTACTAATAATAATATTGAGTTTCTTTATTTGCTTTGATAATGATTCTAGTTTAAAATATCTACAACAGGGAATTCCAATTTTAAATTTTAGCTTTTCCAAAATACGTCATCTCTTCTTGTTATTGGAAGGATGCTGAATTTGAGAGCCATCTTTATAACTCTTTGCATTGATTATCCTCTTCAGAGATTCTCTAATGTGCAGCATAAGTGAATTTAGTTTACTCACACTGTGTAATCAAAACCCTATGGTGATATGAGCTCTTGTTGTTATGCTCTTGTGGCAGTATACATGAATATTTCTCAAGGAAAATGTTTGTACCATTTCATATTCTTCTTTGAGATGATTCTAAGATTAGTAAACTATTTTTGTTGGAGTTACTGCATTCTCATAACAGGTATTTTGTTTGTGCAATATAGGAACAATAAATGGTAAAATTATTGTTAAAATTAATTTTCTTAAAGAAATTAACTGTCAGAGGTAATTCTCCAAGATTAAAAAGTTTTTTTAAGAAATAATGATCATGTGCTTTCACCCTGGTGATGTATTAAACCTTAATGGGTAGAGAAACAGAAAACAAACAACCTGAGTGTCTACACTTTGCAAATAAGCATCTATAGCACGATTGGCAAACTTTTTTGGTGGCCAGATAGCAGATATTTTTGTCCATGTTGGTTCTATGGTCTCTGCCTTAATTAGTCAACTCTGTTTTTGTGGTACAAAAGCAGCCAATGGCAGTGGGTGAAATTGAGTTATAATAAAACTTACTTTAAAAAAAAGCAAAAGCACACAAACTGTGAACTGACTTTGGTTCAGGGCCATAGTTTGCCAGTCTTTAATGTAGATGGTCTGCTTCACTTTCCATCCATAGGGAAGTACTGGTTACATAGTAACTTGGACCAGAACACTGGGTAACTATGTACCCTGCAATGAATCAATGTTTATTGATTCATTTGAGTAACATAGGCTCTCTCTTAAATGACTCAACCTCATCTCTATGCCTGTTTTACTTTACTATTGTCTTTCAAATCACCTTTTCAGAGGGAAATTTTCATTTAATGAGAATAAAGTACAATGGGAGTTGGAATGACTTTCTTTCTCCAGGTTGTTACATATCAGTCTGGGTGTGGAAGCAAGCATATTCTTTTCTTGTTCCACACTTTTCTGAACAAGTCTGAAAGGGTCTTTGAAAAGTTAAAATGTTAGCTACTTAATTGTATCCAACTCTTTGCAATTCTATAGACTGTAGCCTGCCAGGCACCTCTTTCTATGGAATTTTCCAGGCAAAAATACTGGAGTAGGTTGAGGTTTTCTTCTCTAGAAATCTTCCCGACCCATGCATCTTACCCATGTCTCCTGCTTGGCAGGTAAATTCTTTACCATTGAGCCATCTGGGTAAAACTAGTAACCCCCCCCCTTTTTTTTTTTCAACTAATTCCATCTTTTGACATGGTTTCAGAAAAACATTCTCCATTGTATTTCTAGATTTCAACTGTATCAAGAAATAACATATATGAATACATATAATTTAAAATCAAGGACTACAAACAGGAAAGAATTTTTGACATTCATCTTTTCCATATTCTTATATTCATTTAAAGAAAAGAACAAAACTCAATGAATTATTTTCATGAAGGCAGCAAAGAGTTAAAAATTATACCCAAACATGTTACCTATAAGCCAGTAAAATTTCCAGATTTGCCAATTTAGTGATAATTTTTGCTATTTTAAAAATACAATTCCTCTCAAATAAATACCTAAAATATCATGCATTAATACAGGAAAGAAAATGTGTCTTAAAATGCAGTTCAGTTTCAATTTATACTAGCAAAGGGTATTGTGTTTCTTATTCAATATTCATGAAATTTGCTAAATTTTATCTGATTGTTCTCCAGACTAATACAGTTTTGAGTTGTTGGTGATAATAGAGGTTAACTATGTATGACCCCTTGCTTCTAAGCCTTAATTTTTCATTTCAAAATCACTTCCTTTGAGGTTTCCATTTTAAAAGAGTGAAGAAATTTATTATCACAGAACAGACAATTTTAAATGTTCTTAATCCTCCGTATGACACATACGTTTATTGATCTCGTAGGATTTTTTTCAGAGAAATTACTTTTTTTTTTTAAATGAGGAGTCAGACACAGTTAAAATTTCAGTGTGTAGAAAGCCCTCCTCAAGGCTTGAAGGATGCATGCAATTATGCTAATGGAGCATCAAGTTCCTGTTCCTAAGAAAAAGTTTAAGAGATATCTCAAGCTGGAATAAGATGACCTCTCCAGAATAAAAACTGAGGATTTTTTTTTTATCATATTTCCCAAAGTAATTAGTAAGGTTGGCAAATCTCATGAATGTGATTTAAACCAAATGATACAGTGAATTCTACTCCAATAAATCTTCATATATTCTTCAACAGAATGGAATATATTGCTTATATGCTCCAGTGTGTAATATAAAGGAGAGTACCATATGGTGCCTTGCTGGAAATAGTCTCCAGTGAGCTCCAATAATAGTCAACAGAGTGGGCAGAGGTTATTTATTGTAGTAGCAAACATTTAGGGATTTTCCCTTCTAGCTGGAAGGTAGCATTTAGAGGATTTGAAATCTGTCTAAGTGCCTCATTTTATTGTCTTCTTTATAAAACATTGTCAGTTTATTATGGTAACAGTGGTCAAGGTTTTTTGTTTGTTTTCAAATAAGAATTAAGAACAAAGTCACTATGTAAATCACTGATTGATGGCGGAAAATGTACAAAATAAAAGCATCTTTTCATTCTCACTTCACCAGACTGTTTTACAGGCTTAAGAACAATTAGTGAAAGGAGTTGGGGAGGTTTAGAACAATTATCTATGATTCAGTTTCAAGTCAATAATTCAATCCTATGATTATCTATGGATCCATTTCAAATTGATTCGATCAATAGATATTCTATTTACATATAATTTCTATCAACTATGTTGTCCATATTCTATGTGCAAGAAAAACTGAAAGTTACCAGTTAGGCAACAGGTGTGGAGGGGTTTTATATATATATACACATATATATGCGTGCTCAGTCATGTCCGACTCTTTGTGACTCCACGGACTGTAGGCTCCACCAGGCTCTTCTGTTCATGGAGTTTTCCAGGCAAGAATACTAGAGTATGTTGCCATTTACTCCTCCAGGGTATCTTCCCAACCCAGGTACTGAACTTGTGTCTCTTGTGTCTCTGCATTAGCAGGTGAATTCTTTTCCGCTGAGCCACCTGGGAAGCCCAGTACATATACACCTCCATGCAAACTTGCTTCAGGCACTCCCCTTGTAATCTTTCCATTACTTTCTTCTATTGTCTTCTGTAAATAACCACTTCAAATAAATTCAGTTTATCCAGTAATATCCAACTTTATAAATATTCAGTAAAGGCCTTTGAGGGTTTGATTTGTTAATGAATTACATCACTACAATCACTGCTACACTAAACATTATTAAACATGATCACTCATTCTCTCACCAATTGGTTTAAGGTGGAAGGTAGAAGAAAGAGAAGGGGGAAATGAGGCATTGAAATGTAAATGTGAAGAGACAAGACATAATTTCTTTATACCTAAAAATGTGTACTCACTTCAAATTGCTATTATTTTAGATATCATTTATAAGGAAGACAATGAAAACATGGGATAAATTATGTGTTTTGCTTTAAGCAGGTAATATTATTGATTTATCTAAAGTGGTTTTAAGACGCCTAAGTAAGAAAGTTTGTATGTACCTGACCTGTTAACATCTTCTCTAATCAACTGATATCTATCATTTCAAAAGTAGTTGTGAGTTGTTTAAAAAGATAACAGAACAAGAAGTCCCTAACAAAAGCAAGAATTCACATTGTGGAGCTGAAAGTATACCTGAAAGTTAATTGTTTTTAGAGATTTCTCAAGAAGCTATTACTTTAACATTTTTATTATAGAAATCATTATAGTAACAAACTTAAAAATCTTAGTTTTAACTGTAAAATGAAAATATTGTGTTACATATATTTTAAAATAATTAAACAAAACAGTACATCAGCACATGTTAAACACTCAACAAATATTACAGTTATTTTTTGTTACACAGTTCAAAGTGCTGTTAGGATTTCAATTAGTTAACAAAAGTTTAAAAATTATGAAAAAGGAGGATCAGGGAGGAATCTTCAGGGAGAAGTTATCCGAGGAAAAGTATACTAATAGAGGTGACTATGACCATTTTAATAGGTGTATATGCTAGAATACTATTTTTAAAACTCCTCACAATATGCAAGTTAAATTGGCATTTCAGATCCTCATTTTAAACATATGTCAGTCACTTGTATAATAAAAAATTGAAAACTATGGAACTTAACACTCAAATATTATAGCTATGCATAATTGAGTACATTCTTTATACTCTCTATAACTGTTAAGTCCAAACTCCGGGTCCCAAGCCCCTGAAGAGACCAAGTCCACACAGCAATGCAAAAGCATAAAGGGGTTTAATGCTAGCCGGGCTAGGGCGCAAGTCTCATCCAAGAAGTGGAATCCGACAAGAGCCCTGCGCTCCAGATCACAGTTGCTTTTATACAGGCAGTTCTTTGTTACAGCGCTGGCAGTCAATGTTTGGTCAGTTTAAACTGCGCATCTGCCCTGGATGGTCTATCTCTTGGCGCGCGCGACTTTCCTGGCTTGTGGGGGGAGGTATGAGGTGAGGGTGTGGGAGGTCGCTGGAACTAGGGGAGGCTGTATCTCACAGCAGCCTGTCACAGAGTAAGGTACGGGGAGATGTGAGGATGCGGGAGGTCTCCGCAGCTAGGGCCTGCTGTATCTCCCAGCAGCCTGTCACAGAAGCTGTTTTGTTTACACACCACAATAACATAGGAGGGACAATAATTGTGTCAGTTACTGTTCAAGTCAAGGCACATTTCTTCCCTATTATTCAGGGGTCTGTTTTAAGAGCAATCCATTTCTCCCATGATATGTTTGACTGCTGAAATTACCAGACACAAGGAAAAACTAGACTAGGTAGTGGCAGGTTTAATGCTATGTAACCAAATATTCTTTCTTTTAACTAATTTTTAATCTTGGGAGAGGTGACTTGAGAAGAGGTGCCAGTTCTAACCCAATAACTGTTTCAGGACTACCTGTCACTTTTCCAATAGTAGTAATAATAATAATAATTCTAATAGAACAATTACCATTTACTACTGCTTGCAGTGCTAATCTCTTCTGCATACAATTTTTCATTTAATCTTCACAGTATGTTGAGTTAGATATGATCATCACTACTTTACTAATGAGGATCCTCGGGCTTATAAAAATTAAGCATCTTACTCATGTCCCATAGCGGGTAACTGGTAAAGTTAGAATTAAAATTCAAGTCTGTCTGTCAAAAAGCCTGTGTTTTTTCCTTGGTGTTATGCTACAATGGCTGCAAAATACTCTGAGTTGTGCAGAATAGAAAATGATGCTGCTTCTTTTCTTCTCTAACAGTAAGAAGACAACCACAGACGATTATTAAAACAAGCACAAGCTAGTGTAGGAAGCTGTTTATTATTCTCTTCCATTTTATTTCACTGGAAGCTTTCAGATTTGTGTTAAGAAATAAAGGGATCAATATTTTTCTTTCTCATAGCTCGTGTTCATGTGATTAAAATGTAAGGAATTTACTAAAGTATAAAATATAAGCATCAAACTTGTAACACATTATAAAAAAACTAATGTTAAGAGAGAACACATTCCAAATCTAACTAAAATTTTAAAGTAAAACAAGGAAATAAGCAAACAAAAAATTAAATTTAGCTATGAATCCATAGTATGCTTTGCTCATCCAATATATAATTCTGATTGGTTGTAAAATTTCTTACAAACTAGTTAGCTTTTATGCTCTTGAAAATGAAGCAGTAAGGACTGAAATTACAGAAAGAAAAATTTTTAACTTAAAAAATTGAAGTTCAATTTTATAATGTCATTAATGATAATAGCTATTGTATAATCATTTTTATCTGCTATCATTTTCTTATAAAATATTTTTAATATCCACCACACTAATATATTTTAAACCAAAAATATTCAACACATTTACAAATTTTTGTTGGTGATGCTTATAATAATATGCACTTCCCAGGTAGCTCAGATGGTAAAGAATCTGCCTGCAACGTGAGAGACCTGGGTTTGATCTCTGCATTGGGAAGATCCTCTGGAGAAGGAAATGACTGTCTACTTCAGTATTCTGGCCTGTAAAATTCCTGGAGTTGCAAAGAGTTGGACATGACTGAGCAAATTTCACTTTTACTTTTCACTTTCATAGCACTATAGCAAAATAGGTTTGCTTTATTTCTAATAATACTTTCTTTCAAAATATTTCAGATATTTTTAAAATCCATTTTTCTTTGACCTATCTAGAACAGAGAAATACAAAGGTTTAAATACTACCCTCACAGTGGAGGGGCAAAGGTGAGAAATAAATCTTATTTAGTCTAGTTAGTATTTTTAAATCCTTTTATCTACTAAAAAATAATTTATAACTAAAGGATTACTCTCAATAACTTTAGGATCAAGCACATGCCATCAGCCTATTTTAAATTAAAAAAAATTAATTTCTATATTTGTTAGTCACTTTTCCTTTATCTCCTCTGTATTTTTAAAGTCTTTGTTAAAAAGAAAAACAAAAATCATTCTATTTATATATAACCCAAGTTACTTTCATTTTATTTCTGAATTCGATTTTTGGGGTAATCAACCTTGACAGAAATGTAATATAATTTCTTTGAATCAAAATGTCAGTGTTTGATTATACATATCACAGATTATGTACATGTTTGTGTACATTAGAATTCTCATATAATTTTATGCAAAAAGGAAAAGTTAGGGTAATATAAATTAAGATACATTTTATACTTGGAGTTGGACATTCCATTTCAGACACTATAGGTATAAATATCACTATGATCATTGTCCTAATTTTAACCTAACTTGTGGCTCCCCTTGGAACTCTTACTGCCTGATAAGTCAGGATGAAGGCAATTCATATGTGTTGGTCTCTTTTTAAATTATATACTTTAAAAGAATAAATATTGCTAATTGGGGATAAAAGAGTAATTATTTCATAATCTCAATAAACATATATTTGTATGACTAAAAACATGATGTTAAATCTGTGCATTAAATTTTTAATTCATCAACATTTAGGAAATAATTAATGAATATATGCTATAAGAGATGACAAATTTAGATTACCTATATAGCCACTCCGGAGAAGGCAATGGCACCCCACTCCAGTACTCTTGCCTGGAAAATCCCATAGATGGAGGAGCCTGGTAGGCTGTAGTCTATGGGGTCTCAAAGAGTCTGACACGACTGAGAGACTTCACTCTCACTTTTCACTTTCATGCATTGGAGAAGGAAATGGCAACCCACTCCAATATTCTTTCCTGCATAATGTCAGGGATGGGGAGCCTGGTGGGCTGCCGTCTCTGGGGTCGCACAGAGTCAGACACTACTGAAGCGGCTTAGCAGCAGCAGCATATAAGAACTCACTTCCAATGGTTTGGGGGGGGAAGGATTCTGAGCATAAAATGATACGTTACCATTTGGATGTGAATTATAATTCCTCTGGAGAAAAAATGGAAGTAATGTGTCAATAAAAATAAGTGCAACCCAATTCCTGAAAGTGAACACCTGTGGGAAAAGACATATGTGATATTGTGACTTATGATAAGAAATATGTATTTGGCCTTCATTCCCATTTCTGTCACAGAGCTCCTGAAGCTCCTTGAATCTAAGAGATGACAACAGTAAAGGTGTCTCTTGTTATCTTAATGAGGAGACTTTTGTACCCCACCTAGGGATAGGGTGTTAATGACAGGAGAATCAATCACTTGATTAGGAAATTTTAGTCCCATTCTCCTCAGCTCAGGGTACAGGAGAGGAGTTGAAATGTGGATTAATCTCTAATAGCCAATGAATTGATCAATCCTGTTTATGTAGTGGGAGATTTCCAGGTGGCTGAGTTCACTTCAGTCTCTCAGTCATATCTGACTCTTTGAGACCCCGTGAATTGCAGGACGCCAGGCTTCCCTGTCCATCACCAACTTCTAGACTACACCCAAACCCATGTCCATCGAGTCAGTGATGCCATCCAGCCATCTCATCCTCTGTCGTCCCCTTCTCCTCCCGCCCTCAATCCTTCCCAGTATCAGGGTCTTTTCAAATGAGTCAACTCTTCCTATGAGGTGGCAACGTCAACAATCAGTCCTTCCAATGAACACCCAGGACTGATCTCCTTTAGGATGGACTGGTTGGATTGCCTTGCAGTCCAAGGGACTCTCAAGAGTCTTCTCCTACACCACAGTTCAAAAGCATCAATTCTTCAGTGCTCAGCTTTCTTCACTGTCCAACTCTCACATCAATACATGACTACTGGAAAAACCATAGCCTTGACTAGATGGACCTTTGTTGACAAAGTAAATGTCTCTGCTTTTAAATACGCTATCTAAGTTGGTCATAAGTTTCCTTCCAAGGAGTAAACGTCTTTCAATTTCATGGCTGCAGTCACCATCTGCAGTGATTTTGGAGCCCCCCAAAATAAAGTCTGACACTGTTTCACTGTTTCCCCATCTATTTCCCATGAAGTGATGGCACCAGATGCCATGATCTTAGTTTTCTAAATGTTGAGCTTTAAGCCAACATTTTCACTCTCCTCTTTCACTTTCATCAAGAGGCTTTTTAGTTTCTCTTCACTTTCTGCCATAAGGATGGTGTCATCTGCATATCTGAGGTTATTGATATTTCTCCCAGCAACCTTGATTCCAGCTTGTGCTTCATCCAGCCCAGCATTTCTCATGATGTACTCTGCATAGAAGTTAAATAAGCAGGGTGACAATATACAGCTTTGACATACTCCTTTTCCTATCTGAAATCAGTCTGTTGTTCCATGTCCAGTTCTAACTGTTGCTTCCTAACCTGTTTACAGGTTTCTCAAGAGACAGATCAGATGATCTTGTATTTCCATCTCTTTAAGAATTTTTCACAGAGTGGCTCATTGGTGAAGAATTTATCTGCCAATGCAGAAAATGCAAGAGATGCTGGTTCAATTCCTGGATCAAGAAAATCCCCTGAAGCAGATAATGGCAACCCATTCCAGTATTCTTGCTTGGAGAATCCCATGAACAGAGGAGCCTGGTGGGCTACAGTCCACAGGGTTGCAGAATTAGACATGACTTAGCACCTGAGCACACATACATATAGGTAATCAAAACATCAATGATGATGTGTCTTTGAAAATCCACATAAAGGAAAGCCCTCTAAGATAAAAGCTTCTGAATGTTTTCAGTCATATCCTTTTGTCATTTTACCATGTATCAGATGTATGGGGTTAAGATTAATGATAATCAGTGGTTTTTCCATCAAGCATATGGAACAGAGTTTAATTATTGCCCTCCCCTGGACCTGAGTGCTGGTAATTTATCAGACTAAAGATGCATTTTAGGAATTTAGGACAATGGAGCAAGATGTTTACTGAAAACAAGACCGAAGTCTCAGAGTTCTACACTGACTGCCCAGTAATTTCTACCTCACTACCATATTCTTTACAATAGCTACAATGAGTTTCTTGAAGTATTTGGAAATTTATAAACTTGAAGAGTAGTGTAAGTGATGTAGACTTCTAGAGCTAAGCAATTTTTCCTAATCCATTTTCCAAATATATTACACAAAATGGCAAAATTAGAAAATTTTAAAGAATGATGTTTTGTTGTTGTTGTTGTTGTTTAGTCACTAAATCAGGTTAGACTTTGCAACCCCATGGACTGGAGCCTGCCCAGTTCCTCCTTTGTCCATGGGATTTCCCATGCAAGAATTCTGGAGTCGGTTGCCATTTCCTTCTCAAGGGGACCTCCAAAAGAATAATGTGCACCATTACAGATTTACCCATATCCTGTAGATAGTTGTTCATATTTTAGGAATTTTCTGGTAGTCCAGTGGGCTTCTGAGGTAGCACTAGTGGTAGCAAACATGCCTGCCAATGCAAGAGACTTAGAGATGCAAGTTCGATCCCTAGATGAGGAAGGTCCTCTGGAGGAGGGCATGGCAACCCACTCTAGTATTCTTGCCTGGAGAATCCCATGAACAGAGCAGCCAGGTGGGCTACAGTCCATGGAGTTGCAAACAGTCAAACACAACTCAAGTGACTCAGCATGCACAGTACATAGCACAGTGTTCCAAAGAATAAACCTGGCTCTAAGTTTTGGTTTCCCAAAGAAAACTGTGAGCATATATTTTAATGAAACTTCTGAATATCAGTTTTCTAAATTTGTAAGTGATAGATTACAGGGAAATTTATTAATGAAATAGTTGCTAAAAAGATACCAATGGGAACACAATTCTAAGAATTGGTATAGTTGGCCTCATCATTACCATTCATTATAAAACAAAAATAGCTTAATTCTATGGTATGTAGTGGCCTGCTGTGTTTATCAATGATTAGAATTCAATATTTTTGGTAAATATTTTCTGTATTTATAATGTTCGTTGTATTATGAGTAAATGTTACTTACTGCAGCTACTAAAAGTCAAAGAAAATAGCACTTAAAATAAAACTCCTAAAGATTTACCTGAAGTCGACATTTCTGAGTAGAAACATGTAATTGACAAATTAATTACAGATTGATGCAATCTGAGAAATAGCAGAGAAAGTAATAACAAAGGAAGTCCAAACATAATATTAAATCAAATGTTTACAATTCTATGACCAAATACCTTCTGGATTTTACTTACTAGTTTGGATATTTGCCAAACATTTATGCTTTGCATAATAAGGAAAAACTGATAAAATGCTGTGCTTTTACCTAAATATAATATATTAATTTATTTTGTGCAATCTGTTTTCATCATTTTTGTATCTAGTTTGTAACATTTTTATTTTTCTCTATATAGAATTTGTTGGCAATACAATTAATTCATAGTCAAGTCCATAATCCAATTAATTTACAGATGTGTGAGGGCTTCATACTCAATAAGATATTATTAGGTTGGTGCAAAAGTAATTGATGTTTTTGCATTGTTGAAATTTGCCATTTATTATTGGAATACATTCCAAATAAATGTTGTTATGTTATAGATTATTTTAATGCACATTTCTTGCTTTATGTTTTTTGCTATTCACTTATTACTTGTTATTAATTTTATATTTTTTTTTCTATGGAAATGATTTTAGACAAAAAGCAAATTTGAGAAATTTTCTTGAGTTCAAATAGGTTATAAAGCAGCAGAGACAACTTACAACATCAGCAATGTATTTGGCCCAGGAACTCCTAGAGAACATACAGTGAAGTGGTGGTTCAAGAAGTTTTGCAAAGGAGACAAGAGCCTTGAAGATGATGAGTGCAGTGGCCAGTCACTGGAAATTGACAATGACCAGTTGAGAGACATCATCAAAGCTGATCCTCTTACAATTACAAGAGAAGTTGTTGAAGAACTAAACCTCAACCATTCTATAGTCATTTGGCATTTGAAGCAAACTGGAAAGGTGAAAAAGCTTAATAAGAGGGTGCCTTATGAGCTAACTGCAAATCAAAAAAAAAAATGTTTTGAAATGTCATTTTTCTTTATTCTACATAAGAGCAACTATTTCTCAATCAGATTGCGATGTTCAATGAAAAGTGGATTTTCTATGACAATCGGTGATAACTAGCTCATTTGTCGGACTGAGAAGAAACTCCAAAGCACATTCCCAGAGTGAAACTTGTACCAAAAAAGTCATAGTCACTGCTTGGTGGTTTGCTGCTGGTCTGATGCACTACAGCTTTCAGAATCCTGGTGAAACCATTACATCTGAGAAGTGTGGTCAACAAATTGATGAGATGCACTGAAAACTGCCACACCTGCCGACAACACTGGTCAACAGAATGGGCCAAATTCTTTCCCATGGCAATGCATGATCACATGTAGAACAACTAATGTTTCAAAAATTGAACAAATTGGGCTATGATGTTTGGCCTCATCCACCCTGTTCACCTGACCTCTCTCCAACTATCACTTCTTCAATCATCTTGATAACTTTTTGCAGGGAAAATGCTTCCACAACCAGCAGGATGCAAAAAAAAAAATGTTTTCCAATTTTGAAGAATATAGTTTTATGCTCCAGGAATAAGCAAACATACTTCTCATTGGCAAAAATGTGTTGTTGCTAATGGATCCTACTTTGATTAATAAAGATGAACTTGAGACTACATATAATGACTTAAAATTCATGGTTCAAAACTATTTGCACCAACCTAATATACTTATCTAAAATACAGCAAAATATTTACTCTAACCATGAGTCATATGGGCTTCCCTTGTGGCGCAGCTGGTAAAGAATCCATCTGCAAAATGGGAGACAAGAGTTCAATGAACTTATATGCAGAATATATCATGAGAAATGCTGGACTAGATGAAGCACAAGCTGGAATCAAGATTTCCAGGGGAAATATCAATAACCTCTGATATGAAGATGACACCACCCTTATGGCAGAAAACAAAAAAGAACTAAAGAGCCTCTTGATGAAAGTGAAAGAGGAGAGTGGAAAGATTGGCTTAAAACTCAACTTTCAGAAAACTAAGATCATGGCATCTGGTCCTATTACTTCATTTCATAAATGGGGAAACAGTGACAGACTTTATTTTGGGGGGGCTCCAAAATCACTTCAGACGGTGATTGCAGCAATGAAATTAAAAGACACTTGCTCCTTGGAAGAAAAGTTATGACCAAACTAGACAGCTTATTAAAGCAGAGACATTACTTTGCCAACAAAGGTCCATCTAGTCAAAGCTATGGTTTTTTCAGTAGTCATGTATGGATGTGAGAGTTGGACAGTACAGAAAGTTGAGTGCCAAAGAATTGATGCTTTCAAAATGTGGTGTTGGAAAAGACTCCTGAGAATCCCTTGGTCAGCAAGGAGCTCCAATCAGTCCATCCTAAAGGAAATCAGTTCTGAATATTCATTGGGAAGACTGATGTTGAAGCTGAAACTCCAATATTTTGGCCACCTGATGTGAAGAACTGACTCATTTGAAAAGACCCTGATGCTAGGAAAAATTGAAGGCAGGAGGAGGAGGGGACGACAGAGGAAGAGATGGTTAGATGGTATCAGCAACTCAATGGACATGAGTTTGAGTAAACTCCAAGAGTTGGTGGTGGACAGGGAAGCCTGGCCTGCTTCAGTCCATGGGGTCGCAAAGAGTTGGACACGACTGAGAGACTGAACTGAACTGGGTTCAGTCTCTGGATTGGGAAGATCCTCTGGAGAAGGGAAAGGCTACCTACTCCAGTATTCTGGCCTAAAGAATTCCATGTACTGTGTAGTCCATGAGGTCACAAAGAATTGGACAAGACTGAGCGACTTTCACTTTACTTCACTTCATAAGTCATATATATGTTTAGAGCATGGTTCAATGCTAAAACACTATTCTTCCAGAACAACCTTATATATTAATCATATATGGCTGCAATTTTGAAAAATATTTAACATAAGTTACATATGCCTACATATGTATTTGCTTCTCAGCAAATTTGTTTCAGTGTGATACCGTTTTTGAAGCTCAAAAGGTCATTAAAAATTAAAATAGTAAATATAAAACTATCTTTAAGTGATAATTTCTAGGAACAAATCATCGAAATATAAGAAGATTTACATTTTATGCAGAAACTCATAAATCTTAGAATCACCTCATCTTTCCCCATGAAAATTATTAATTATAACTGAGGGAAATTTTAGCAATTCATCCACTTAATTGAATTTAGTTATTTCTTAACTAGATAGTATATATTCATTTAATATTTGATAGCATTTCTATTATGCAAAAAGGACTATGACATGTAAAGTTTTCCATGCTTTCATAGATTTTAAATATCTGAAACATTTCCCTGAAAGCAGTAGTGAAAACTACTTTTAGGGACTGTTTCATCACTTTCATAGTCAAGAACAACTTTCAAGGGGATATCAGAGCAACATGAATTCACAGCAAAAATTCAATTATGAAAATGTTCTTATCATTATGGGAGAAAAGAGTGAAATCCTATTCTCAGGAAGAATACAGTTACACATTGAAATTTCCTTCAAACATTTTCCTATCTGAGGAGGCAAGTGTCTCTGATAGTATTCTCTCCAGGAATAAAGCTTAAAGTTTCTAAAAAAGCCAAATATGAATAAGAAAAGATTATCGACTCTTATCTTATCTGCAATTTATATAAACTCCCTGTGTGTGGTGGCTTGATCTTACTTTGACGTTTTTTTTTAGGCTGTTCTTGGCTTTCACATAATTTTGATAAAGTGCCATGTATCTTTCAGAGCCATCACAAAATATATTTCAGTTATATGTTGAAGAAATTAATAGCTATTCAACGTTTTGTAAATCTCAAGATGGGGACAGTGTGTTAGATCAATAGAATAGAAGCTTATATATAGTGGTTACTTACTTTATCAATATTTTTGAATAAAAACATTGATAGAGCTTCTGTTATACAATCTACATATTATAGTTGTACTTATTATTCATGATCAGATTCAACTGTTTACTATATAAAGAAAATATATCTAATATATGATTTATATTGGACATTTTTTGGCAGATTCAATTGTCACTTAGTTCTTCAGAAATTCACTATACCCTTGAATACTATTTAACTGAAAATGGAGACACAAAATTTCTAGAAAATAATGGTTGGAAAAAACAGATTGGAGGGTATAGCTATCAAAGAGAATTTTTGTATGAAAAAGGAGATTTGGAAGTTTAACAATAATAACTACTGAACTCTTAATAAATGCTAGACATTTTTCAGTGAGGTCTACATATATTTCTAAGTTTTACAATTTGCAAAATGTTTCATTCAATCCCCTGGAAAAGGAAATCTATGAGTTAATATTATCTCTTTTTTTCAGATGAACAAAACTAAAAAGTTGTGCATCTTGCCGAAGATCCCATAGCAACAACTGTGAAAAGTAGAATACTCTAAATCAACTATACTTCCATCTCATGAAAATAAATGGAAATGCAGAAAGAGAAGAATAAAAATGTCAGTGATTTAGAACAATCCAAAGTCAAGACCCTAATGTAAAATCCAGAACAAATGACATATGAGTGTAAGAAAAAATATTAGGGTGAATTCCCTTATTTACCAGAAGCTCTATCCTAAAATAAAGGCAGGAGAGGATTCTTGGTCTTGATCACATGGTAAGTAATATGAGAATAATATGAGTTATAACTGTTAGGATGAGTTGGTTTAGTCTGTGGTAAAGAGGATCTAGTGGCACTACAGGCCGAAGCAAACATACTTGTTAGGAGGTAAGAGATGATGGTGATTTGGATAAGATAAAGAGATGTGATTGTTCAAATTCTGCACATATTTGCAGTTAGAGCCCACAGAATTGGTGAACAGATTAGATGTGAAAAAGGGGCTGTGGAACTTTCTCTCTAAAGATACCATGGTTTGGGCTGCAGAACAAATTATAGATCTGAAAAATTGGTGATTCTTGTTTCCTAATCATTTGTCCATCTTCATCAGATCTGGGAATTCACAGGTGGTGCAGTTGGTAAAGAATCCACCTGCCAAGGCAGGAGACATGAGAGATGTGGGTTTGATCCCTGGGTTGAGAATATCCCGTGCAGGAGGAAATGGCAATCCACTCTGGTATTCTTCCATGGAAAATCCCATGGACAGAGGAGTCTGGTGGTCTACAGTCTATGGGGTCACAAAAGAGTCAGACATGACTGAGCACACACATACACACACACACACACACACACACACACACACACACACACACCTTTTTAAAAGATTATTTTGCTCATTAGGTTTAAATTATTGTAGCTTTTAAAGGTAATATCTTTTTCAATTTATATGTTCTTTTTAAAAGATTATTTTGCTCATTAGGTTTAAATTATTGTAGCTTTTAGAGGTAATATCTTTTTCAATTTATATGTACAGCATTTTACAAAAAATAGTGAAATTCACTGAAGTAAAAAACTATATTACAACTTTTGAGACCTGAAGAAATTGAAAAATAAATGCCTGATTTAAAAATATAAATATTTCCTAGAAAATGTTTTATCATTAACAAAGGAATTTTAAATATCCTCATATGGGTTTTCACTCAGAGGAACATGTTAGTGTACCCATTATTCAATTTTATAGTCTCTTGCATCCAACAAAATATGATTTGTAGGATTGCACCAGGCTATTTTATGTATACATGTAATTCTGGTAAATCCACTAATTTCTAGAGTATAATCCAAAAGAAATACTTAAACTCTTGTCTGTGCTATTCAACCATATGGCCTTCCTTAGTGGCTCAGGGGTAAAGAATTTGCGTGCAATGCAAGAGATGCAGATGTGAGTTTCATCCCTGGGTCGGGAATATCCACTGGAAAAATGCATGGCAACCCACTTCTGTATTCTTGCTTGGAGAATCCTATGGACAGAGGAACCTGGTGGGCTATGATCCATAGGGTCGCAAAGAGTTGGGTGTGACTGAAGTGACAGCATGTATGCATGCGTTGAACTATAGTGTGAAGGGTAAAAAGGAACTAAAGAACTTTTTGATGAGGGTGAAGCAAGGGAGTGGGAATGCTGGCTTGAAACTTAACATTCAAAAAGCTAAGATCATGGCATCCAGTCCCATCACTTCATGGCAAATAGAAGGGGGGAAAATGGAAGGAGTGTCATTTTTTTTTCCCCTTGTGTTCCAAAATGGTGATTGCAGTTTTGAAATTAAAAGAGGCTTGCTCCTTGGAAGCAAAGCCATGACAAACAGCATATCAAAGGCAAAGACATCACTTTGCCAACAAAGATCTGAATATGTCAAATCTATGGTTTTTCTAGTAGTCCAGTACAGATATGAGAGTTGGACCATAAAGAAGTCTGAGAGCTGAAGAATTGATGTGTTCATATTGTGGTGCTGGAGAGGGCTGATACTGAAGTTGAAGCTCCAATACTTTGGCCACCTGATGCAAAGAGGTGTCTCATTGTAAAAGACCTTGATACTGGGAAAGATTGAAGGCAAAAGGAGAAGGGGGCAACAGAAGATGAGATGGTTGGATGGCATCACCAACTCAAAGAACAGGAATTTGAGCAAACTCCAGGAGATAATGGAGGACAGATAAACCTTGCCTGCTACAGTCCATGGACTTGCAAAGAATAGGACATGACTTCACGAATGAAAAACAATAAGAACAACAAACTGAACTAAAGGAAACATGGAAAAGAAGTTTCACCAAATTTTATTTTGAAAATAAGATATGATGTCATATCATATGATAAAGATATCTAATTTAGTGAATATAAAAACATTTTCTTTGTTGTCTATAGTATCCATGTCAGCTGTATATAAACTAAAAATAAATGCTGAAAATATTTTATGAATACAATTTCCTACACCCTTACAAATACACATATTCCAGAAGAGTGCATGCACTAAAAATTTTGGTGTGTTAAAATTAACAACTTATACAACATTAGGACAAGGCTAAAGTTTGTTTAAACCTACATATTTGGTTAAGTACAGTGCTTCAACATAAATAGTTTTAGATTATTAAAATATCTAATTTCTTGGTAGAATCAGATTTTATACCTGGGAGATAATTTAATTTTTTACATTTTCAGTCAGTTGTTAATACCTTGTCTTTGAAAATAAATAGTATTAAACCCTTCTTGAAAATGTGTTCATATTAGTCATTCAGTCATGTCTAAGTCTTTGCGACTCCATGGACTCTAGCCCACCAGGATCCTCTGTCCCTGGAATTCTTCAGGCAAGAACACTGGAGCGGGTAGTCATTCCCTTCTCCAAGGGATCTTCCTGATCCAGGAATAGAACCCAGGTATCCTGCATTGCAGGCAGATTCTTTACCGTCTGAGACACAAGTGAAGCCCCATACCTCTATTATCAATTTGCATTAGATCAACTCATAATGAATATTTATACATATTGATGTCAACTACGTGTACTTTGACAATGATAACTATTGTTCTAATTATACTCAGTTTACTGTAGAAATAATGCAGAATTTTGAAAAGCATATGTATTTGAAGTGTATTAGGAGATACAATGTCAGTCAGTCCATTTTAGATTTTTCTTTCAAAATACCTAAGGGTAGTTTTTCATTTAAACTGTTTGTAAAACAGATGTCTACTCTGATTTACTGTTAAACTATCAGTGGAACAAATATGATCTTCAAAATAAAGGAGAGAAACAAGCTCTGAGTCAAAATTTTGGGACCATCTCCTTAAATCAAACTTAATCTTTGCCTCTATAAGGCCTGATGATATATTTAATTACATTGCAGGTTTATTTGGTTCTTAATTCCATGTACTCATGAAAGAACATCTGGTTTGCTGTACTAAAATCATTTTCATTTCTCCTTTCTTCTGCAAAGGAGTTAATTTAGTGGTGGCAGTCTTTACTTTTATAATGATGAACTCTTTTACCTTGTCATTTGATACACCATATGGTACCTAGGTGGAAATGATGCAACATTTAAAAAATGAATTGTGACAATCATATTGATTTAATAACAGGTATCTTAAATTAGGTTAGTCAGCACTGAAGCTTTTTTAGAGCTCACTTTTTGTAAACTTGATTCCTTATTGACATCATTACTTACTGTTTTCCTTCAGTTATCTAATCATCTCTTTATCCACCAATGTGTTAAAGTACCATGTGATTTAGTGATAGCTTCAGCTTGACTTTCTTCATATGTGTGAATAGCATAGACATTACATTTACTTGTTTTTGAAAGTTTAAAAGAAAATAAAAAAGAAAAACCTTTAAACTTAAACTCTTCATAACAATCCTTCTTATTTTTGCTACTTGGTATTTCATCAACTCACGGACTTACTTAATATTTTGTTCCATATCAAGTAGTTTTGTAGGTTTGACTCAATTTATTGTATTCGTTTTTTTAAAACGATGAAATATTTTGATTTTCAACTGCATTTGAAACACATTTAACTCATAACCTAATGTGCAAAACAAGGTTTTAGTTATTGTTACAATAATATTATTTGCACATTATGCTAGCTTCACCTTTTTAAATATTGGTAATAATTCTGTACCAATTTATATTCCCACCAACAGTGTACAAGGGAATTCCTTTTGTCCACGTCCTCATGTGCTTTTATCTTTATCTTCATTACAAGTGTGAGATGATACGGCATTATGGTTGTGATTTGCATTTTCCTGATGATTGGTGAAGCTGACCATTTTTTATATGCCTGTTGGTCATTTGTGTGTCTCTTTTGTTATTGTTTTTGTTTAGTCACTAAGTTGCATTCAACTCTGTGACCCATAGACTGTAGCTCACCAGGCTCCTCAGTCCATGGGGTTTTTCAGGCAGAAATACTAGAACAGCTTGCCATTTCCTTCTCCAAGGAATCTTCCTGGCTCAGGGATTGAACGGACCCACGTCTCCTGCTTGGCAGGTGGATTCTTTACCAGTGAGCTAACCGGAAAGCCCAAGTGTCTTTTTAAGAAATGTCTGTTCAGATACTTTGCTCATTTTAAAATCAGGTTGTTTGTTTCAACCATATGGAAAACCATATGAAAGCTCTTCACAGATTTAGAAATAAAACCATTTTTATGATCTAGCTATCCCTTGTCTGGTATATATACAAAGGAAATGAAATCAAGATCTTGAAGAGATATCTACATTCCAGCATTATTCTCAAAAGTCAATATATGGAATCAAACTAAATATTCACTGGTGGATGAATGGATAAAGAGAATGTGGTCTATTAACATATATATACAGTGGACTATTATTCAGCCTTAAAAATGAAGTAAATACTGTCAATTGTGAGCACATGTACAAACATGAAGAACATTGTGTGTGTTAGTCACTCAGTCACATATGACTCTGCCACCCCACTGACTGTATCTCACCAGGGTTCTCTGTCCATGGAATTCTCCAGGCATGAATACCAGAGTGGGTTGCCATTCCCTTCTCCAGGGGATCTTCCCTACCCAGGGATCAGACACTGGTTTCCTGCATTGCAGGCAGTTTCTTTACTGTCTGAGCTAGGCAAAGTGAAAATAGCCAAAGGTAGAAAGACAAATACTGCTTGATCTTAGGTACATCTGGAATGTAAAAGAGTTGAGTCACAGAAGCAGAAAGTTGAATGGTGGTTATCAGGGACTTAGGAGTGGAGAAAATGAGATGTTGATTAAGGGGTACAAAGTTTATTCTACAAGGTATATAAGTTCTGGAGCTCTAATGTACAATAGTGTGACTATAGTTCACAATTCTGTACTGTATACTTGAAATTTGCTGAGAGTAAATCTTGAGTACTCTCACCACATACACACATACATACAAGCACAAAGAAAAGAAGAAGAATAAAAATAGTAGCTATATGAGGTGATGAATATATTAAGTAGCTTGAACATGGTGATAATTTTACACTGTATGTACACACATATTAAATCATCAGGTTGTACATCTTAAATATATACAATTTAATACTTTCACACATTTCAATAAAGGTAGAAAGTAAAATAAACTATTAATATGCAAATCCAGTTTCCAAAGTCTAAACATCTCATTTAAAATTATAGAATGGGTTACATCAGTATGGCTACATCAGTATAAACCATATTCAGATTCATCTTGGTTTGAAATAATTATCCTTGATTTATCTATTTTATAAATTTATTCAAAAAAGCATTTCTAATTTACTCAAACTTATTAATCATATCTATTATTTTCTATATCTCTTCAATTTCAATTTTTGCCTTTATCATTTTTTACTTGTGATTTCTTAGTTACTCTTTGTACTTGTGATTTTCTTAGTTACTGTTTGTATTAAAATTTTTTAACTGACACAAATTGAGATGGTTAATTTTTTCATGTCAACTAAACTATGCTGTTTTTTGGGGAGGTGGATCAATTAATAGTTAACTGAGCAGATTTTGAGTAAAGCAGATTACCTTTCATAAGTCTCATCCTATCAGTTGAAGGGCTTAATAGAAAAAAAATGAAAAACAAGCAAAATTGATCTCTTTGGAGGAGGAGGAAATTTAGCTCGACAATCCCCTTGGGATTCAAGCTATAATATCAAGCTTTGTATTCAAGCTTTGTATCTTCAGTCTGGTGGTCTACCCTTCAGATTTTCAATGTGCTAGCGTCCATAATCTTATGAACTATTTCTTTAAAACTGATGCCTCCCTGCACTCATTTATACACATAGATATCCTATGGGTTCTGTTTCTCTTTATGGTTATAATTTTTTTTCTGGTCACTATTTAAATGCATGTCATAGAAGCTGAAATGTAGCATTTACACTATATATATATTTTTTGGGGGGGGTTCCCCTGGTGGCTCAGATGGTAAAGAATCCATCTGCAATGCGAGAAACCTGGGTTCTATCCCTAGGTTTGGAAGATCCCCTGGAGCAGGGCATGGCAACCCACTCCAATATTCTTGCATGGAGAATCCCCATGGATAGTAGAGCCTGGCAGACATGATTGAGTGACCAAGCACAGCACATATGTTTTTAAGGAAACTCTACAATGTACATTTTTATTTCCCTACTTACTCTTTTTATTTTAACTAGAAGTATTGTGTTTAAGTTTTCGTGTGAAAGAAATCTTTGCTATTAAATATACTGAGCTGAAAAAATACATGTAAATTATATGTATGGTGTATTTAATGCCTAACCAGAAGGCAGAGCACTCTGTCCTGCCACTGAGAACATCACTGTTGCCTCAAGAAACTATGTACAAAGACCACATAAAACTATATACAAAGATCACATAAAATTTTGTTTATTAAAAAATTAGAGTGACAGAAAGTAGATCAATAGTTAGCAGGAACAGTGGTTAGAGAATGGAACTGACTGAAAATAGAATAAGAAAACTCTTTGAAATGATAAAAATATCATGTTAATGGCAGTGGTTGTACCTCATTTGTCAAAATTAATTATGCATTTAAATTTGTGAATTTTATTCAATTATTTTCTCCATCTTGATTTAACAGAAAAAGAGAAGAATTGCTTGAAGAATATTTTAACACTCTGACAGCACCTTCCTCTCATTTTTCCTTCATTCAAGAAACCAACTGAGTGCTAAGACTATGAATGATTTTGGTAGGCTCCAGGGTATATAACTGAATGAAATAAGGTACATCTTAATAAAGGCTTAAAAGTCCTCTTCTTCATTATCAAACTTCAATGGCTGTAGGAAAAGAGGCTCTGGTTTCAGGAACCAATTTGTTTCTTCAACAAAGTATTTTACTTTCACTTCTGTACATGACATATTAATCAAAGAAGAGTAAAATTGTGGAGGAAAAGGATTTGTGAATAAAAACAAAAGAAAACACAAAGACAAAAGAGGAAAAAGAAAGAGCATTTGTGTTTTTGTATGTGTGTGACTGTGTGTGTGTGACAGATATTGAGAGAAAAAGATAGCAAAAAAAAAGAAAATTGAGACAGAGACATACATAGACAGAGACTGAAGACCTTAGAAATGAGTTTGAGATGATTGAGCAAAAAAAAAAAAAATTAAAAAAAGCTGTTAATGGAGTGCTAGCTTTATACTAAGGTTAGACTACAGGGTGATGTGTGTCTCTGTGATATGAAGAGTTTGATGTATAACTGAGATTCAGTTAGACTATTTTGGTAAGTACTAGAAATTTTAGTTTGGTAAGGAAAGACAAAAATACTACTAGACTGAACAAGCATCTATTTTTTCTCTTCTTACTGCTATATCATTTGTTTCTTTCCCTTTTTATCTTGACCTACAGGTTTCCTTTCATCATAACTCACAGTGGCAACACTGCAGTATTTTCCTCACCAGCATCAAGCATGTTAGTCATTAAATCCCAATGTGTTCACTTTATAGGAAATTCCTCCTGAGACTCATTTCTGGGAAGATACATCTTCCCAGGTCACTTCAGTCGTCTCCAGCTCTTGGCAACCCTACAGACTGTAGCCTGCCAGATTCCTCTGTCCATGGGATTCTCTAGCGAAGAATACTAGAGTGAGTTGCCATGTCATCCTCCAGATTATCTTCCCAACCCAAGAACTGAACCAAAGTCTCTTAGGTCTCCTGCATTGGAAGGCAGATTTTTTACCACTAGCACCACCTGGAAAATCTGCCTAACTAGTTATGCATTATTAAAAATCCAACTAAGTTATCATAAAACAGAAAGTCTGATGACTTACTTTCCATACAATCTGGGTGCCCTGTTCTGGGTTCCTCTCTGGTTTCTCTGCCTTTTCTAGAATGAACAGGTGCTAGTTATCTTAATTTAATCATTACTAAAAATAATACCAAATATTCAGTTGGAATGACAATTATTTGGATGATTTATTTACATATTTTTGAGAATATTGACACACACACATATACATATATATACACGTATACATGTATGTACATATGTGTATACATGTATATACATATACATATATGTACACAAGCCAGTAGTTGTAAAATGTTCTTTTTCTCTCTTTTCTCTCTCATTCCCATGCATGCACACACTCACACATACACAAAATCTGTGAGAAATTATCTTATAGTGACTTTATGCATTGAATATTATTCTAATAAATAATAAGATTCATTCTTGCCTCACAATTGATTGCTTAAATATATGTAGCTCTGCAAATAATATAATTCATGAAATGGAAACAAGTGATCACAATGACAGTGATGCAAGATTTCTAATCATTTTCTTCAGATACAAATTAAACTCTTCAATAAAAGCAATGTATAGCCTGTAGTGATTTTTAAAGGTATTTAATGAGTCTCTCTGGCCTTTTCATAAATGATATCATACAAAGATTTCCCAAACCCAAACTCATAACAATTTTGGCTTTAGTATGATGGTTTACATGTTCCAGTACAAAGATAACTTTTGGATTTGTGAAGACAGTAACATATATCCAGTCAAGAATATCAGCTAATAAAAACATTAATATAGAGTAATATAAAAAATTTGAAATGTCTTTACAGAAAAATGTCTGAACATTATATTAATGTTCTAAATCTATTTGTTTTGAGCTGCTGTTCTAATTAAATTTAACATTTTCTTACAAAGCCTCAGAATATTCAAGAACATTCTGACCTCTCTAGAAACTAGAATCTATGCCAGCTACAATACTGCTTCTTCACAGTTTCATTAGAAATTTAATATTTCTGAAGAAGATTCAGGTAATATTCTCAACAGATGTTGGACAATTTTTTTATAGAGTTAATTCCATTGACATTACTCTTATGAGACTTCCAAAATACAGAAGATAAGTCAGTGTTCTTTTTATAGGAGCTTGCAAATGTCATATCAAAACATAAAATGAAGTGCCTCCCAATTTGTAACATCCCTCATCTCATGTGTAGCAGTCAACTCAGATCTTTCAGGTGAAGTTTGATAGCAGCTTCACTGGATGGTGAGAACATACCTGCCACCAGTGAGAACATACATGAAAGTGTATACCTTGAGTCTAAAGAGTTGGGCAGGAGAATTTTAGTTTCCTCTTCTTCAACTTGCAAAAGCTGCTGAAAGAAAGTGAGTCTTTCAGAAATGAACCAGAGATATCTCTAGAGATAGTATAAAGAAGCCAGGCTACAAAAGAGAAGTGAAAAACTAAGTTTCCCTTTATTTGAGATGTTTTGGGGACACGGAAAAAAAATGTTAAAATGTAGACCCAGTAGGATTGGGTCCGTTCTTCTTGAGGAGGAAGAACTGTGGACCCAGTTCTTCCTCCTCTTTTTTTATTCTTCCTCTTTCCAGAAGTGAATCCATCCTTGCCTTTCCCTTCTAGAGGCTGCCTGCATTTCTTAGCACATGGCTACTTCCTCCAACCTCAAAGCTATCAAGGACCAAGGCTGAGAATATCTGACATCACATGGCTCTGATGCTAACCCTCTGCCTCCCTCTTCTACTTTTTAAGGACCCTTGCCAATATATGACGTCAACCTTGATAATCAAGGATACGCTCCTTTTTTCTAAAGTTATCTGATTTAAAATATTAATTTCATTGTCATCCTTAATTCTTCATTACCATGTAACATAATATATACAAGGTTTCTGGGATAAGGACCTAGACACAAATAGGGATCCATTATTTGCCTAGCATCAGTTCAGTTCAGTTCAGTCTCTCAATCATGTCTGACTATTTGCAACCCCATGACTGTAGCATGCCAGGCCTCCCTGTTTCCATCACTAACTCCCAGTACTCAAATTCATGTCCATTGAGTCAGTGATGCCATCCAACCATCTCATCCTCTGTCGTTCCCTTCTTCTCCTGCTTTCAATCTTTCCCAGCATCAGGGTCTTTTCAAATGAGTCAGTTCTTCGCATCAGGTGGCCAAAGTATTGGAGTTTCAGCTTCAACATCAGTCCTTCCAGTGAACACTCAGGACTGATCTCCTTTAGGATGTACTGGTTGGATCTCTTTGCAGTCCAAGGGACTGGTAAGAGTCTTCTCCAACACCACAGTTCAAAAGTATCAATTCTTTGGCGCTCAGCTTTGTTTATTGTCCAACTCTCACATCCATACATGACTACTGTAAAAGCTATAGCCTTGACTAGACGGACCTTTGTTGGTAAAGTAATGTCTCTTCTTTTCAATATGTTTTCTAGGTTGGTCATAACTTTTCTTCCAATGAGTAAGCATCTTTTAATTTCATGGTTGCAGTCACCATCTGCAGTGATTTTGGGGCCCGCAAAAATAAAATCCACTTTATTTGTTTGTTTCCACTGTTTCCCCATCTGTATGCCTGGAGAAGGCAATGACACCACACTCCAGTACTCTTGCCTTGAAAAGCCCATGGACAGAGGAACCTGGTGGGCTGCAGTCATGGGGTTGCTAAGAGTCGGACATGACGGAGTGGCTTCACTTTCACTTTTCACTTTCATGCATTGGAGAAGGAAATGGCGGCAACCCACTCCAGTGTTCTTGCCTGGAGAATCCCAGAGACAGGGGTGCCTAGTGGGCTGCAGTCTATGGGGTCACATAGAGTTGGATATGACTGAAGCAACTTAGCAGCATTAGCCATCTATATGCCATGAATCGACGGGACCAGATACCATGATCTTAGTTTTCTGGATGTTATGCTTTAAGCCAACTATTTCACTCCCCTCTTTCACTTTCATCAAAACATTCTTCAGTTCCTCTTCGTTTTCTGCCATAAGGGTGGTGTCATCTGCATATCTGAGGTTATTGTTATTTCTCCTGGCAATCTTGATTCCAGCTTGTGCTTCTTCCAGCCCAGCATTTCTCATGATGTAGTCTGCATGTAAGTTAAATAAGCAGGGTGATAATATACTTGACGTACTCCTTTCCCAATTTGGAACCAGTCTATTGTTCCATGTCCAGTTCTGACTGTTGCTTCCTGACCTGCATACAGATTTCTCAAGAGGCAAGTCAGGTATTCTAGTATTCCCATATCTTTAAGAATTTTCCACAGTTTGTGGTTATCCACACAACCAAAGGCTTTGGCATATTCAATAAAGCAGAAATAGATGTTTTTCTGGAACTCTCTTGCTGTTTCTATAATCCAATGAATGTTGGATGTTGCCTAGAATTGTTGTAAATTAAACAATATGAAATATTTCTGAAGGAAATGTTTTGCTTTTCTATTCTGCTTTCATTCATAATGTGATCAAGCTGATACCAAAGAGAGTTCCAGCTGCCCTTTCAGCTTCTTCCTGTCTTGGGACAAACTAAACTGATTCTCTTCCTTGACAGTTCTTTGATCCAGGTGTACTTCTCCTAAAAAAACATTCTTAGCCTGGTGAAATTTAGCATAAAACAACCATTGTTAATTTTCTAATATTGTTTTGATACATCTTAACACACACAGAAAAGCATTTCCAGGTTATAAATGGGAAGGTCTTATAGAGGTAGCAAGAATCAATAGTAGAGTCAAACACTAAGGTAGCAATGAACCAGTAATTATAGAAAGATATGACAAAGAAAATATGATAACCATCATATAACAAGAGACTGCTGGCCTATCTGGCCCACCAGGCAATGTCAAGAGGTCCAACTGAGAGAATTTGGGAGTATTTACAAAAATCATAGTGTGGAATTCAGGCATCAAGACCAAAAACATTAAGAAATTCGAACAGAGCAGACAAGCAGTTGAATCAGAGATGTTTATGAGCTCTTAAGTTCAGTTCAGTCACTCATTCATGTCTAGCTCTTTGTGACCCCATGGACTACAGTATGCCAGGCTTCTCTTCCCATCACCAACTTCTGGAGCCTAATCAAACTTACCTCCATTGAGTCAGTGATGCCATCCAAACATCTCATTCCTTTTTCCTCCTGCCTTCCATCTTTCCCAGCATCAGGGTCTTTTCTAATGAGTCAGCCCTTTGCATCAGGTGGTCAAAGTATTGGAGCTTCAGATTCAGCATTAGTCCTTCCAGTGAATATTCAGTATTGATTTCCTTGGGCTCAGTTCAGTTAAATTACTTAGTTGTGTTCAACTCTTTGTGACCCCACTGCAGCATGCCAGGCTTCCTTGTCCATCACCAACTCCCAAAGCATACTCAAACTCATGCTAATTGAGTCGGTAATGCCATCCAACCATCTCATCCTCTGTCGTCCCCTTCTCCTCCTGCCTATCTTACACTGCATCAGGGATTTTTCAAATGAATCAGTTCTTCACATCAAGTGGCCAAAGTATTGGAGTTTCAGCTTCAGCATCAGTCCTTCCAATGAACACTCAGGACTGATTTCTTTTAGGAGGGACTGGTTGGATCTCCTTGCAGTCCAAGGGCCTCAAAGGAGTCTTCTCCAACAGCACATTTCAAAAGTGTCATTTCTTCAATACTCACCTTTCTGTATAGCCCAACTCTCACATCTATACATGATTACTGGAAAAACCATAACTGACTAAACAGACCTTTGTTGGCAAAGATGTCTCTGATTTTTATTATGCTTTCTAGTTTAGTCATTGCTTTTCTTCCAAAGAGCAAGAGTCTTTTAATTTCATGGTTAGAGTCACCACTTGCAGTGATTTTAGATCCTCCCAAAATAAAGTCTCTCACAGTTTCCATTGTCTCCCCATCTATTTGCCATGAAGTGGTGGGGCCAGATGCCATGATCTTAGTTTTCTGAAAGTTGAGATTTAAGCCAGTTTTTTCACACTCATCTTTCACTTTCATCAAGAGGCTCTTTAGTTCTTCTTCACTTTCTGCCATCAGGGTGGTGTCATCTGCATATCTGAAGTTATTGATATTTCTCACAGCAATCTTGATTCTAGCTTGTGCTTCATCCAGCCTGACATTTTGTGTAATGTACTCGGCAGAGAAATTATATAAGCAGGGTGACAATATACAACCATGACATATTCCTTTCCTAATTTGAAACCAATCCATTGTTCCATGTTCATTTCTAACTGTTGCTTCTTGACCTGCATACAGATTTCTCAGGAGGCAGGTAAAGTGGTCTGATATTCTCATCTCTTTAATAATTTTCCACAGTTTGTTGTGATCCACACAGTCAAAGACTTTAGTGTAGTCAGTGAATCAGAAATAGATGTATTTCTGGAGATCTCTCTCTTTTCTTTTTTTTTTTTTTTTATCATCCAACAGATGTTGGCAATTTGATCTCTGGTTCCTCTGCCTTTTCTAAATCCAATTTGAACATCTGGATGTTCGCGGTTCACATTCTGTTGAAACCCAGCTTGAAGAATTTTGAGCAATATTTTGCTAGTGTGTGAGATGAATGCAACTGTGTGATAGTTTGGACATTCTTTGGCATTGCCTTTCTTTGGGATTGGAATGAAAACTGACCTTTTCCAGTCCTGTGGCCACTGCTGAGTTTTCCAAGTTTGCTGGCATATTGAGTTCAGCACTTTCACAGCATCATCATTTAGCATTTGAAATAGCTCATCTGGAATTTCATCACCTCCACTAGCTTTGTTCATAGTGATGCTTCCTAAGGCCCACTTGACTTCTCATTCTAGAGTGTCTGGCTCGAGGTGCGTGATCACACCATTGTCATTATCTGGGTTATGAAGTTCTTTTTTATATAGTTTCTGTGTATTGTTGCCATCTCTTCTTAATATCTTCTGCTCCTATGGTCTACGATTAAGGAAATTATTTAGAGGAAGATGAAAATTCAGGAGGAACTGGGTTTCTGTCAGTCAAGCAAAATCGGGACTGTAAAAGAGGAACTTTTATCTTCTAAAAGGAAGGGTAAAAGTGGGAAAGTGGAAAAAGTGAAATCCCAATCATTAAGTTCAGTTCAGTTCAGTCACTTCAGTCATGTCCAACTCTTTGTGACCTCATGGACTTTAGCATGTCAGGTTTCCCTGTCCATCACCAACTTCTGAAGCTTCCTCAAACTCATGTCCATAAAGTCAGTGATTCCATCCTACCATCTTATCCTCTATTGTCCCTTTCTCCAGACCCCTTCAATCTTTCCCAGCATGAGGGTCTTTTCCAATGAGTCAGCTCTTAGCATCAGGTGGCCAAAGTATTGGAGTTTCAGCTTCAGCATCAGTCCTTCTAATGAATATTCAGGATTTTTTTTTTTTTTTAGGATTTACTGTTTTGATGTCCTTGCAGTCCAAATATTAACGTGAGTACCTAAGTCAACACAATTCTACCTTCATACAGTGACCTCTGCAGCCTAACTGCTGGCTAGAAGTTAAGTAACTTCTTGCAACAAAGGACTGTCTAGTCAAGGCTATAGTTTTTCCAGGAGTCATGTATGTAGTAAAAGTTGGGCTATTAAGAAAGCTGAGCACCAAAGAATTGATGTTTTTGAACTGTGGTGTTGGAGAAGACTCTTATGAGTCCCTTAGACTGCAAGAAGATCCAACCAGTCCATCCTAAAGATCAGTCATGACTTTTCATTGGAAGGACTGATGTTGAAGCTGAAACTCCAATACTTTGGCCACCTGATGCTAAGAGCTGACTCATTTGAAAAGACCCTGATCCTGGATAAGATTGAGGGCAGGAAGAGAAAGGGATGACACAGGATGAGATGGTTGGATGGCACCATGGACTCAATGGACATGACTTTGGGTGTGCTCCAGGATTTGATGTTGGACAGGGAGGCCTGGCATGCTGTGATTCATGGGTCACAAAGAGTGGGACACTACTGAGCGACTGAACTGAACTGAATTGGCATATAACATTGTGTTAGTTTTGTTGTACAACATAATGATTTGATGTATGTATATATTGTGAAGTGATTATCAAAATAAGTTTAGGTAACTTCCATCACCACCCATAATTACAGATTTTTTTTCTTGTGATGAGACTTTTCTTTAAGATCTATTTTCTTAATATATTAAATATTTTAACCTGTATCAACTTAAGTTCAGTTAATTAACTATTTCCCTTTGTACTTTGTCCTGAGCCTTTTATCCATTCTGGTCCCAAGATAGATAGATAGATAGATAGATAGATAGATAGATAGATAGATAGATAGATAGATAGATAACTAGATGGCTATAGATTCATTTATTTTATAAATGTAAAAATATAAAACAACATTTGTGCATATGGATGCCCCAATTTATGCTCTCTAGGGATTAATAATTTAAATAATATTTAAAGTATACAGATAAAGAACAATTACATGAAAAAGGAAAGTACTTGATGAAACAAAGTTACATTACATTTGAAATATAAAAGCTTTTCTGTTTTTGTTTGCCACAGATTACCTTTTGCCTCAGGATATTTGATCATCATCATCTCCTAATGTACCACAATTATTCCTTGTTAAGGAAAGATAATGACATCAGCTAGTAAATGGCCGAGATAAAATTCAGACTGTCATGTCTACAGCATGTGTGCCTAAACATCACTTAATTAATTGTATAGAAAGAAAAAAATATATATAGGAGGCTCAGAAGAAAGCAAGGTAATTTATTTACTTATGTGGCAGAAAGACTTCAACAAAGACATGCAACTTGACTTAAGCTTTGAAAAGTGGATGTAATCAAGATATTGGGAATTAGAAAGATAGACATTCTAGGTACGGAACAGTATAAGCAAAGGCATGGACAGAAAAGTTAGCTCAGTACGTTACTGAAACAGTAAAAAGCAAGTGCAAAAGTCTGATTGGATCTTTCTACCTCACATTTGTCCACCTCAAATTCAGTGTTAAACCTTTATCTGATTGTTCTATCAGATTTAGAATCACTTTCCAAGCAGACAAATTACTTTTACCCAGCATATAGTTTCAGAACCTAATGCCAGAGTGTTTTGCTTTCCTTCATTTGTAAACAATACTGTGTCCTGAGGAAGGAATATTGGATCCACATTTCATATAGGAATATATTAGATTTTTAAATTACATGGTGTTGCATATGTCACACTCCAGCAAGCTCATTCCTGAAAGGATAAAGTTAGTCATGGAGAGAGGAGTTGCATTAGAAACACAAATGCATGATGAATATACAAGGGTAAATAAGTGAAATATGTCTTGCTGAAATGAAGACTGAATTCAAATTAGACAGTCTGCCAAGGATATAGAAAAGGCTTCTTGGATTCATTATTTAACATAGAACTGTACAAATGGTCATTTCTTATTGTACAGTCTAGCTTTTCATTCCATCTGCCACAAGGGTGGCCATCAGGCAAAGTGTCTGTTTTGGCATATACCACCCAAGTGTGAAAGTAACCTTTTGCTTTAATCCTTTATTCAAGGACTAGCCTGGTGTTTTTCATTGGCTAATGCTGCTGTAGAATCTGCTGTCTCCAAAAGAATATAATACTTCTAAAAAATAGGTCTGTTTTAATTTCTTCCCTTTTAATGTAGCTTAATATGAAATCTGTTTTGCATCCCAGTTGTAATTAGTGAGTATAATCAGTGTAAAAATTTAATGGTGGTTATAGCTGCAATATGCTAGCTCTGTGAACATATCCAATATTATAAAATTATTATTCCCAAATCAAAGAGGAGACATATGAGAGCCAAAATCAGTTGATATGGAGAAGCTGATTTTTTAAAATATTTCTGGTTACCATAGTTGTTCTAATATTTATTTGGTTAATTTTTCTTTTCCTCCATTGTGTTATTTCTTCATTCAGTTTTTAGCCATATAATCAGATACAGGCAAGATTTTTTTTTTTTCTATTCAGTGCTTTAAATAAATACTGATTAGGTAACAAATAATTTAGACATTTAGACAGTTTCCAGTTGAATCATTTGCATTTACGATTATAAACATGGACTAAATTAAAACTTATGTTAAAACTGCAATTAAGTTCATAGACACATTTCATTTGAACACTGACAAAGATAAAGAAAATAGTAACAGGAGATGTCCTCAGTAACTGACTCTGTGAGTTAAAATCCAGTTTCTGGCAATACATATTTATCATACCAAGCTGTTGTAGATGTCTGAGAAGATGTATTGTTTTACTTACTTTTAAACATTAATAAGTTATATTTTAGAATCACTCTTTTCACCTAAGAGTTTTTCATATTTTTAAATTAACACCTTAAAATGATTGGAGAACTAAATATTTATTCTGTATAAAAGTATGAACATTCAGTAGGTAACAAGTGAACTTATTTATAAAATTTGGGCATTGCACATTGTAAAATGCTGACAATCTCCAAGTCCCCTAGTCATTTGAAGTTTTTCATTATCTTTGGTTTTTGAAAGAGTATATCAGCCTTCACCAGTGGCTATATGAATTCTTTAAGATTACACTTATTTTTTCAAAAGTTCAACTCTTGTATATTTTGGGGTAGGATGACAACTGTGAGAATGTTTAATATAGCACTGCCACCTCCCAAAGAACTGCACATTCCCATCTTTACCTTGGGCTTCCACCAAAAGGTTTCATTTCCAGTAAAAGGTCCCCTTTACACCTTTGATATTTAGACATTTCCTCTCTGAGATTTTCCTTTGAGTTCATGCATGTGACAAAAGGACTAGATTCCAAATCAGACTACAGCACACAATGCGGTTCGAATCATCTCTAAGAGGTGTATTTTTCATTCTGAAATATATTAAGAGTTTGGGTGAGATTGGGAAAAGTGTTAATCCTGTTACCTTTATTTTTAAGTTATTTGGAATCAAACAATGACATTTTCATGTCTCTCTACATCAAATATTAGTTTATGAGTTTTTTATTTGAATTTGTAAGTGCCTGATTGTTAAAATAACGTGTTATATATTAATAAGTTACCCCTTTCACATTTAAAAGCATTGTTTAACTAAAACACACTTGCCCTTTAGAAGGAAAGCTGTGACAAACCTAGAGACTGTATTAAACAGCAGAGACATCATCTTGCAGACAAAGCTTTGTATAGTGAAAATTATGGTTTTTCTAGTAGGGATGTACAGATGTAACAGCTGAACTAAAAAGATGCCTGAGTAACAAAGAATTGATGCTTTTGAACTGAGGCACTGGATAAGACTCTTGAGATTCCCTCAGACAGCAAGGAGATCAAACCAGTCAATCCTAAAGTCAACCCTGAGTCTTCAGTGGAAGGACTGTTGCTGAAGCTCCAGTACTTTGGCCACCAGATATGAATATTCACTGGTAAAGACCCTGATGCTGGGAACGATTCAAAGCAAAAGAAGGGGGTGACAGGGATGACAGAGGCTAAATAGCATCATAGACTCAAAGGACATGAATTTGAGCAAACTCTGATAGATAGTGAAGGGCAGAGGAGCCTGTTGCAATCCATGCTGCAATCCATGGGGTCATAAAGAGTCAGGCACAATTTAGCAACTGAACAACAACAGCAAAACTTACTGAATAAATCCAAACTTATAAAAACAATATCTTGGAAAATTTTAATCATGTGCAACACTAAAATTTTTGGAATGTTTTTGCTTTGATTGTTATTCGGCATATGAAAGTGAAAGTGAAAGTTGCTCAGGCATGTTTGACTCTTTGCGATCCTGTGGACTATACAGTCCCTGAATTCTCCAGGCCAGAATACTGGAGTGAGTGGGTAGCCATTCCCTTCTCCAGGGGATCTTCCCAACCCAGGGATAGAACCCAGGTCTCCCACATTGTAAATGTATTCTTTACCAGCTGAGCCACCAGGCAATATATTATGGGCTAAAAATTTGTCTCTCCCCAATTCATACATTAAAATTCTAATCCCCAATTTGATAGTATTAGGAGATAGGATCTTTGAGAGATAATTAGGTCATGAGTGTAGAACTCTCTTAAATGTGATTAATGCCTTATAAAAAGGACCACAGAAAATGTTCCCACTCTGCCATGTGGTGACAAATTGAGAAGGCAGTCATCTGCAAACCAGAAAGAAGGCCTTAACCAAACACGAGGTTTGCTGGCACTTTGACCTTGGACTTCCCAGCTTTCAGATCTAGTGAGAAATAATGTCTGTTGTTCAAACCACCAGTCTATAGTAATTTGTTATAGCAGCCTAAACTAACTAAAAAACATCTTTGGAAATGTTTATGAAGTTTAATGTAAAGATATACTATTGACATTTTGTCTAGGTTATACATAAAACATATGGAAAATGAAATACTATATGAACACCACATTAACATAAACATTATTGCATTTCTTGATTATATTTAAAGAGTTTATTTTTAATTTTTTCTATTTTTAAAAATTGCATTAGAGTATTTGTAAAATTTTATACAGTCCTTTTTATCCTACTTATTACACTCTGAGTATTTTCAAAGAGAAATATTTCAGAAAAGATAAATTTTGTGGAAACATTCTAGTAATGAAAACAAACAGGTTTTCTTGACAAGTGATAAGATTACAGGTGCTTTTTTCCTGTGTATATTATTGGGTACATGTTCTTTTTCTTTTCTTTACTGAGCATATGTTGCATTTAAAAACTGGAAAAATTAAAATTTCAATTTGCAACCACAAGCTGGTCATTTATGCCAGTCTTTCTCAAACTGATGTTTGACATAATACAACAAAATTCTATAAAGCAATTATCCTTCAATTAAAAAATAAATAAATTAAAAACAACAACTACAAAAACAAAACAAAAAAACAACAACAACAACAGAAAAGAAAACAAAAATACTATATGATCATTATAAAAACTAACAGAAATAGAAAGATGAAAGCAAAATTATCAATCTGCAAATTTAGGTACAACAACTATTAAATTTGGTATATGAATACAAACAATATAATTTTTAAACATCATATTATATATTTTTGCCTTGTATACCTTATCATTGGTTGAATTCTTATCTTAAGCCTATCATCATGCTTAATTAACCTTTAAAGTCATGTTTTAATGATCATATAATTTTATTAATTAAAGTAGGAATAGAAGGAACATACCTCAACATAATAAAAGCTATATATGACAAACCCACAGCAAACATTATCCTCAATGGTGAAAAACTGGAAGCATTCCCCCTGAAATCAGGGACAAGACAAGGGTACCCACTCTCACCACTACTATTCAACATAGTTTTGGAAGTTTTGGCCACAGCAATCAGAGCAGATAAAGAAATCAAAGGAATACAGATTGGAAAAGAAGAAGTAAAACTCTCTCTGTTTGCTGATGACATGATCCTCTATATTGAAAACCCTAAAGACTCTACGAGAAAATTACTAGAGCTAATCAGTGAATATAGCAAAGTTTCAGGATACAAAATCAACACACAGAAATCCCTGGCATTCCTATACACTAACAGTGAGAAATCAGAAAGAGAAATTAAGGAAACAATCCCATTCACCATCGAAACAAAAAGAATAAAATACTTAGGAGTATTTCTACCTAAAGAATCAAAAGACTTGTATATAGAAAACTATAGAACACTGATGAAAGAAATCAAGGAGGACACAAACAGATGGAGAAATGTACCGTGCTCATGGATTGGAAGAATCAATATAGTGAAAATGAGTATACTACCTAAAGCAATCTATAGATTCAATGCAATTCCTATCAAGCTACCAGAGGTCTTCTTCAAAGAATTAGAACAAATAATTTCTCAATTTGTATGGAAATACAAAAAACCTCGTATAGCCAAAGCAATCTTGAGAAAGAAGAATGGAACTGGCGGAATCAACCTACCTGACTTTAGGCTATACTACAAATCCACAGTCATTAAGACAGTATGGTACTGGCACAAAGACAGAAATATAGATCAATGGAACAGAATAGAAAGCCCAGAGATAAATCCATGCATCTATGGACACCTTATCTTTGACAAAGGAGGCCAGAATATACAATGGAGAAAAGACAACCTCTTTAACAAGTGGTGCTGGGAAAACTGGACAGCCACTTGTAAAAGAATGAAACTAGATCACTTTCTAACACCATACACAAAGATAAACTCAAAATGGATCAAAGATCTAAGCATAAGACCAGAAACTATAAAACTCCTAGAGGATAACATAGGCAAAACCCTCTCTGCCATAACCCAAAGCGGGATACTCCCTGACCCACCTCCCAGAATATTGGAAATAAAAACACGAATAAACAAATGGGACCTAATTAAAATTAAAAGCTTTTGCACAACAAAGGAAACTATAAGCAAGGTGAAAAGACAGCCTTCAGAATGGGAGAAAATAATAGCCAATGAAGCAACAGACAAACAATTAATCTCAAAAATATACAAACAACTCCTGCAGCTCCATTCTAGAAAAATAAACAACCCAATTAAAAAGTGGGCCAAAGAACTTAACAGACATTTCTCCAAGGAAGATATAAAAATGGCTAACAAACACATGAAAAGATGCTCAACATCACTCATTATCAGAGAAATGCAAATCAAAACCACAATGAGGTACCACTTTACACCAGTCAGAATGGCTGCCATCCAAAAGTCTACAAGCAATAAATGCTGGAGAGGATGTGGAGAAAAGGGAACCCTCTTACACTGTTGGTGGGAATGCAAACTAGTACAGCCACTATGGAAAACAGTGTGGAGGTTCCTTAAAAAGCTGCAAATAGACCTGCCATATGACCCAGCAATCCCACTGCTGGGCATATACACCAAGGAAACCAGAATTGAAAGAGCCACGTGTACCCCAATGTTCATCGCTGCATTGTTTACAATAGCCAGGACATGGAAGCAACCTAGATGCCCATCAACTGACGAATGAATAAGAAAGCTGTGGTACATATACACAATGGAATATTACACAGCATTAAAAAAAAAATTCATTTGAAGCAATTCTACTCAGATGGATGAAACTGGAGCCCATTATCCAGAGTGAAGAAAGGCAGAAGCAAAAACAACAATACAGTATATTAATGCATATATATGGAATTTAGAAGGACGGTAACGAGAACCCAACATGCGAGACAGCAAAAGGAACGCAGATGTATAGAATAGACTCGTGGACTTTGTGGATGAGGGTAAGGGTGGGATGATATGGGAGAAGGGCATTGAAGCATGTTAATTGTCATGTGTCTAATCAATCGCCAGCCCAGGATTGATGCTCGGGGCTGGTGCAGCGAGATTTCCCGGGGGGGAGGGAGGAGGGAGGGGGGTTCCGGAGGGAAGCATATGTAAACCCATGGTGATATCATGACAATGTATGGCAAAAACAATAAAAAAATAAAGTCATGTTTTAATGATCATATAATTTTATTAATTAAAATGCAATTTTTTACATATAGATATTGTTGACATTTAATATTTTTCTGATTTTTTATCATGAATAATTTTGAGATTAACATTTGCACATATAAACTTTTGCCTACAGTTCTAATAATTTCAGCACAGTAAACTTAGGAATGGGAAATAACAGGTCAAAATATATAAATTAAGATTCTAGATATATGACACTAATTTGTATCACTGAAGAATTTTACCAAATTACATCTTTTGGTGTGCTAGGACACTAAGAAAACACTGGAATATTTGAAATTATTTTTTCCAGTGTTTCAGGGGATGAATGCTTTTTGTTGTGTTAATTTGATTTTTTAATCTGAGATATGTTGACAATTTATTACTGACTAGTTGACTTCCATATTCAGATATGTCTGGTGAAGAATTTGTTATAGGATTTATAGTATTTTCATATCATAACTCATAGACTTTATATAAAATAAAAATATCAACTTATTTGTTATCACATTCTTTGCTATTCCTCTCTAAAATTATTTGGCACTTTTATCATTTATATACAGACACATCAAATTTTTATTTAGCAAAATGTTGTATATTTTTACCATATTGAAATTGCCTCAATATTTACATTTCATCTTTTTCTCTTATTGTATTTTATTCTCATTATGTCATAATGCGGTAGATGGGCTTCCCTGATGGCTCAGTGGAAAGAGATCTGCCTGTCAAGCAGGAGATTGGAGTTCTATCTCTGGGTTGGGAACATCTCCAGAAGAAGGAAAGAGCAACCCACTCCAATATTCTTACCTGGCAAATACCATGGAAAGAGGAGCCTGAAAGGCTACAACAGTCCATGGAGTTGCAAAAGAGTTGGATATGACTTAGTGACTAAACAACAACAAACAATATGGTGCATATGGCATGAAGTAAGGATATTGATGTTTTTCTAATTGATAATCAGTATTCCTAAAATCAGTTTTTAAAAGCACTTCTTTATGAGTTCAAGAAAGAGTTTATATATACTTTCTTATATATATATATACACACACACATTATATATGACTATATATTATATAATAGTGACTATGTATGGTAATTCTTTTAATTTTGATGATCTTTTTTTGTTAGTATTATGTCATTTTCTTCATTCTTGCTTATAATGACATGTTCTAATGTCTATAGCCATCTATAACATCTATTTTTATAATATATATTTTTATATGACATCTATTTTTCTTTTAATATTTTTAATGTCTTTCACATAGAGTTTCTACTGTCTGTCAAGTTAAAAGAACATCCCAAAACTATTTTATCAAAACTGATTGAATTGGAATTAATTTTAATAATACTGATTTATTTACAATGTTTTTCATATGCATATATATCTCCCGTAAATTTGTAAATTTTGCTCCTATTTTTATGTTTTATGTTTATATACGTTATAGCTATAGAGTATCAGAAACTTCATCAGGTGCTAGCTATATAGATACAGAAATAGTCACAAATATATTACACTTTACAATATCATGGAATATTCATTCTTGGATGGATATAAGAAGAATGATACACATGTAAACAGATAAATGCAATATTTTATGGTGTATGTAATTAAAAATGTATGCGGAAAGTACACTAAAGGTATTATAGATCAATGCAGGCAGTATGACAGACTGTGAAATTAGAAAATATTGAATTTCATGCTGTTTTTGCTATATTCTAACTTTGTAATACTAGGTAAGTTACTTAATCTTTTAACCCTCAGGTTCTTTTTTTAACTCAAATTAAATTAGCATAGTAATATAACATGTGTGATATGTTTAACATAGTATTATGAATGCATGCTTCACTGGCAGCCAATAATGGTGGTGGTGATGGTATGATGATGGTGATGATGAAAGTATATAAAAAAAATGAGTTGCAATTTCACATAGATATAAAAGAATAATGATTGGTTTTGAAAAATAAGAATATTCTAGTAAGATGAAGAAAAGTGTACCTGGAAGACAAGCTAAAGGCAAGTCAAGGGCTTTATGTTTATGTAGACTATATGAAGGGATGTTGGGTAGATATGAGATGGCAATTTGTACAGTGATCAAGTGATTGAATACAAGCTAAGGGCATGGAAATCTCATATTTTTGTTTTAGAAAGATAACCACCATGGCTTTGAAATACAGATTTAAGAGAAGCAGACTTCAGATAGGGAATTCTGTCAGGAGACTACAATATTGAAATAACCCACAAAAGAGATGATCTGGAGCCTAAATTACCTGTCAATCGTAGCTCAATAAAGTTCATACAAATAGTGAACTGGAGTACTGGCAATTAAGATAGACAGGATAGAAAAACAGGCCTCATCAGGATACCACCTTTTCTGCTTGCACCCTTCTAGCTGCTCGGATTTGAAAATCTGAAACGTGCCAGAGCTGTGTGCACAGTGGAATGAGAAAGGGAAGCAAGTGGGATGAGTACTCTCACAGCCGCCACGCCCCTGGCCCCCATCCCAGGCTTTGGTTTTGTTGGTGTTCAGTACATAGATACTTTAGGCCTGTAGAAGTTAAAGATGAAAGGGTCACAAGACTACACAACTGTGCCTTCTAAGGCTCCCTGCTGCCTTCGTCCTCACTCTGTATTTGTCCCCTTCTTTACTTTTCCTTCTTCCCTTCTGAACCATAGCAGAAGGCCTTGTCTCCTTCCCCTTAGGTCCTCCACTGTCTTGTAGCTTTACCTCTCTTCCATCCTGGGGAGGAGAATCTGGGTTGGGAGCAGGCTGTGGGGCTGGGAACCATTAGTCCAAGTGTAGTCTCCTATTGCCTCCTTAGGGCCTGGCCAGGACTTGGCGAGAGTGGAATTGATCCTGGGTTGGGGACACTGGTGGAGGCTCCTGGGTGGGTGGCGGTGCTGTTGCTTGGTTAGCTGAACTGAGCCATTACCATGACTGGTGGTGGTAGCAGGTCTGTGAGTGGCTGTTGTGGACTTTAGGCTGATGGTGTTATTTCTGTGAGTGGTCGTTCTGTGGCTCTTAGTGGTCCTGTGGCTGGTTGTTCCAGGGCTTGCTGCGGCTTTAGGTGTCACTGTGAAGGATGGCAGTAGAATGGCTGATTTTTAATGAGGATAATCATTCCCTGTTCCCTGGGCTTTCAGCAGAGGGAAGACTGAATAGCCTCCCAGGGGCAGGCTCCTTCCCAGAGGCTCCTACCCCTCTAGTCCTCTTTCTGTTTACCTGCTGGTAGCAAGTAAGGGCCCAGCAAGGCCCCAGAGGAAAGCACAGCCAGCCTTATGTTAGAGTCCAGGAAGGTTCTGTGTTGTACCAGCTGCCTGCTTCATCAACCATATTACCTCTGCCTGCACTTGGAAAAAGAGGAAATAAATCTTTGCCTTCCTGTAACAGATCACCTCACACCCATCCTGACTTAGATACCTCAGCCCCAGCTACCAATCTCTTAGTCATTAAATTAGGAAATAATTGGCCCTGGTGTCACAGAAGTGGGAGCTGTCAGTGTCAAGAGTGTCATGAGGGTAGAGTTAACAGTTTGGGGGCAGTTGATCTTTGGGGACTCATTTGTCTATGTCAGCAAAACATGCTCAGTAGTTTGGCAAGTGACTGTGGAGTCAATAACCCCTCCTTCAGAGAAGAATAGGCTCAACAGGATGTAAAATTAGAACTTTTATTTCTGCTCTCTTTCCCCTCCATCTGTCACTTCCCCTTTGATAAGACACGTGAGGTACTTATGATGATTCTTGCCCAAACCCTTACAGAAAGGTCATGCTATCTAGTCAACATTACCATTTCCCAGTCAAAGAAAAACAGCACACCGAAAGGGTAAAACTTAGCTAAAGCAGCTGAGCAGAACCATATGTAAAAACAGGAGGTGGAGAGAGGTAAGAAATGAGAAGCCGAAGGAGGCCCATTCCAAGTCATTTTATTAAGAATTTTGTGTTTATTTCCTGAATCAATAAATGCTAAACAAAATGGAAATAGTGTTTAGGTCTATTTAGGAAGATCAATTCTAAAAATTAAAAGGTTGGGAAGAGAGTGGATTTGCAGCTTTTTCCTAAAATCAATATTATGGTAAATAAGAGGAAGTTGGTGCATAGAAACAAGAAGTACAAAGACAAAAGGGAACATTGGCTTAGGAGGGTAGGAAATGATATGAGACATGCTGAGCTTGAAATGTTTTGGGGTGTTAGGATGGAATACTCTTTTAAGCAACTGAAACTCAGGGGGAAAAAAAAAGTCCCTAAAATGGTAATTAGTGTGCTATGTGTGTGCAAATTCGTGTCTAATTCTTTGAGACCCTATGGATTGTAACCAGCCAGGCTCCTCCATCCGTAGGGTTTTCCGTGCAAGAATACTATAGTAGGTTGCTGTTTACTCATGAGAATTGTTAGTATTTTGGTGATGTATAAGGTTGAGTAGAAAAGCAATTAAGGAAACTTTTTAGAAGTATCTTTTTCTTCCCAACTTTTTTGAGGTATAATTGACAAATTAGGTAAGAAAAAGGAAGGCATCTAAATCAGAAAAGGAAGCAGATGTCTGTTTCCAGAGACTTGTTTATATATGAAATATCATCATGTATAGAAAACAATAAAGACTCAAATAATGCTTCTCATTAAAAAAATTAAAAGATGCTTGCTCCTTGGAAGAAAAGTCATGACCACCCTAGATAGCATATTAAAAAGCAGAGACATTATTTGCTAACAAAGGTCCATCTAGTCAAGGCTATGGTTTTTCCAGGAGTCACATATGGATGTGAGAGTTGGACTATAAAGAAAGCTAAGCACCGAAGAATTGATGCTTTTGAACTATGGTGTTGGAGAAGACTCTTGAGAGTCTCTTGGACTGCAAGGAGATCCAACCAATCCATCCTATAGGAAATCAGTTCTGAATATTCATTGGAAGGATTGATGCTGAAGCTGAAGCTCTAATACTTTGGATCCCTGATGCGAAGAACTGACTGGGAAAGATTGAAGACAGGAAGAGAAGGGGATGACAGAGGATGAGGTGGTTGGATGGCATCACTGACTCAATGGACATGAGTTTGAGTAAACTCTAGGAGTTGGTGATGGACAGGGAGGCCTGATGTGCTGCAGTCCATGGGGTCACAAAAAGTTGGACGCGACTGAGCTACTGACCTGAACCGAACTAATTGACAATAGATCCCTTTGATTTTCATAGACACTAGGCAAGGGGAAAATCAGTAGCTAAAGTATAATTTCTGATACAGTTTTTAATTTGCAGAATGGAGACATGAATACAAGCAAAACAGATGATCCAAATTATCATTTATTATCACCAAAAATGGAAGAAGAACATAATCTCTAAACGTAGGACATGTTGCCTTCAGTTCAGTTCAGTTGCTCAATTGTGTCCAACTCTGTGACCACATAGACTGCAGCACACCAGCCTTCCCTGTCCATCACCAACTCCTGAAGTTTACTGAAACTCATGTCCATTGAGTCATTGATGCCATCCAACCACCTCATCTTCTGTCATGTCCTTCTCCCCCTGCCTTCAATCTTTCCCCACATCAGGGTCTTTTCCAATGATTCAGTTCTTCACATCAGGTGGCCAAAGTACTGGAGTTTCACCTTCAGCATCAGTCCTTCCAAAGAATATTCAGGACCGATTTCCTTTAGGATGGACTGGTTGGATCTCCTTCCAGTCCAAGGGACTCTCAAGAGTCTTCTCCAACACCACAGTTCAAAAGCATTAATTCTTCAGTGCTCAGCTTTCTTCACAGTCCAACTCTCACATCCATACATGACTACTGGAAAAACCATAGCCTTGACTAGATGGACCTTTGTTGGCAAAGTAATGTCTCTGCTTTTTAATATGCTGTCTAGATTGGTCATAACTTTTCTTCCAAGGAGTAAGCATCTTTTAATTTCATGGCTGCAGTCTCCATCTGCAGTGATTTTGGAGCCCCCCAAAATAAAGTCTGTCACTATTTTCACTGTGTCCCCATCTCTTTGCTGTGAAGTGATGGGACATGTTGCCATAAAAAGAACTGATTACACTGAGGCTAATTTTTTGTAATTTTTTCTTGCAAAGCAGTGCAAGCTTAATTAAAGACCAGTGGAAGAAATTTGCAAAACCTTGGTTGAAAGCAGAGAATAAAACTCTGTAGTTTAAAGTAAGAGTTTGTCAATTTCATGTACTTTTCACAGAGCTGGCCAGAGTAGTAAAGTCTCCCTTTGTCTGAGTCAGGGGATCAGAGACTTGGGTAGCCTTTATTATATTTTCTGCCTTTGAACTTTGTCTTTCTTATTTTGAATAGATCTGTTTCTGAGAGTATTCCATGTCTGGCCCAACCTGAATTATACCCTATACAATGTATCTTTCCCATCCTACATTTAGCATAACTTTAGCAACTACTAACACTACTTGCTAACATTAGTTTCATGGCTTCCCTGGTGACTCAGCATTAAAGAATCTGCTTGCCAATTTAGGAGATGCAGGTTCCATCCCTGGGTTGGGAAGATCTCCTGGATCTTCTCCCCTTCAGAAGTAAATGGTAACCCATTCCAGTATTCTTACCTAGGAAATCCCATGAACAGAGGTGCCTGGCAGGCTATAGACCATGGGGTTGCAATAGAGTTGGACTTGACTTCACAACAAAACAACAACAACATCTGTTTGACGCTAGTCTGGAGCATGAATGCAGAGAAACTTTTTGAAAAAGGTGACCATGAACCTACCTCTTGAAGGTAAATGGTAAGTAATTAGATTTGGAGAAAGTAGATAGATAGAAAGTAATGACACGTACAAGGCAGAGGTAGAATTTGTGTCATATATAGAAAATGACATAGAGATTTACTTACTAGGAGAAAACAAGACTTCAGATTACAATTCTGTTTATTTTTTTTCTGATTTAAATTCTCTGTCTAGATGTATATGTGTTTATTGCCTCTTGGTTCTGATTTGTATTGAGACACAGTATTCCAAAATTATTTGCTACATGAAGAAGCTTCTTTCATGACCTTACAAAAGAAACCACTTTGCACAATCTACGTTTTATATATTACATGAGTATGAGATGGCTATTTTTTTTTCCTGAGCTAGCTACAGCAGGTTTCTCCATTCTTAGTACAGTAAAGAGGATTTGAATGATTCAGCTCTCTTATTTTGATAGCATACATATACATTAGCTAGGCTCCCACTCTCTAGGCTGAAGATGAAATAGATGTATTTGGTTTATGATGGATATCACTTGTAAATGTTACATTAGCTATTTATGTTGTAGATGTCACTGTTTCCTTAGCCTCTTATACAGTCAGGGATTTTTTTTTTTTTTCTTTTCCTGAGTTGTGTGTCTGAATATGATTTATATAAAAGCAGGTAAGCAAAAAATAGCAAATCTTTACATCTTTTATTTTTGGAACTACTCTTAGGAAATATTTTTTTTTTACAAAAGTGCAAAGATTTTATTTGAAATTTGAACAGAAAATGACTATAGTAATTTATCTTCCCTTGATATTCTTTATGGGTTAGGACTGATTTCAATATTGTTAGGATTGCCCTATATTTCCTTCTTTGCTCTTCTGTGCCAGAGAATAGATTTCTATTCACATCTTTCGAGTATAGCTTCACTTAACTTAAATTGACAACTCTTTTGACTTCTTTAGTAAAAATGCAAGCATAGAAAGGAACATCCATGCCACAGAAAAGTATTTATTTACTTCTTCCAGGTGAAATGAAAGAGTCTTATTCTTTTGTTCATAGTTGTACTGAACTCTTTGTTTCACAAAAGCAATTTACTATATTTATATAAGTTAAACTTTATTTTTTAGGTTAATATCATATTACTATTACAGCTAACTTGGTGTTCCAAATGAATTACTACCCTGTGCTCTTGTAATTTACTTTCATAACTGGCACATTTTCTTTCTTTGTACTAATATCAAAACAAGAGTATCAGAATATGCATGTTTTTAGAATCAAAACGAAACATAAATAAGTAAAAGTGGAATTAATTTGGTAAAAGTGATGTCTGATGTCAATTTCTGACCAAGGATAATTCATATAATTCATGTGTTCCCTCATCTTCAACACTCTCATTGGTATTAAAACTTTTACATCCTCTAAACCTTTTCAATGTCATTCTACCTAGACGTCTTTCCAATTACTATCCACTTGAGTGATTTCAATATCCACTTTGCTTAATCTTATATATCCTAGCCTCTTGGTTATTTTACTTTTCTAAACACTAATGATCTTTATTTCAGCACAACTTCAGCCAAATGCCTACATAGGCTATATTTTAAATTTCACTCTCATTAAAAATTGACTTCATCAATATCAAATTCCAGTCTGTCTCTCTCAGATGACAAGCTTGCTGCTTTCTTCCCTTACTTACTGTATGATCTTCCTTCTCTCTTAAACCTCAAGATCAAAGCGGATAAAAAGCCCTGACTCATTAGTCTAAAATTCCTCACAATAACCACTCTTAACAATGCTCTCTGGAATTTTAACTACCCATTTCCATCCTGGAATAGTCACCTCTCTATTATAGGCTTTTTCTCTCTAAATATTTCAACACATTGAATTCAGAGTAAAGCCTATAAAATGCTGAACAGTTCATGTCAGTTCCCTGATGAAAATCCTTGAATAGCTATTTGTCTCTAATTTTTTTATATTCAAACATGTTAAAGGACTGTCATGTTTTTCCTCTGTAATACTCTTTGTCTGAAATATAAGACTTCTCTATCTTTTCATGGCTGACAGCAACATTTCTTGTCTGAACTTAGATGAAATTTCCATTGGAACATACTCTGGCCCATGAAAGCCAGATTAAATGACACTCAAGATGTGATCCCCAACCTTTTTGGCACCAGGGACCCATTTCGTGGAAGATGATTTTTCCATTGACCAGGTGTTGGTGGGGAGGGTTTCAGGATGATTCAAGTGTCTTACATTTATTGTGTACTTTATTTCTAAACTGATGCCACCTCTAATCTAACTGGAAGCACTGGTCTGTGGCCTAGAGGTTGGGGACCCTTGCACTCAAGGGTTCACATTACCTCCTTTGTCCTATTTTATTATAGGATTATGATTTATTGTTTCACTAAGATACCCTCATTTTTGGCGAACATGCTTCTATTTATTTACATTTGTATAGCACTGCCCTTACCTACATGTTAAATCCTAGCTTTATCTTATTAAGGCATTCTTCAGCTATGAAGTTAAAAGCCAATTCTTATAGAAGCTTTATCTAAACTCTTCAGACTAGATCAGGTCCACTTTATATTTTCATAGCTTTACTGAATTTTTTCATTTAAATACCTTTTAGATTATGTATTTGTATTAATACATGGGCAAAGATGTCTACCTGATTAAAGTTTTCTGCTTATCTAGGTAGAAACTGAGTCTATTTCACCAGTTATTGCATCTTCAACATGTAGCACTAAGTCTGAGAGTAATAAAAGGCTTGTATTAACTCTTTGTTGCATTAATTAATCATTTTGTTGGATTTAAACATAAAGACTGTTTGTTGGTTGCAAATTCTATAAATACATGTTGTAAAAAGTTTTTATGTCAGAATTCTGCTTGTGAATAAAACAAGATAGGTCTTGCCTGGCTAAGTCTCTTAGGGCAATTTATTTCTGACCTAAAAAATATTGAAAATTTCATATGGCTCATTGAAAAAAAATTGCATAAATTACAAGATAATATTATAATGGTATTAGAGATTTGTGGTGCCATGAGGATTAGACAAGCAAATATTCCAGACCAAAGAGAACTTTTCTAACAGAAGCTAATTTGCTCCTCTGGGAGTTCATTAATTCTCAGAATGGGTTAAATATTTGGATTTTTCTAGAACAAAAAGCATCTGTTAAGAGAAAGAGAAAGTAGCCTAAAATGTAGTGGTCATGTGGAGCTGATGGGAACAGTTACAAACTAGAGAAAAACTCAGTTTTTTTCACCGGATGTTTGTTGTGTTGTAATTCTGTGTAGGTGACTGGGGAGTTAGGTTGAAAGTTTATAAAAGGCATAGTCAATCTCCCACATCATATAGTACTTAGGAGGGAAAAAAAAGACTCATTAGAAAGGATGTTTATCTCAAGCATAACAGTTTTGTTCCCTTTAAGATGCTGCTCAATTTGAACTGTTTGTAAGTTAAAATACAAAAACAAAAAGCTTGATGTGGGATATCTGAAGGAGGGAGCTTGATCTCCCACAAAACATTAAGGCCAAAGAGAGGGACCCATTATACAGTCAGGGTCATGCCTTAAAAACAAGTGTGAAATTAAGATGGACTGATTTTTTACTAAAACAGCAATCAAGCCTGACCCAGATCAACTCCTAACTGTACTCTTTAAACAAGTAAAGAGAGACCCATGACTGGAGAAAGATTAGAATTAGATCATCTGGATTTTCTTTGGGAGTGGGGGTTTATACAGTTTTCAGCATATAATAATAGTAAAAATAATGAAGCATTTGAAGAGAAAAAAATCAATAGCTGATAAGCAAGGGAAATATTAGACAATATATGTGGAATAAACAGGTGGTCCAGTTACAGGAATTTGCAGACACAATCTTTGAAATAACTATGATAAGCTAATAAATATTTTTAAAATGAGGAAAAAGCAGAATAAGGATTTAAAAAAAATAATTGGAATCTTAAATTTTAAAAAGGAATAAAACGAACATTCTAGAGTTGAAAAATAAAATTGGGAATTCACAGGATGACTTTACCAGAAAATTGAGAATCAATGAACTGAAAGGTCGATAAAAAACATTCTGGAATAAAATATAGAAAGCATTTTAATAAGTAAAAAGAGATATGGGACATGAAAAAATGCTCAACGTTACTCATTATTAGAGAAATGCAAATCAAAACTACAGTGATGTATCATCTCACACTGGTCAGAATGGCCATCATCAAAAATTCTACAGACAAATGATGGAGAGAGTGTGGAGAAAAGAGAACACTCTAGCACTGTTGGTGGAAATGCAAATTGATACAACCACTATGGAGAACAATATGGAGATTCCTTACTCCATAAAGAGATTCCTTTACTCCAGGATTAAAACTAACATATCTAGCAATCCCACTACTGGGCATATACCCAGAGGAAACCATAATTGAAAAAGACATATGTACCCCAGTGTTCATTGCACCACTGTTTGCGATAGCTAGGACATCAAAGCAGTCTAGATGTTCATCAGTAGGTGAATGGATAAAGAAGCTGTAGTACATATACACAATGGAATATTACTCAGCTATAAAAAAGAATGCATTTGAGTCAGTTCTAATGAGGTGGGTGACCTAGAGCCTAATATAAAAAGTGAAGTAAGTTAAAGAGAAAAACAAATATCATATATTAATGCATATGTATGGAGTCCAGAAACATGGTACTGATGAACCTATTTGCAGGGCAGCAGCAGAGACGCAGACATAGAGACTGACTTGTGGACACAGTTGGGGAAGGAGAAGGTGGGACACAGGGAGAGAGTAGCATGAAAATATACATATTACCATATGTAAAATAGATAGCCAGTGGGAATTTTCTATATGACTCAAGAAACTCAGACTGGTGCTCTGTGACAACCTAGGTGGGGCAGGATGGAGTGGGAGGTGGAAGGGAGATTCAATAGGGAGGGGACATATGTATGCCTGTAGCTCATTTATATTGATATTGTTGATGTATGGCAGAAACCAACACAATATTGTAAAGCAATTATCCTTCAATTAAAAGTAAATTTAAAAAAAAGAGAGAGACATGGGTGAGACTTCCCTCATAGTCTACTGGCTAGACTCCACAATCCCAGTGCAGGAGGCCTGAGTTTGATTCCTGGTCAAGGGACTAGATCCCCCATGCCACAACTAAGATGCTGTTAGCAATTGCCCTCCACTCTTCCCCAATAGCATATTGGACACTTTCCTACCTGGGGGACTCATTTTCCAGTGTCATATCTTTTTGCCTTTTCATACTGTTCATTGGGTTCTCCAGGCAAGAATACTGGAATGGTTTGCCATTCCCTCCTACAGTGAGCCTTGTTTTGTCAGAATTCTCCACTATAACCTGTCTGTCCTGGGTGGCCACGCATGACATGGCTCATAGCTTCACTGAGTTGTGCAATCCTCCTCTCCACCACAGGCTGTGATGCATGAAGGGGATACAGATTACTATACCACTTTAAGAATGTCATAGCTAAATTGCCTACAAATTCTTTCCACTATTACTCCAAAATTTTAAAACCAGATGTGTACATTGATTGGGAATCTAGATTATGATGCCTAAGATGGAAATGAGAGGATAGAAAAGTATGAGGTATTTTAAAGATATAAATATAATAATTATTGACTTCTCTAACATCTTAGTGTAACACATCTGTTTTGGGCACTTTTGTTGAAATTATGCTTTATGAAGCCTATACTTTCATGATTATCAAAACAGATCATTGTAATTTCAAAAGTGATCTGTTTACAAAAAGGTATTATGCATAAAAGTTGATCTAGGCTTGTGATACACAATTTATTTTAGAATCACTAATTACCTTGTAAATCTCATATGCCAACAAAATACACAGAACATATCACAGCATGTTCTCTGAGTTCCTGCAGTTCTTCTTAGATCAAAGATCCCTGTGAATTAAACGAGCTATATCCCATTTAATAATTGCTTGAATTTGAACTTAAAAGTTTGCTTGATGATTTTCATTCCTTACTGAGACCTTTTTGGATTTAATGTCTCCTTCTATATTAAATTATTATCTGACACAGATCATTCTTTAACTCATCTTTTGCTGTTCTCACTACCTTTTTGTGTTATCCATGCTTTCTGCTTCTCAGTCATCACCTCTTTTTAAAAATTATCATTTCCCTTTTGGCACCTGGATTTTATAAGGCTCTTATTCCAGTATAATTGGAACACTGGCTGACTTAATGATTCATAAAATTAACCTAATGGTTCATTGATGACAACAGCAATCTATATCAGAAAACATTGAGCGTAGTAAGATTTTAATAACAATGAAAAGTTTTGCATTAAGAAAATATTTTGGAAGCTTCAACACTATTTTTATTCTCTGCTCAAAAATGAGATTTATATTACCTAGAGTTCATCATTATGTTGAATTGTTTACTTCAATTTTTAGATGAAATGTATTTGACAAATAATTATGGGTAAAAATATCATATGCCAGTCATGTTTTAAGTTTGAGATATGCAGCAACTAACAAGCCAGATAAAGATTTTTCTACTTATAAAACTAATGTATTTATAGTTGAGTTTTAAAGACTTTACTTTCTTAACTGAGTTACTAAGATTCTTACTCCTTTTTTTTTTGTATATACTTCAGTATTTCTATTTCAGATAATTTGGTCCACCTTATTTCAAAATAAATTAGTCCTCTTTTGAAGTCTTTAATTTTATGTCATGGTTTTACTTTTCCCCTTTGTTAGGATTTTGTATGTTGCTTTTTGCTGATACAACTAGGAATTCAATTTCCAGTTATAGTGACCTTTCAGTGCTTTAGGATTAGGGGTGAACTTTTGAAATGCAGGGGAATTGCAGTAGAGGTCCATATTGGAATATCTGTATTTTAGACCTTTGAGAAGTCATATGTTAATTTCCTGATGCTGCTATAACACACGTTTAGTGACTCAAAGATATATGAATTTATTATCTTACTCTTCTAGGTGTCTGTGGAGTCCTAAAATCAAAGTGTCAGTGAGCCTGTAGTCTTTCTGGATGTTCTAAGGGAGATTCTGTTTTCTTGCCTTTTCCAGCATCTAGAGGGCATCTTTATTCCTTAGCTTGTTTCCCCTTCCTCCATCTTCAAGACCATCAGAAACATCTTCAGATCTCTTTAAATTCCATCCTCCAGTCTCTGTATCTCCCTTTGCTTCCCAAGTCACCTTGCCTTCTCCGACTCTAACTCTCTGATCTCCCTCTTACTAAAACCTTTCTGATTACATTGGGGTCATCCAAGAAATCCAGAATAATTTCATCATTTTAAGATACTTAATTTAATTGCATCTGCAAAGTCCCTGTTGTCATGGAAACTAATTTGAAAGTGAATGTGTTAGCCACTCAGTAGTGACTGGCTCTTTGCAACCTAATGGGCTATATAGCCTGCCAGACTCCTCTGTCCATGGAATTTTCCAGGTAAGAATACTGTAGTGGGTTACCATTCCCTTCCACAGAGGATCTTCCTGACCCAAGGATGGAACCTAGTCTCCTGTATTGCAGGCAGATTCTTTACTATCTGAGTGATCAGGGAAGCCCATGGTGTAATATACTGTACTTACAGGTTCTGAAAATTAAGACATAGACAACTTGGGAGACATTTTTCAGCCTACTAGAGGTATACTCTCTGTCAGCTTCCTCATGTATAATAGGAAGGGGGTATAACATATCTTTTGCTAACATTTTAAAATCTAGGTTGACTTCTTACTCAAAAATAGAAAGTTTAAGATATTCTGAAGATACATTATGATATATAATGATCACCAGTGACTAGAGTGAAAGAATGAAATATTTGTAATTCCATGTATTGGGTTGGCCAAAAAAAAATCATTCTTTTTTTTTCCCCCTTAAGATGACTCTGGTAGTGCATAGTTGTCTTTAACTTGATTCAAAACAATTTTGTTAGACTCTATGTGACAGCTGTCATATTAACATGTGTTAAAAAAACTTAAAAAATTAGTAAACTTTTGTATAGCTATTTCGCTATTAAAAGGGGAATATAAAAGCAACATTTTCAACATATTATGCTTTGTTACCTAAAGAAATATAAAAATACTACTGAAACACACATACCAAAAATTTTGTGCAGTGTAAAGAGAAGGTGCTGTGACTGACTGAACATGTCAGAAGTGGTTTGCAAAGTCTCACTGAATGATGCTCCATAGTTAGGTAGACTATGTTGAAGTTGAAGTTTATAGCACTCAATTAAAGACATTGAGAACAATCAACATTATACCACATGTGAGATAGCTGATATACTCAAAATATCCAAATCTAGTATTGAAAATCATTTATACCAGCTTGGTTATATTAAGAGCTTTGTTATTTGGTTTCCACATAAGTGAAAAAAAAAAAAAGAACCTTCTTGACCATATTTATGCATGTGGTTCTCTATTTAAACATAGCATAAATGTTTTTAAAACATCATGATGGGCAATGAAATGAAGATGCTGTACAATAATGTGAAATGAAAGAGATCATGGGGCAAGCAAAATAAACTACCACCAGAGACACCAAACGCTGATCTTCATCCAGAGAAGGTGATATTATATATATGGTGAGATTGGAAGGGAGTCCTCTGTTTTGAGTTCCTTACAGAAAACCAAATGATTAATCCCAACAAGTACTTTTCCTAATTAGACCAACTGAAAGCAACACTTGACAATAAATGTCCAAATGAGTCAATGTAAAAGCATAATCTTCCATCAATATAATGCAAAACCACATTTCTTTGATGACCAGGCAAAAACTGTTACAGCTGGACTGGTAAATTCTGATTAATTCATGGTTTTAACCAGACAGTGCACTTTCAGATGTCTATTTATTTCTGTATTTACAAAATTCCCTTAATTGAAAATGTTCCAATTCCCAAGAATACTGTAAAAGGCGTATGAAATAGTTCTTGGCTTAAAAAGATAAAAAGTTTTGGGTTAGTGAAATTATGAAGTTGCCAGAAAAATGGCAGAAAGTAGGGAAACAAAATGGTGAATATATTGTTCAATAAAGTTTTTGGTGAAAATGAAAAATGTCTTTTATTTTTACCTAAAAAACTGAAGGCACTTTTGGCCAATCCAATAGTGCACCCAGCTTTGAAGTAAAAACTCCTTTATACAACATGGTATACTGCTATATTTTTGTATGATAGCATTAGAAAGAGTTAGTGATTTGTATCAATTATTATGAAACATATTTTTAAATTCCAAAATATGAGGATTAGATCTATGCAGGAAAATAAAACAGCTATTGTCATTTCATTAAAAATGCAAACTATATGTAAATTACACCAAAATGTTATAGTATTATACAAATAAAACCATATTTTTATTTGAAATTGGAATTCCATGAAGAAAATTCATATTAATTGTCACTACAGCAAGAAAGTTCAAGAAACAACAGTTAAAACTGAACATGGAACAAGAGACTATTTCCAAATAGGTAAAGGAGTATGTCAGAGTTCTATAATGTCACCCTGCTTATTTAACTTATATGCAGGGTATCATGTGAAATGCTGGGCTGAATGAAGCACAAGCTGGAATCAAGATTGCAGGGAGAAATATCAATAACCTCAGATATGCAGATGATACCACCCTTATGGCACAAAGTGAAGAAGAACTAAAGAGAGAGGCTCTTGATGAAACTGAAAGAGGAGAGTGAAAAAGTTGTCTTAAAACTCAACATTCCGAAAACGAAGATCATGGCATCTGTTCCCATCACTACATGGCAAATAAATGGGGAAACAGTGGCAACAGTGAAGGACTCTCTTGGGGCTCCAAAATCACTGCAGATGGTGATTGCAGCCATGAAATTAAAAGATGCTTGCTCCTTGTGAGAAAAGCTGTGATTAACCTAGACAGCATATTAAAAAGTGGAGATATTATTTTGGGGACAAAGGTCCATCTAGTCAAAATTATGGTTTTGGCAGTAGTCATGTATGGATGTCAGAGTTGGAATATAAAGAAACCTGAGTGCCGAAGAATTGATGCTTTTGAACTGTGGTGTTACAGATGACTCTTGAGAGTCCCTTTTACTTCAAGGAGATCAAACCAGTGACTCCTAAACGAAATCAGTCCTGAATATTCATTGGAAGGACTGATGCTGAAGCTGAAACTCCAGTACTTTGGCTACCTGATGCAAAGAACTGACTCCCTGGAAATGACCCTAATCCTGGGAAAGATTGAAGGCAGGAGAAGGGGACGACAGAGGATGAGATGTTTGGATGATATCACTAACTCTATGGACATGAGTTTGAGTAAGCTCCAGGAGTTGGTGATGGGCAGGGAAGCATGGTGTGCTAGAGTCCAGGGGGTCTCAAAGAGTTGGACACTATTGAGCAACTGAACTGAACATAACCACTGATTAAATAAGAGAAAAAAATATATTATCCCTACCACTTCTACAGGTCAGGAATTCAGGGGTATTTGGCTGAGTGGTTCTGGCTGAAAGCTTTCTGTGAGAGTGAGATTACAGTCAATGTATAGACAAAAGCTGGAGTCATCTAAAAGCTTGACTGGGACCAGAGAATGTTTTATGAAGATGGCTCACTCTCATGGCTGACAAGTTGGTGCTGGTTGTTGGTGGGAGGCTTCATTTCCCTATAATAATGATCTTTCTATAGGCTTCTTGAGTGTCCTCATGACACGGCAGCATTCCATCAGAGAACTAGAACCAAGTAAAATTATATATATTATAAACTAATTTTAAAAGTCACATGGTTTTACTTCTTCCATATTCTGTTTATTAGCTGCTAGTCACTAAATCTGACCTACACTCAAAAGGACAGGAATTAGGCTTAACCTTTTGAAGGAAGGAATGTCAGCGAATTTCTAAACATGCTATAAATCCATGACATTTTGTAAGGCAGTGTAGCTCCCATCATGTATTGCCACTTTCTGCATCTCAGATTTTAGTATTAGTAAGTGTTACAATTTAAAGAAATGATAACTTGTATCTTAGAATCTATTTTAAACATCCCAGTTAAGTACTTTCCACTTTCTTTATGTTCTGTATGGTCTTGGGCCATGTTGAATTTTTCTCTCTATGTTCAAATGTTTGACTTAAAAGTTAAGGAGGATAAATTGATCAGTATAAACTCATTTTATTTAAAACTTTTCTGAAAACATTTTTATATGTTACTAGTTAACTTTCTGACCATGATATGAAGTGTAATTTACTCTTTTTTATGAAGCTTAATGAGTTGCCTCAAGAAAACCACCTTAAATATTAATCGTGATTATGTACCTATAGCTTTAAAACATTGAAATGATTATAATTGTTAATAGCATATTCTGAACGTCACTTCCTTTCACTACATCATTTTAATATACTTTTTAATCCTTAAAGTATAGGAAAAGAATTTAATAAATTGAGGCTTTCTTATTAGTATTAATTATAGTTATTTTCCTACATCTTTTATGGGTTCCTACCCCAAGTCATTTTCAAACTTTCCCATCTACAGTGTAATGATTAAATATTGAAATAATTTCTTCTATATATATGTTATTCTTTCATTCTAATAAAATATTCATGGGTATTTACCATACATTTTGTTCATATTAATATACCTGATTCAAAAAAGATAATTTAACTTTACAGTTGTTTAACTTCTTGTAATTTTTCCCTCCTGCATGTGTAATTATACATTTATTTATAACAAAAATTTTTAACATTTACAAATTTGACTCCAGTTACACCTCTCCTGAAGGATTTTTGTGTCTTTGAAAAATAGCTTTCAGTGCAATTAAGTTTTTATTAACTTTTAAAGGGCTCCTTTGCATGTTTCGTTACATTCTGCACACTTTGCAAACAATTAATTTTATATTCTATTTCAATATACATTAAAAAATACATTTTCTGGGTATTTCTTTTGGTGTTGGGTTATTCATACTACCTACACACAGAAATAATGGCCCTTATCATATATGGCTATGAATAGATGACAATATTATTATAAAGAATGTGAAGCATAGTTAGAACTGCCCTGCTAAAACTAGTTTCATTTTTATCATTTTATTCATATTTATAATGTGAATATGTTATTGGCTTATCATTGTGCTTAGGATAAAGGAATATCAGATATGACCTGACCCTAAAGAGAATTTAATTTAGAAAGCATGCAACATAAGAAATATTTGACATTGTATACACAAGTTCTATTTTAAAAGATAGTGGTGATTCTTATAGTGATGATGAAGCCTGGAAAATTGCAAAGGAAAACAATGTAGGGTCACAAGTCAGAGGGGAAAGTAAAATCAATAATCAAAAGAACAGGTAACTCAGATCTTCTTATTAAAATAAAACAGAAAAAAATAAATGAAAACCCAGAAGGCTTTTTGCTTAATGTATCTATTATGCTGTCTTTGCAAATGAATGGCATTCTAGAATTTAAAATAAGTTACGTGTTTAAAGGATTTATCATCTTTCCAGATACAAGTATCTCTTATGATAATTATGTTAGTTATAAGAAAGTGCATGATATCATGAGTTAGTGAGCTGTTACAGTGGATTAGTTTGCTGTATCAGACTCACATAGGTTAGAGGATCTGGGATCCTAGGAAAACAAGAGTTTCAGACAAAGCAGAGAAAGGTCCATGACATAAACACACACACACACACACACACACACACACACACACACACACACACA